>JANVCC010000185.1:1775815-1921961 GCA_025345505.1 Todiramphus chloris collaris
GGGGGGGGGGGGGACGGGCCCGGTGTGCGCGGAGGTCCCCGCCGGGCAGGGCTGAGCGGTGCCCCCGCTGACAGCCCATGGCCCGCCCGAGCCGCGGCCGGGTGCCGGGAGAGGGGCGGCGGGGACCGGGCTGCTCGGCGGGCTGGCCGCACGGCGACCGTACCTCGCTCGCCATCAAAAGTTTTCCGTCGCCCGGTGGGTGCAGCGCTTCGCAGCGCCCTGTGCGCTCCCGCAACCCGCCCGCGGGATGGTCTCGGTCGCCCGGCAGCTTCCGTGCGGTGCTGGGAGACTCGCGTCCCTCTGGTACCTTCGCAGGCTTCCTGCTTGGGAGGAAAATACCGTCAGTGTTTTGGTTCGTGGTGTTGGGTTTTTTTTCTCTTTTCTTTGCGCTGGGTTTTGTTAATCATTAACCCACTTTTTTTTTCTGTAAGTGAAAACTTGAAAGGGATAACTGGGGAGTCATCTGCAGGCTACTGAATGGAGCAAAACTTGTGTTTTGAATCAAAATAGAAATCTGCGTTATCCAGCTAAATATCTTATTATTTATTTACATTGCTCGGAAAATGGTGCCGTGTGATTTACAGAAAGTGAGAAGAAAATGCCCCGCTCCAGAGTGTGCTCCAAATAGGTCGTGCACAGGATACGGCAGTACAAAAACTTTTGAAATGGGGGGTGCCAGATACATCTGAATTATATTTTTTCTGTAGCTGTGTACTATAGTTTGTTAACATTTTGGTTTTTAAGTTTTATTGTCCTTTGTCCTGGAAACTTAGAAATTCCATGTGGTTAAAGAAAGACTGAAGTGGGCATTGTTGTCAGGAACAGAAAAAACGTCCAGTTCCAAAACGTGTTGGTGCAACTCTAACTTAAATTAAAATAGCTGGGCCATTTAACTTACACTGAAATAGCTGGGTGTTCAGCGCGCGTTTGAAACCCGGCCTTCTAGGGGAAAGGCAAGAAATCACCATTTCCTTCATTCGTGCAGAAGAATTTGACATCCCTGGAAAGAATGGAGAAGGAGTGTTTGCAAAACTTAGTCTTGTTTTAGTTCATTTTTAAAGATATGCCAGACATTTCTGAGACCCAAAGGAAGCAACTTTGGAGGCAGAGAGGGCCTAATGTTCACAGGAAGGAAGGAAGGAGGATGGACGGTGCTGTCTGTGCTCTGACGGGAGGCCTCGGAGAGAGAACTTTGGAAGCGGGAAGGGAGGAAGGCCCGACTGCCTCTGTAGAGGCTCTGCTGCTGTACTCCTTTATTTGCACAAGGTCGTTGCTTGTAAGCTCTGAAAAGCAAAAGTGTTTTCCAGGTATTGAAATAGTTCAGCCCTTAGATGGGCCATCAAAAATTTGTAAAAGCTGGGTTGTAGTTATTTCCTGCCAGGGGAGAAAGGAAGAAGAAATCCGTGTCAGCAGACTGTGCCTGGCTGCAGCTCCTGCTAAATCCCTGGTCATTTTTAGGAAGTTGGACTTGCCTCTGGAAGTTCTTGGCATGTGTCATTTTCTTCTCTCTGGAACTTTCCAATCATTTTCCTCTGCTTCATGATAGTGTAGAATGAAGGGAGAGATGGGAAAAAGAGTGGGTAAGGATTGCTGACAGGAAGGGTTTAGGATTTTCAGGTTTCTGTGTCTCAGAATCTCGTCATTGGCGGTGCAAGTCTAGTGCTGCTTTGGCATTTTGAGCAGGATCTGTAGTCCTTGCTGATTTTCTTATGCCTGATTTTATAAAGGGGCTTTATTTGCATAGGCTGTTCATCCAGACTCATCAGTATTATTGACCTATTGACAGTATTGTCGTCTCTCCACAAATACGATGCAGTGCCAGTTCTTGCTCTAAGTGGTTGACAGGCTAAAAGCATGGTAGAAATCTAGGACAATTTCCTGGGGAACTGGAGAAAGATTCTCTGTAGAAATATGTGTGTGCTGGGTGCTGGGGGAGCCTGAGGTGGTAACTGGTATGAATGGTGCTGAAGAAGTGACTGAACACAGACTCGTGGTTTGTCCTAGAGGGAATTTCAGACAAGAGTTTGTGTCAAAGGTTCAGAAGCAACTGAGAAGAGTAAGCAAATGGAAAGGTAGAAGAGAAGATAGCAAAAGGCATGGCATGCCTGAACGTTAGAGAACTGTTTTAATCTCTGGTGGCTATACAGATTTTGGACACCCTTGTTCCTGACTTGTAAGCACTTTTTTCCATGGATGTTCATTCCGTAACATGATGCTTAAGGTTCAGAGCTCTCCCCTTTTGAAGCCCCTCAGTTAAGATTCCTCAAAGACCTGTGGGTAGACTGAGATGTTTTGGTTTGTTGGTTTTTTTAACTGTGAAATCCTGCTTGGAAATACATTTTAAAAAAAAGCAGTCTAAGAAGCTGCTTCATGTTGTGAAAAACCTCACTGTAGAACCATAAAAGCTGCACTTTTTCCACGTCGCTTTGGAAGCAGCTGAACTTTGTAACTTGGCATGTAAATAGAGCTCTTTGAAGAGCACGTCCATGGCTGGAAAGGGGAGAGGGAAATGCCCTGGCTGGTTAACAAGCTTTTGAGTGTGTAAAAAGGAACCTCGAGCACTTTGTGAAGCGTCTGTTAAAACAGAAGTTTGCAGTCTTGTCCTTGCTTGTGGTGATGGCCATGCACCTAGGAGTGGCCAGCTTGTCCAAGTGCAAATATGAAACTAAACAAGCCGCAGTTTGTGAATTCCCATTGCCTGGGCTGGATGAGGAGAGGACTTGGGGCAGTGGAGAGGAACGTGTTGGTCACCTGCGGGAGACGCTGAATGAGCAGCGGTTCAATCTGCACCTCGCTGGGCTGACTTTCAGCTCTCGGGGAGTTGGGATTTTTGGTGAGTCTGGACATGCTAACAGAGGACTTCAGCAGAGCAGTTGGATCTCTGGAATTTTGTGTGGTTGCTGGGGAAGGGAGGAAGGACTTTTCTAACAACATACACATGAGGAGCACTTGGCTGATGCAGTGTCCTGGATTTGCTATAAACTGAGCGGTATTGGCAAGTAAAGAGTGCTCTGCTGCTGTCTGTGCTGCAGTGATCAAATCAAAAGGAAAATTCCTGTTTAAAGCAACATGAAAAGCAGTTGCAGATTTAAATGGCAGAAAAATGCAGGTCTCAAACATTTCTGTTGCAATCAGAGTTAGAGTACACTTGTTGAGCATCATTCGACAAACGGAAACTTTGTCATATTTAAGGAAACAGAAGCTTAAGTTGCTCTACCTGAAAGTACGTGCTTGTATTTTTTAATGAAAAGTGATAATTGATACAAGCTACAAGACCAGAGACAATGTTTTTTCAGTTGTACTTCTGCATTTCTTGGCACTCGTGTAATTTTTCCTTCTTATGTGCAAGTCTCTCACTGCACAGCGGTGGCAGAGCCGGCGGATGGTGGCACGCGCCCCGCGGCAGCTCGCAGACGGGCAGCTTCTGCTCAACTTTCTGAGAACTTCTGATTCGCGGCCCTTTAAGGAAAAGAACGCTTAGGAATTCCTAAGAATTATATGAGTTAACATAAACTTCTTGCACTTTGAATTCCTGGATTTTATGTTATAGCTAAATTATGTTTCTGGCCCTCTCAGTCCAAACACCGTGGAAGGGATGAGGACTGCGAGCCCCCCAGCCCAGCTCCACGTTGGGCCGTTGCCTCGCGCTCCTGCTTTTGCTTCGCGCTGCGCATCCTGACCTCGCGGATCTGTGCCGTGCCGCACCGGAATGCGGGCAAGGTGCTGCTTATACAAGTGTAAGAACAAATTCCAGCTGTGGCATTTGTTTGGCTGTGCTGGAAGGTATGTGAAGCATGGCACTGGGCTGCTCTGGGCCGTCTTCTCCGCTGGCTAAACCCAAGAGCTCTGAGACTAATCCAGGGGTGGATTTTCCATGCAGCTCTGCTCCTGGGCTGCCTGCACGTTTGCTGATTGGCTTCTCGAGCAGTAAAGGCCATGGATTATTAAAACCCACGCCCCTGTTGTTTGACTTTATTGATTTTATTTTTTTTCCCTATAACTATGCAAAACTTTATAACTTTTATAGTAAAATATTTTCATAACATGCTAGTAATTTAAAGGTGTAAATGAATGCTGAAGAGGAATAATCTTATGAAATCCCAATTGCTTACTCATTTTAGGGGGATCTCTTGGATTGTGGAAATTTAGGTGATCCTGCCACATGGGTTGACTTAAATGAGTTCTATGTTGTGGTTTGGTATCCTGCTCAAGAGCCTCGAGATGCTACTTGTGATTGACATAACAAAATGTAAATTATATGCTCTTTTACCAGGCTCTAATTTATCTGTCTTAAGGTTTGTGTACCAAAAGTACTAAGCTCTTCTTACAGTAGTGTTTCTCTTTCGTGTGATATCTACATAGGGGAATTAAATTACTCTTAATTGTATGCTTAAAAATAAAATAAACTTGGGATGTGTCTGGCTATCACAGTAAATTAAATTTTGCTGGTTTTTGTTCTGTTTGTGCATTTACTTTAAACTGACTATTGAAAAATTAAATGTTTGAATATATGGTTAGGAAGAAGACTCCTACTAGTGGGTAATCATGAGATGTCGCAGAACTTGGAGAAATCTTATAAACCAGAATTGATTAACATTTTAGACCTTAAACTTTGATGTAGTCAGCGCTGAAGGAGTGAAACAATGATTGAAGCAGAACTTGGCACTTGGCTTGACAGTAAATGAACTCAATGGTGAGAAACTGATGTTGCTGCTTGGAAATTGCCCTGTAGTAGGAGCAGAAAAGGGCAAGCTGATTTTAGAGATCTTTACTTCTCTCTTTCCTTTGATTCTTGGAAGTGGAGACACTTCAACTAAACACATTGTTTGATTTGTAATATGGCAGATTTGAGCGTTAGCACCGTGCTCCAAGTATTGTGCCCTAAAGTGTCTTTAGTATTCTCTGAAACAGCACTGATGTGACACGTAAAAATGCTTCTCCCAAGCTGTTGGATTGAGTTGATTGTGGCCCTAAAAAGAATCTTCCTGTAACCCTGGTTCTTAGCTGGCTGTACCCCCTCCCTGGAAGAGCACAGACAGACCATGGGGGTGTGTGGAGCCCAGACACACCAGCTCTGTGAAGCTGGTGGGTACAAGTGCTGGGTATTTCTAGAAAGGAGCTTTGGCAAAGCAATCGCTGTAAGATGCTGAGGAGACTTGATGCTTGGGAGCAGGGTCTCCTTGGACACGCAACACTGCTCGTTTCCTCCAGTGCGATTTTGCCACAAGATGGTTTATCCAAATGCCATTGACACTGTGAAACTGGTGTACCATTTTTATTCTGCATTTTAAAGGGGGTGGGGTGGGTCCTCTAACAGTGGAGTGTGGTAAGGCATGGTTAATCTTGGAGGAGGCGTAAAATATTTCATTACTTGTTGCAGGGCATTGCGTGGCTTTGCTTTTTGTTATGGTGTAGCAGCCAAAGCATTGTTACCAAGAGCCTGTTTAATCCGTTCCATAAACATGGTATCTCTCTTCAGTGTCCTCATGTTCACCCTTTAAAAAGGGTACAAAATACAGCAAGGGCACAAGCCAGCATGCTGCAACCCACTGGATTTAGTTGCCGTTGTTGAAATAGGTGAGTCTTAAAAGTGCTAGCTGGTATATACCTGAATAAAGAAGATATTTAACTGAAATAGTCTTTTCACAGCCTGCTTAGCAAGACGTCGAAGGTTGTACTGAACAGGTCACCTGGAGACTGGGTGAATGTGTACGGTTAAGACGGTACAAAGCAGTTCCGCTGGAGAACAAACTACAGCCTGTATTAAAGGAGAGGGGAGGCATTTGAGTTCTCTGTCCTCTGGGAGTCAGCTGTCAGGAGTAGAGCTGGCACTGGGGTTCTGTTCTAGTGTGTCCCATGGTCATGAAGTGTCCGACAGTGTAACCCTCTGTAGACAAGATGAATGGGGGTGTTTTAGCCACTGAAACAGATGCTGTGTTATCAGTGGGTCTGAAAATGCTGACTGAAGTGTGTTAACATTTAATCAATTTTGGCGTTGAATTTAAATAACAGCTATTTATGTGGTGTTAAGTACCCAGTCCTGGGCTTCTGCAGCTCTGAGCTGGTGGGGAGTGGTGGCAGTGGTAGCACAACTTGCGTGGCTGGTTTTTCCAGCCATGCTGTGAGGAAGCCCTGTGATGTTCGGAGAGGCGTGTAACTGATGCTGCATCTCGGTGAAGACATCAATGCTCCAGTATTGAAGACAAGAAGAAAACTTAGCCATTTATTCCTATATTTTGATATATACTTATGTGCTCTTTGCGTATGGGAACTCACTCTTTGTCTCTTGCTGTGAGGTGCTGCAGTTTGCTCTCTGACTCTGTGTGCTTAGTACTTTTCTACTTTCCTGCTTTCCTTACCTATTTTGCATTTCCGTAGGTACAATGTGACAATTTTTGAGTATTTGCTTTAATGGAGAAGACTCTGGCATGGAAGGAGGAGCTGTAGGTGTGCAGTGTGTGTCTTCAGGGAGTGAAGTACTGGAGAATACATGCAACCACTGGAAAGCCTGGAGCTGTTGTAGGATGGGACAAGTAGGGAACGTGGAGCTCCAGGTAACAGAGTTGAAAGGATGGGGTTTAAAGGAATCCATAAAGAATGATACGAAAGACTACAAAGTGCTTGTAGAGAAGACTGAGTGTGGGAAGGTATGCCTGAAAATCTGGGAAGTGTTGAGCCCCATAATATCCTACATCATGGTAGCTGTGCACCCCAGAGCCAAGCCTGGACTGACCTTAGAGTACATTAGCAAGAGAAATTTCAGGTTGGATTGTGCTTCACTGTGGAGGTGGTTTCTAGAAACCTGACTGGCTAATTTTGTTTTGTTTTGCTTTTTTAATATAAAGACATGAAAGGTGTGCCTAGGTTGGGTCGTCTCTTAATTAGCAAAACTTCAGACGAATGTTAGTTATGTAACTCCTCTTCCCTGAAACAAAGACACAGAAAAATTCACATGGCCCCAGCTCTTGGCTCCTGCAGTTCCTTTCCTGAACAGTAAGTGCAGTGAGAACTGGAGATTTTTTTTTCATTTTTTCCCCCTAAGTAAACTAGACTGAAATCCCAAGACTCTTCGGGAGCTGGCAGCTGGACTTAACTAAAGTGAAGGAGCTTGGGCTCCTCGTATTTCCCTCATGAAGACTTGATGTTGCTAGACTGAGAAATGAGATCTCAGATATCTGCTGGAATTATTTTGTAAATACATATGGTACAGAGACTTAGAACATTTGGATTTCTACTCTTCTACTTCCAATCTTAATCTCTTTCCCTTTACTCTGATAGCTGCTTTAGCTCAACAGAAGATGAGAGGAAAGCATAAATGCCCAAGAATTGATATCTCCCCCACCTCTGCTTTGAAGAACACCTTTTCCATGTCATAGATTCTTAGTCATTGTCATCTTTTCAGAGAGCTAAAAGTGTTTGGTAAGCAGCTATTCAATGTACTAATGCTTCATGATCTCTTGATTTGATGTCTACATAATTGGACTTAACAAATAGATTAGGGCTTCTTTGGTTATGGGGTCATGCTGTCCAAGTCTTTAATCATATAGAGACTTAATTTGTTTCTTTAAAGTAATCAGCTATGCCATTTGGGTGACCTTAAAGAGGGTATCACTGGGCTTGAAATGTAGTGCTGCTGATGTGTGGTAACCAGGGATGTGAGGTTGTGTGCATCGCTGTCAAGCCCAGAATAATTGTGAGCATTCCTTCTAAAACTGGAAACTGCTAAAAAGCCCAGCAAGTAAACTCTTTAATACCAGACCCAGAGAAACATTGTGATCCAGTGAAGAAGGTCTGGTTATTAAATCAAAAGTATTGATTCGGGGAGCACTGGGCTCCTCTTCAGGTTTTGCTACTGATTTACCTCACAATTTCATTTCTTTGTGTCTGAAGTTCGCCTGTGAAGACTTGAAATGTTTCCTTCTGTTACAAAAACTGTTACTTTAAAACTAGTAATAAATGTACTCTGATAAATATGGTGACAAGTGTTCTAGAAAAGCCAGGAAGAAAGGCAAACACTGGGAAGGTGGGGGGAGACAAAGCTGATAACTTCTTTGCTTCTGGTGGGTGAGGGTGAAATTGGTGGCTGCCAAAAATATGAGCTCAGACAAGTAGCTTGTTCTGCTCTGAGCCCACATCTGTACACACCTCCTCATCTCTACAGATGGCCAGGAGGCTGAAGAGAGAACACAGTTGTCTAAATTTGTGTAAGAGAAAAGAATCATGACTCCCACCTTGGAGGCGAAGAAGAGCCTCCTGTAACTGGGGTATTTTTGATAAAAATTTTGGTTGAATTTTCAGTCTTAGCAATTATGTGAAATATGAAACAGTTCAAAGTTGCTAAATAATTTTTTTTTTTTTTTATATTATGTTGCATTAAAAAGTAGTTGGCTGGAACTGTACTCATTCCTTCAAAACTAGCCTGCCTGCTGAGGAATAAATTCAATCTAGAAGTCTTCTCTGCATGCCTATGCTATCACAACTTAGAAGATACTTTTCCACTTTAGATTTTCAGCACTTTGCATTTTAGAAGAGCCAAGTGTCACTGGCTAATCAGTGATGGTACTATTTGAATCTATCGTGAGAAGGCACAAAAACAAAACCAAGATATTTTCATCTTTGTTTCTTTTCTACTCAGTGTAGTGTGAGAATAAGATTATATCAGTTGATTATTTCCATACAGACCACTTGGTCTTTTGGGGGAGTTAAGTCATTTTCCTTTTGTTAGCCCACTAGATAAAGGATATTGTTTAAATCAGGTAGCTGGGAGCCAGCATTGTGTAAGCAGTGAACTCCTGACCAAAAATCTGGTTTTGTGGATGTGGCCTCATGTAATAAGCCACTAATAAGAGCAGGTTACACAGTACATCTTTGGCAGTTCTCTGATTATCCCCCGTTCTTTGCAGACAGGGGCTGAATACTGAATGTGCCTGAATTGTGACTGCTCATACTGCTCCCCTCCACCCCAGCACTGAAGAAACTGAAACTGGAGACTTCCCGACCCTTTTAAAAACAAACGAGCAATGTTGTTTAACCTCTTGCTTTGGGTCAGGAGCCTGAGCTTCATGCCAAGTTTCAGTGTGAAACAAAGTAAGACTGCAGTGTTAAGAAAAAACTTGCAAAGAGCACTTATATGGAACTGCTGATAAAGCTGCAACTGTTGAGGCACTGTGACTTGGGAAAGCAGATTCTTAAAAGGGAAACGAGATACACCCAGCCCCGAACGTTCTTCAGTACTTAGGTGGAAAACTTACCAAGTGCATAGGTGCAATGTGTTTGTGTTCCTTAATATGCATTCTGCATTAGTGTTAAAATAACCACCTGTTACAAATGGATCTACTTTTTCTGTTTAGTTGGGTAGTAACAAACCTCTGTTGTTCCCGCTGAGATGCTTCCAAGTGTGCTCTAAGTAACGCAGCATAAGCAGTGTCATTGTCATAACAGCATTCCACCCCCAGTGAGAAGTTGCAGCAGCACCATACAAAGATGCAGTTGGTCTCTCTGTTACAGGATGATGTTGGTCATCCTTCCAGTGCCATGTCTATAAAACATTCTTGGATGGCTGTGTCGAATTCCATGAAATATTGGAAGGGAGCAAGTGTACTGAAAAAATACTAAAGGGTCAGGAGGATTCAAAAGAGTTTGCAGAGAAACAGGCAAATACAGAGTTGAGCTAAGGTGACTGGGATCAATGAATTGCCCAGGGAGGTAGAGAGAGTCCAGATCAAACTGTCAAATGTTCCTTTGGTATTTGGAGTATCCATTTCCTGATGCTTCTGCAGTTACTGCAGGGTTTGAATATCATTGTACTGGTGCTTCTGCAGTTGCTGTAGAAACTGTTGGCTCAAGCTGTCTCCTTGCAGTTCTCCTTCAGAGGACGAACTGCGTGAGGAGAGCTTGTCTGGGCATGGGACTCAGTGGTATGTTTATTGTTTTCTTTCACACTGTGATCTGTAATCTTTATTTTAATATAAATCCCTTGGCTAGGTCCTTTTGCTTGTAAACGTTTGATCCATATGTGATACTTGCAGTAAAGGAGTTCTCTTGTGCTAGAAGAACAAAGACTTGTTTTCTGCAGTGAGCACTCCTGATTTGCAGTAGTCGACCGGTTTTACTGCCAGTTTTAGCAGGTGCACCGTGTCTCAATGAGTCCTCTTTGCCCTCATCACCCAGTAGAGAAGGAGTCTCATGCACAGTCCAGAGAAGACTGAGTTTTGGCCGACAGCTGAGTAGAACAAGGATTTGTTGTACTTGCCCTCTCTTTCCTTTTCCTCACTTTGTTTATATTATTTGTGCTCCTCTCATGTTGCAGTTGGACTACACGATCGTTGTAGGTCCCTTCCAACTGAAAACATTCTATTCTAGCAAAGTTCAGAATATCTCCCAAGAAGCCTTCTCGTGTGCATGTGTAGATTGGATAGTAGTTCCATAATATGCACGTACAACATGCACTCTTTAGTTTTCTTCATGTTTCAGAATGCTGGAACAGAACAAGAAAACTTGGCAGTCTGTATGCTGCAGTGTTCATGGGTAGTGTTCATTCATGGAAGGGTGCAGACAGAAGGTTGTTAGTGTGGAAAAGATTAAAAAATGGTTTTTGACTGCTCTTGTTGAGAAAATAGCCTCTCAGTTTGTCACGAGGTTGCAGAAACTTGCTGTTCTCTCCCTGATCCGTAAAGGAAGGGGCGGTTGGAGGGAAGGGGAGAGCTGGCAGGACTCCCTCCCCCAGGCTGCTCTGGCCGCTGTGCTGTTCATCCCCACGGCAGTGCTTGCCGCCCGCAGTGCCGCAGAACTGGGTCTGCTCTTGCCAGTCTCTGTAGCCGTTGAGTGCTGCAGCACAGGAACAGCAGATACTCCAGCACAGATGCGATTAACCAGGAGCTGTGAAGCCCAGCAGGGAGGGAAGAAGAGCTGGGAGAATTTGGTGTCCAGAGCACAGTGCTCAATGCTGAGCAGTGGGGATGCAAAGCTTCACCTTGTCTTGCAGAATGGCTTGAGTCCCTTACTAGTGTCCTTAAATGTTGTTCTTTTTATCGTTCCTCTTCTTCCTGAGAACAGACTTTGACCATCCTGCTGCCCATTGTCCTCTTCAAAAGACACATAAGGTTCCTCCATCCATGTCAGCTTGACTTTCAAAAGTGGTGTGCTCAAAAAATTTCATGCCTGCAAATAGGACACATTCTGAATTAGATTCCCGAGTTTAATCACACCATATTCAGCTATTGAATTGCTGACTTCAGTCTCATGAATCTACAGGTAAGTGTTGTCGAGCATTTATTTGCCAAGCTGACCTGTGCAGGACGGCTGTGACCCTACGGGGGAGAGGCTGAATAGCAAAAGCAGCCAGCAGTGCAGTGTCTGTGCAAACTGAACTAAAGAAGCTCAAGGAAAGGGTGGAAGGCTCGAAGGGGTTGGATAAACACTTGGTGTGGGTAGGAAATGCAAAGCTAACTACTTTTCAAGTCCTACCACTGCTTTACTATGACACTGGGCAGGTCACTGAAGTCATTGGGCAATGGGACAAACAAGCAGCGTAACAGTGGCACCCATCACAGCAGCTGGTGAAGGAACGTTTATGAAGTGTTGTGAAATTCTTGTGTATGTAGCTAAGGTCGGATTATTTATTTATTTATTCTAATAAAAGCATGTTGAAGCTTGGTACTGCAGTCAGAATGGAAGAGGCTGAGTAATGTTTTCTATTCTCTGCTGTTAAGTCCCACTTGAAGATTTCCTTCTCCCACAGGTTAGGAATGGAACACTGGGTAGTACTGTCTGTTTACCGGTAGATGGAGGAGTAGTTTCCCAGATTTCTTTGTTTTGTAATCTCTGAGCTATTTCATTCAACTTATTGTTCATGGTGTTGCACAAAGCCTTAATCTCTTGAGTGGCTGCAGAGACAATGCTAGTGAGCTTGCAGGGATTGCCCATTGCTTGCAGAGAAGAGCTTGGTGACAGCTCCACGCTTTGGTGAGTATCTAGTTGCAGTATTTAAGAATGAGATCAGAGCGTGTACAAATGCGATATATTCTCCCCATGGTAGATGGAAAAAAATTACCCTGACCACTTGGAATGAGTACAGTTATGGAAGCAGGGTTGTTCAGCAAACCCTGCTTGCTTTCCAGTGGAGTTAACTTTGATTCCTCTAACAGCTTTTAATTTTCACAGGGCAATTCCAAGAGAAAACAATGCTGCTACTTAAGTTTTGCTCTTAATATAGAGATAAATGGAATGTCTCTGTCACTCTTCTGAAACCATGTGTTGAAAGGCATGATTTTTTTCCTACCAGTTTAGCAGAGCAATAGGGCAGAGTGATTTGGATTACAGAAGACACACGCTGGGGCAGTTTAAAGTCTGCCAAGTTCTAATTTGCCATTTCTAGAAAACTTAGAACAGAAACATCTGAGTGCCTGCAGAAATCATCATTCTAAATTTAACTTGTGGATTTCATCTCAGTAAAGCATGAAACTGTCTGGTAGTGTTTGTCCACTGAATTTCAGGGACAGCCTTTTCTTGTGTTGAGAGTTCTGCACTGGTGGCTCTGGCACTCTTCTCCAGGTCCTGCAGTGCACAAGTTCTCAAAGCTTTAGAGCAAAATGCTAAGTGAAAAAGTGTTAGCTAGCTTTAATTATTTCCTTGTTGTTTCTCTCAAAACAAGCGCAAAGCCTTTGGAAGAATGTTCTTTTACCTTTTTATTGTTGTCTTTAATGTGTTTCTGCAGTTAATTAATTGATGAGCTAACTTTTAGCAGCGTCTCTTGCTGTGCTCTAATGCCTTTTGCAGTAAGCATCGGCGCTTCCAGGTGTCCCCGAGAAGGCCCAGCACAGACACTTGTTTCCACACTACAGGGGCAGTGCAAAGTGAACGGCAGAGCTGAAGCAAGTGCATTGCAGTGCACAAAGGAATACATTTATCTATTTTATTTTCTGAAGGATTATTCTCATTAACACCAAAGTTTCTGGGTTTAGTATTGCTTTTTTTTTTTTTTTTTGAACTGTGGAATAAGCCAAATTGATGGCATTATAACCTGACATTCTTTTACCACTAAAAAGTATAGTTCTGGACTGTGAAAACCAAGCAGGATTTTTGTGCTGCCAAGAGCAGAGTTCAGTGTTCATGTCCCTTTGGTTCTTGCTCTCCTTGCTGCAGTATGCTGTAATGATGGTGGTGTTGTGACATGGACACAGCTTTGCAGAGCTGGCTAAGCAGGCAGTAAAACCCTTAAGACTCTAATCCCGCTTCCTACGAACTTCTCACTGAGGAATGAAAGGTTTTATATCCTATTGCCAACCTCAGGAGAATGCCATCGATTTGTGTAGTAACTGTTCTTTAATTATGGTTTTGATCCTGCTCTCTGTGTCTTGAACAGTGCCCTCCTATCCCGACAGCTTGCGACTTTCCCAGTGCACCTTCTTTTGGAAAATAAAATAAATGCTATCAGTGCTGCTTTTAGGAACAGCAGCTTTCCTGTTATCAGGGGAACTGAAGTAGCTAGACACAAAATGCAGTTAATGGCCCCAAATAAACTAACTTAGATTGTTTTTCTCTAGTCTTTCCCCTGATAGTAATTGTGTTAGTAAAAGTGTTACTTTTAGCAACTGTAGTGTACGAAGGGAGCTTTGGGGAGAAAGTGAGAGGTTTGTTGTTGTGAATCGATCTCCCCACAAAGCTGAGAGCTTTGTGTGCTGCTATTGATTGCACAGTCTGCTTCCCGCAGAGAGAGCCGGCTGCGCAGCCTCCTTCGGGCGGGAGCTGAGCAGCTCGCCGTCGTGCTTCTGTTCCCCAGCCTGGATGTCGTGGTGTCAACCACCACAAAGACACTAAAAAGCAGGTGCCTGGAGCTTGTGGCAAGCACGTTGCCACCAAGACACTGATGAGGATCACAGCCATGGATTTTGCTTAATGCTGACGGGGAGAACAAGGTGCGGTGTTGGTTACGTGAGCCGCAGAAGCCAGCGGTGAACAGCAAGGACTGAAGAAGCCTTCGATCAACAAATGAGAAACTGAAAGTGTTTTTCATGCTGTTGTGAGTAACGTGGTGCATTAGAGATGACACTTATCTACAAAGAGATTAAACTAATTCATAGCCTATAGAAAACTACAAAAACCCAACAAGCAAACCAATCTAGCAAAGTTCTGTCCATGTTCTTGCCAACGACATCCAGATGGGATTGGCAGATCTCTACTGAGAGCTTTTTTTTTTTCCCCTGCATTTTATTTGAAATTCAGAAGATTGAATGTAACTTCTCAAGTTCAAGCTCAATTACTTACACAGTTGTGTTCTCCAAAGACATTGGAGAATATAGTGCTACAGACACCTAAACATAATTTTGCGAACCTTTTTTATTTCAATATCATATTAAAAATACGCAAACAAAAAAGGCTGTGGGATTCATTACTCCTCTGGGGAAGTTCCTGAGGATGGGGCTGACAGATAGAACTTACACTAAGAAATTGATTTTGCAGTCCTCACCAACCCTCACTTGGGATCTTCAAACTGAGCACTGCCACCATGGATGGTCCCTGATAAAGTTTTTTATATATATATATATATATATATATGTTTGTTTTATCCCCCCTTTTACATACCTGTCCTGTGCTCTGCTAACGAGAGAGAAGAAGAATAATAGATGAGTGCTGCAACTGGAGCTGGCAGGTGTGACAGCACACACATGCAACACAGATCTTGCTGAGGCAAGAAGATGCTGCATTAAGCCAATTTAAATTATTTTTAGTCTCCTATGGTTTTCCAGGGAAATAGGAATATTTTTTTAATGTATATATTAGTTTTGTAAATCTCTAAATAGACACGTGGCTCTTTTTCTCTTAGCCAAGCTAGAATGTCCTACTACAAAACCTTGTTCAAGACAGAAACAGTGGCCTGAAGTCACTAATATCAGACCAACAGTTCTTTCTCTGCCATCTCACACGTTGGTGCAGCATTGTTTTCCCTTTCATTATGGATATTGTCACTGACTTTCATGCCTAAATAAACTAATTCAAATCTTTTGGTAGGGTTGTCGTGTATTTGAAGTAAATAATTGTGTTCTGAGGCTGAAAATTGATGGCAGCCAGGGTGCACTTCCCTAGGGAGAAATCCCCACTGCTTCCTCTTGCTCTCTATTCTGAGTCCAGTTTGGGAGCTTCTGCCGGCGGACGGGATTTCTACTGGTCTTGCTCCCAGTGCATCCATCACTAACACACACTGGCACTGAATACTGGTTTTGTCAAACGTGCTTTTTAGAAACAGTTCTGCTAAAAATGCCCCTTTCCCCTCTGAGTGAGTGACTTAAAATCAATTTCAAGTCAGTCATGTGAAAGAAATTCATTAATGAAATTGCAGCTTCTGTTTTGCGTTGGCTGGGGGTGCAGAGGGGAGGGCTGCAGGGAGCTCCTGCAGGTGGGACGGGCAGGATTCGGCTCACGGGTGAGACTGGACGGGTCGTGTCTGCGGCACTGAAGGGCGAGTGTTTCCAAAGAGGAGGCTTCTGCTTTTGAAACAGCCTAAGATCATAGCTAGGAATTTTGGTTCAGGTGCTTCTGTGGCATTACATGTTGTGGCTTTGAGCTTCAGACTTCCCTGGAAATTATCATCTAAGACACAGGAGAATGAGAGAAACAAACAGGGTTGGATGGATGAGAGATGACAAGAAAAAACCAACCTTAAATAAAGTTTTAGTAATTTAGAACCTTCGAGAAGATGTTATTGACAAAATAGCCAATTAAGAAGTGAAAAATTAATCTGAACTTGTTCAGTAGTCACAGTGGAACTAAAACGTAAATTCTGATGAAGGATGTGTACTGGCTGGAAAGCATAAGAAATCTTTGCACAATACTTGCAGAGTCTAGTGGTCTTGTCTTCCAAATCCTTTTAAATCTTCTCTAATTAAAAAAAAAAGTCACTGAAGCAGCAAGACTGACACACTAGAAAATGCATTTAAGTAGAGAGTCATGAATGTTTAAACTGGCTGAAAGGCAGCTGTGCACAGGAGCCAGTGTGGGTTTGCAATATGGAAATGCCAGCTTCTTCACACACTGACATCAGGGAGAGCGTTCTAGGGGAGAAACTGTTGCTTAAATCTTGCCATGAAGGGTTGCTGAAATTTTAGTCAGAAGGATTCTTTTATTCTTTTAGGATTTAACTTCTTAATGCTTTGAAATTGAGACTGTATGTATATATTAGAAAGATGTAAATCTCAAGTATAGCATTTATATTGCATTACTTGTAAGAAAGAATGACTGAATTGGTTTTATTTACAGCACAGTTGAGGATCCATGCTGCTTTTCTCTTTCACCTCACTAATTGTCAAGGTATGTTTTAGCTTGAGATGCAGACCAGGGAGCAGCTAGTAGAGCAGATGTGGTTTGCTGTTGCCTCATAAATTGATGAAAAGTGAAAACCAGCAGTACAAGCAGATCTAATTTTACTGTAAGAGGGTTCTCCAGTCCCTGTTTGGTTTGGTTTGGTTTGGTTTGAATTTTCTTTATTACCAGCACAGGGAGGGAGTGCCACAGTTCCCAGCCTTTGGACTCAGTTCTGTAGAAGGCGCTTTCCTCTTGGTGGGAGAGGGACATCTTGCTGGCCTTGTCCCCATCCTGGCCGTGTGTGTCAAACGCAGCTAGTGGGTAAGCTGCAGCTTAGGTCAACCTGCAGTCTATGGGATATGAATCATAGCAGGAAAGAAACTGGGGCACTGCAGCTATTTCAGTTAAGATGAAGGGTGCTAGGGAAGGAACGTCCCTGTTCTTAATCTCTTAAACATTGTGGCTCCTTCCCACTAAGATTTTGGAGCAGAGACAGCCTTGCAGGTAAGGATGTGGCCACAGATGATATGGACATGGAAAACAGTGAGGAGTCTGAACATCTATAAAGCTTTAGTGTTGGGATGTGAGCATGGGACAGGGCTTGGGTGGTGAGAAGCCCAGCATGGCACTAAACTGCACTGTGTGGTTGAGGAGGTAGAGCTGTGATTCTCTTTTGGAGAATGTTATGTAATTTCAGGCAGAGATCCAGAATTTTGTTTAAACTAGTTCTGTCTCTGGAAAACTGACACTGCAGATGGTGAGTGTCATCTCAGTGTAATGCAATTCTTTTTATTAATTTAGTTAATTCTTCAACTGTAAATGAATGTAGTCTGTGTTATGAATTTCAGATGATTGTGAGTGTGGCTGTCAAATTATGCCTGCTTCACGAATGGGTGTGCACTGCAACGCAGCATCAGGTTTCCACTGTCCAGTTTAGCCAGAAGAGCTAGGATGTAAAAGTCAGAAATCAGTTTACACTGAGAATCCAGTGGTGCTTTCTGCCCTGTCTCAAATGAATGCTTTGCTAATAATTCTAATCTGTCAATCTGTTATTTAAGTGTCAGCAGCCAGTTTTTAATTCTCTTTTTTTTTTTGCACCTGATCTGTCTCTGCTCAGTCTTGCATCTTGACACCCATACCAAGAGATGAAGGCAATTTCAAAGTTATTTCATCAGAGACCCTTTGTAGCACCAACTGTGACTGGTGTGCTGGATACTGTGCAAGTGCTGGGGAATGTGAGGCCGTATAAAAGTCTGGAGAGAGAGAGAGATGTAGAAAATACCTTGAGGACTGCAACTGGTGTGCTGCTCTGAAGACCACTTAGTGAGTTTAGTGGTATATTGTCCTGTCCTCAGTAGTCAATAGCAGTTTAAATGCTGAAGGAGAAGGACTGATATTCCTGTCAAAACTATTTTTCTTTGTATACATTATAATTTGCTATCTGCAGTTATTTCTACTAAGGTGTATTTCCTTTGTAGGTTGGATGGTGTGGTTCTATACAGCATTTTCTTCTTAAAACAGTTGTATATATGCTCACACTGTGCCTCTGTGTTCCTTTTTTTACCTTCCTGCTAGGCTAGTGGTTATTTCCCCTTAGACCATCTTTCCTTCACCCTCTTTCCAGAAGCTAAAAATATGATCTATGCTCTGCACATCCCTGTTTCCTTCTACCTTAATGCATTAATCTAGATTAACTGATTGATTTGCTTTAATTCTTCAACTTCATTAACTTCTTTACCAATGTGATTTATTTTGGCTGTTTTTAATTCCTTGCTCTACAGTCAGGAGAAATCCACGTGTTCACCCTTTTTCAGCTGCAAGTGCTTTGTTGCATCTTTGACTAAAGAGGTCCCATGTTTTCTGTCCATGCCTGTCCTCCTCGGCACAGCTGAATTAGCTCGAGGAGCTCCTTGGGCAGCTTCCCCCACGCTGACGAGTGGGCAGTGCCTTTCCTTGCACAGTGAGTGTTCTCAGAGCTCTAGACCCTGGGCGATGATTTTGATTCCTCTGTTTCTCATGATCTCAGGTGCCGTGATTCCAGATCTGTTTATCAGGTACATGCCTACTCTGGCACCAGTTAAAGCTGGGTGTTGGGGCTACCTGACAGAGGCTGCTCCTTCTGAGCACAGGAGCCTTTTCTTGAAATGCTGTGGGAACTGAACAGGCAGGAGTAACACTAAGCTTGGGTATTTCTTGTACGAAGTGTAAGAATGTGCCAGAGGAAGTACCTGTCCAGCTTTTAACTGTTGTGTTGCTTTGTAATTATTCATTTGGCTGGAAAATTCCAGCCTTCTAAAGGCTAACCCAGATGTAACTTTGCCAGGAATTGCATTACTTGGAAAATAATAAAAGTCCCATGGACGCACAGTCTCCAGGTGAAACCGAATGCCGAGCGTATTGTTGGAAGCAGTCTGAGTCTTATTAAATATGTATCCCAGCGTTGCAATTGCAGTTCTTTACAGAATGCTTATATAGCTGTGAGTGGCAAGGATTTCTCTTCGTATGGTGGTGAAGAATGAAGAAACCAGTTCTGCGCAGCGTACGGGGAGTTTGGGTTTAAAATAGTAAATATCTGCACAAGGAGAAGGTCAGGCATACTGTGCGGATTTCTCTGCCCTGTGCTCCTCGCTGAATCCTCATGAATTGTATTTCTTATCTGTTCCCCTCAGTTTGTTGATACTTTTAACAGGAGCTAAAACTATTTTGATATTTCTCTGTCAGTTATTTTGACATTAATCAACACTGCAGATCTTGTTTTGTTTGGTGTCTGGGTACATCATAAAAAGAGTTGCTGAAAGAGTTCAATTACAATATCAGCATTTCTGCCAAATGTATTGAGCTGTTCTGAAAAGCGGCTTGTCTTTTCTGACCCAGATACACAGTTTCCAACTGTGGGAGATGCTGCCAGAAAGACTCTTGGCAGAAGGCCAGCAATAAAATTATACTGCAGAAAAACACAACATATTTTCAGCAGCACTTTGTGTGGTGTGACAAAAAATTACCTGTTTCCTGAATGCAAAGCAGAAGTTAAGCTTCCAATTTGGAATTGCAAGGCTCATTCTGACTTTTAAAGGTAACAAAAAAGGCTATAAATTCCAGTTCTTTTCTGTTACTGTGTCTGACACACCTCAGGCTGTGTTATATACTCACTGGTTTGTTATTAGCAACCTCAGTTGTCCTTGCTGCTCTGTTTACATAAACTATGAGAGATCTTAGGGTGGTGTGCGCTGTACCTGTAGCTGTCATGGGCAGCTACTGGTATAAGAGTAGATTGGGAGGATGGAGGGTGTTTCTGAGGCTTCAGCAGAATATTGTTGGCGTGTGCATTCTTGATGTAGCATTTTAAACAAATTTTCATGATATTCTGTTTGGCCTGGCCAGGTGCCTAAACAGCAGCTCACTGAAGTGAGGGTTTGGGACCCCACTGCACCAGTAACGCATCCGTGCAAGGTACCGCTCCGTGCTGCGAGAGGACGTCAGGCTGCCAGGCGCAGTTTGTGTTTCCTTTCTAGAAGCTTGTAGCTCCCCAATCCCGCTGTTATGGTTCAGTCCCCATGCAGCACCTGCTTCTCCTGTTTTTTCACTTTTCTGTTCACTACCACTCAAAGGTAGCTGAGCAGATTCATCACTTCTGGCTGTTTAAATGTCTGTCTCTTGGGATCACAGCTGCCAGCTGCAGGAGTCTATCCTACTGCAAAGGCCTCCTCTGAAATTCTTTTTGTTGTCTTGTGCCAAAACATAAACTTCCTCTGTGAAGGATGGGATGTTTAATGGAAACGTTGTTAGACTGTCATTGTGTTTCAATAACACTTCCAATGTGTCAGATCCCCGGTGGTGTTAAACCACGCTGCAGGCTCAACTCAGCTCCTCTGTGACCTGGTTTGGAGATGGCAAGTATTTACTCTTGGCTTACACTTTAAGGCCACATGATGTAGAGGTAAAGTGACATTCTCAAGGTCACGAGGTCTTGGTAGTGCTAGTAGCTTTTCCTAGAAATTTTCTTGCAAGTGTGGGTGGCAGCCCCTGAGCGAGACCGCCGTGCATTTTAATAGCGTGCTTTTTAATCTGGGCATCAGCTGTTGCTTCCCTGAGGATGCAGGACAAATACCCTGCTATAGCCTGTAGTAAAATGAGACTGCTGGATTTATGGAATTGCTGCTCACTTCACATAATGCTTTCTGATGTGTTTGGTGCTGAGCTATGTTCTACTGCCTTAGTCCATATGGTTGAAGCAGATTTGATTTTAGTTTTCCTTAATTTAATTCTGAATGCTGTCAAATGTACTTTGTTCTGTATATTGTGTCTGCACTTTTATAGTAAACTCTCTCCTGTTTAGTGCTTTTGTTGAACATTTTCTCTCAAAGTCTGAACTATATTAGGTTTTAACTTCTGTGCACATTTCTGTGAAATATTCTTAGGATGTTAATGACTTGAAAGACATCGTACATCAGCTTCAACTCAGCTTTGGTTTTTTTCTTCAAGCACTCTGAATTTTACAGTAGCGATCCCTTCGTCATTCAGCTGCAAGTGCCCTGACCTCAGCCATTCACTGAGAAAAAGGGGAGGTAGAATCAAACTGGTAAATACCTTCAACCAACAACTTTCACTTGTCACTGAAACTTGAACCTGTCTTGAAAACAAGATGGTTACTACCCTCTTAAGGCAGAGTATTGAGAGGTGTTGGTGGTTTTGCTTCATCTGTCCAGTATAGGATTAACACCCATCATAGCTGTGAAACATTTCTGTTCAGTCTGTTTCAGATTCTTCAGAGAATGCTGAAAAGCACTCAGCACATCCAGAACTGCACCCTGAGGAGTGTCTGTTTCCAGAGCCTGTGAGGTGGTTTGCAGACTTGCCCTCCAGATAAGTCTGCTCAGCAATTCTGAAGCAGCAGAATTTGCTCAGCCAGCTATCTTTGTCCATCTGCTTTCAATACACTGTACCAGTTGATAAGCAACAGCTTGCAGTAGTCTTCGGAGGCAGGCCAGGCTGGAGTGTTGCTTGGAGTCTAGAGACGCTGTACTGGGCATATGCTGAAGTCAGCAACACATTCCAGTGCCCTTCTCTCTGCCTGGAATTGCCAAGTTACAGTTACCAGAGAAGATATCAAACTGAAAATGTGAAATGTAGGAGTTGCAAGGAAGAAGAGTATGTGAAGATAGCTGGAACTTAGTTTGAAGGGAGAACTGATTTGAAATAGATAGATGATCTAGAAACATGTTTCATAAAAGTCTCTCTAGCTTGCCATCTGCTGACTCAAAAGCATATTTTTTATTATTATTATTGAAAAGCAAAACAAATATTATTATTATTATAGAAAAGCAAACCAAAAAGACCTCATAAAGACTTTGCTTGCTTCTGGAGATGGTGAAAGACTATTAAGTGTGGAAGGGCTTATGACTAGCTCCCAGAATAAAGAGTGGCAAAGCAGTCAGCCTTGCTTACTTTTCCTCCCAGCTGACCCTGCTTAGCATTCAGGATCTCTGAAGAAGCTGGTCCCATGAAAGCACATCCCCTTCCTTGAGCGCTGCTGGGAAGCAATTTGGTAGAGTGTTAGTGCACCCTGGTAGGCTATGGAACCTTTGTGGTACGAAGAGAGGTCCTTCAGGGTCTTCATTAGCTTGCCTTTCCTAAGTATTTTTAGGATGATTGCATTTAACTCTCGTGGGGTTTCTTCCTTGGCAGCCTTTAGCTGCTGGAGCAGACAGGCCCCTCCACAGTGTTCTTGTCTGGCCAGGTTTTTTTACCCAACTGTACATCCTAAATCCAGTGGTGTGAGACACAAACAACTATTAGGCAATTGCTGCCAAAGCTATTGGTCCTATAAGCCTGCTTCATTTTTTCTTAAATAGGAAAGCAGAGAAATGGGATTTGTTGTTGCCTTTCCCCCGGCACGTTCAAATCTCTATGGGACACAACATTTTAATTATTCTCTGTCACACCCCTGAGGTTTAAGCATCCACTCTGCTTTCAAGTCATCTCGCCTGTCTCCCTGCTGTTGCCAAAAATGCTTTTTATCTCTGTAACAATGTCAGGATTCTCTGACAGACAATATGCAACATATTGCTAGAGAAGGAGGATCGACAGGCAGGAGAAAAGGAAAATATTTGAGTGTGTGTCAGTCAGCAGAAATCTACCGACTGGGTTTCCAATTGCTTCAAAACGTTGCTGAAAAGCTGATGCAACAATATGTGCAGTGAAAGGAAAACAGGAGTTTTCTGCAAGGAATAGATTGTCCTGCTATGCAGTGAGCTTCTGCTTCCCTCGCTCTCGCGTTACCTGCTCTGTTATTCTGCTCTTCTCTTGTCTTCCAGAGCCTTTATTTGCAGCTCCTTATGCTGCCAGGGCTGGTGTTTGTTTCCCAGTTTAGTACAAGAGGGCTGCTCTTGCAGGATCTTTCAAACATTGTGTGCTGTGAAAAGCAGTGGAAGGGCAGAAAAGGCGGTGTGATGATTTCAGCTGAACATTCTCACAAGTCTTCCATCTCCAATTTGTTATAATGCACTTGCCTCTCAATAACAACTTGCAGTTACTGCCACCTGAAGTCCTGGTTCTCGTTGTACAGCATCTGATGTGTTGAGGCTCGAGGACTTCGCTGGGGATTTCAACAGATAATTACTTTTTGATAATTAAATATAGTGTGTTTGATTCCTAATGTGCATGTGACATAAAAACAGAGACTTCTTGAGATGGTTCCATACAGAGCATATTTGAGGTGTTGAATTTCCTGTCTTCCTTGTATCAGAAACTTAAGATTGCCAGGTGGCTGACAAACCACACTGAGATAAGCTCTAACTGGCATGGGAAAGACGTTACATACGTGTGGGCACGTTACAAAAAGTTGCTTTCCACAGTGACATCTGTTCTTTGAGGAATAAATGGTTCAGTGACTGCCTCCCGATCTTGAAGCCTGCCTGCCTTAATCAGCGTTTGACTGACTGTGCTGCATTGGACAGTTATTGGAATTAACGTGCCGTTTATTCTGGTTTCAAGTTGCTTCTCTCTTTTTGCAGGTGAACTACAGAAAGCGACTCCCAGAGCACCGTGGCTGTATGAACTCTTGAGCTGTCAAGGGACTTAGAGGCTTATGAAGAGGTTCTGTCAGGCAAAACAGTGCTTAGCAAAGACACCAAGGAGGAGGGAAAAGGAGAAAGGGAGGGAGAGGGAGCTGAAACACTAACAAACCATGGTAGGTGTCTGTCATCTCTCCTAGGCTTGCATTAAAAATATTCTCTGCCAGCAGTCTCGCGTGGGGCCTGATAAAACCTGAGCAGGGGGATTTTCTGACCTTGCACTAAACTGGAGGTGGTACTGCATGCTTTGAGCAAAGCAAACAAGGCTTGATGTATTGTCAGCCTCTTAAACCCGAGTTGTCTTGTGAGCCTGCATTACATGAATTATTAAATATGAATGAAGGGGATGCTGGTAAGGTTTTCTAATAAAACTGGCATTAGCAAGCTGTAGCAAACAGCATGAGTGACCTTGAACTTGCAGATTGCATCACCAAATGCTGACACTCCCAACCTCTGTCGCACAAAAGCAAGTGTTGTTCGCGTGTGTGCGTGTGATTGTGTGAAGTATTGTGATGGTAAGATTCTGAAGATGTGTTCACAAAAAGACAATAAATGCACCCAGTCTGAAAAATACCTGTGGAGAGCAGTTTAAGCATATTTGTATATTTTTAAGACCTTTAAGATGATTACTGAGAGAATGGAAATGAGAATAAATGTAATAAATGTGAAATACCATTCTCTTAACATCTGTGTAGCTGATTGCTGCTGATATAAACACACTGCCTATTTATATTAAAAACCAAAGACCTAAGATGAGGCTTTTACCTGTTACAGAGCACAAAGGGAGAAAGAACACTTGACAAAGCAGAGCTGTAAATATATATCTAGTGTCTCATTTTGCCATTATTTTTGGCCTAAATTGTAATGAAGAATTGATCCTGTCGGGCCCTCTTCGTTAGAAAACAAATGCCTTCAAATTTAAGTCAGTAATTTTGTTCTCGTTTAGTGATTTTCCTAATTGATATTTCACGAGCTAGAAGGTGGGGGGGTGAGTTGTTAAATGCAGCCTATCAGTTTACAGTGCTGAAGTGCAGCTTCTTTCTGTGTCCCTGATGTGGATGAGCCACAAGAGGGACCTCTGGGAAGCATTCTGCAACCTGAGAAAGCAGCCCCCTCCTGATGAGTTTCCTTTCCTACCTGAACTGTCCAGCCGGGTGGGAGCACATTTCCTTAGGAAAGGAATGCTGTACCCCCAATGGAAGGGACCCAGTGAATGCAATATGCTGGGAAATCATAACCAGTTCCTTAACCAGGATTCAACCCAGAGACCTTTGAGGTCCTTCAAAGGCCCTTTTTGTTGTTAAGAGCGTGTGCTGTTATGAACCCATAAAGCAGGGGTGAAAAGGAATCCTAATTAAGGTATTTAATGTGTAGGAGGAACAGAGGGTTTTAGATGATGTTTCCAAGTTCTAGGAGGCTTTCAGCAGTGATTGATGTGTCTATAGAGAACAGGATTTTGAGCTGCTCTTGACACAGGTCTGTGCTGTGATCACAGCTGCTTTGGGTCACTGTTTAGATCAAAAAAAGTCTCATCTGGGTAGTGTATGGCAAACCATAGGCTTCCTAGCACAGGTTACCCAACTGCTTAGGTGTACCTGCCTCAACAGTATCGGTCAGGACTTTGAGTTTCACTGCAGACTCTTTTTTAATTAGCACTCTAATCTCTTCCTATTCTTGTGAGATTTTTGTGGAGTTTTTTAAGAGATTTTTTTTCCCTTATCAGTTTATCTCTATTCTCATCTTCATTCATGCCTCTGTAAATCCCTGTGCAGTTGGTAAGCCTCTCACAGCAATATGTATTGCCTCTGACTTCATCTGCAGCAGGAACAAAACCGTAAGGGACGGGCTGTTTAATTGCCTTGTTCTAAGGTGTGCTGCCATTGTCTCTAGCAAAAACAGAGGAGAGGTGGCTGCACTCAGCACTTCCAGAATATGCAGAGTTGTGGCTGGAGAGCATCAGTGCCTTTTACAAAACAGGAATTTTCTCCGTGTCCTCCTTGCCTTCTCTGCTTTCCACATGATGCACCCAGTCTGCTTTCTGGATAAACTATGTTCTAAATTTCCCTGCCTTGCATTAGGCTGCCTTTTGGGGGAAAGGTATCTCTGAGCTATCCAGCTGCTGAAGGTTGACCCAAGTCAACAAAGATGACTGAAAATTCAGGAACTCCTTAATTCCTGTAAGTGTTCCAGGGTAGGGAAGCCCCTCTTTCTTTCAGTACTATTGCCTGTGTCTCCATGGGATGTGTGTCCTTCAGACAAGACCAGGGCCTACGTGATTTCTCACTGATTTTAAAGCTTAATCTAAATGAACAAGTGAGTCAAAGGATAAGGGAAGAGATACTTAATGAAACTGGGAATGAAAGGCAGGGTTTCAGTACTGTAACCTTGCACTTAGCCAGCCAGACCATGCCCTGTTCTCAGAATGAAACCTGGGGGAGGGAGGACAGGGAGAAGTGAGAAAAACAATAAAAGAACAAGGTGTAGAAACTCCGTTTGTAGCCACTGCGAAGAGAGTAATGAACATTACAGGTCTTGACCCTGTCCCCTGTAGCTGTGTACGGGTGTGTGGAGTTTTGCCCAGCCCTACACTGAAGTTCTGTCTCTTTCTGATTTGTGACCAGCACACCCAGTGTCACAACTTCCACGATGGACGTGCTGGACAACAGATGAAATTCAGCTTGCTTAATTTTTACATGTCTGCAGCAGCTACTCTCATAGTCTTGACTTCTGCAGTCACTGTGGGTGGGTGGGGAAATGTAGCTCTAAAGCACAATTTTATCTCATCCCAAAGTAGACACAAACAGAAACTCTGCTTTGTACTGTGCTCCACACGTGCCTATTCCTCTTAGTAGCCAATAAGAGGATTCTAAAATAGTTTAATTTTGACATCAGCTATTAAATGCCACATAACCCATCCAAGGGCTTGCATGTTTTCCCAGCTTAATGCTGATTTTTGCGCTGGTGTTTGCTTTCTGTTTTCTTTTTAAAATTCAGAAATCATTCTGGCATGATTACAAGCAGTGGGCATCATAAAGCACTTTCCTACATCTGCCAGGGGGGTTCCCACTCAGGCAATGTCCTTGTATCGATAATCCAATAACTTTGTTCTTTCCCCCCATTTCTCACTTCGTAACAGAGATCTATCCGATCTTTTGCTAACGATGACCGCCACGTAATGGTGAAACATTCAACCATTTATCCATCTCCAGAGGAACTCGAAGCTGTCCAGAACATGGTATCAACAGTAGAATGTGCCCTTAAACATGTCTCTGACTGGATGGATGAAAAGAACAAGTCTACAAAATGTGAGGGTGATGTGGACGCAAAGGAGGACGGTGCAGAAAGCAATGCCAAGTGAGTGAGCTGAGCCTCATAAATGTGTTACTGTGCTGCTCTGAATGGGCTCCTTTCCTTCGAAATAAGAGTCACAGTGTTACTTGATTCTGTTGCATATGAATGTTCATAGGAGGAAGTGGATATTTTTGGACTTTCTGAGGTGAGAGCACATAGGGTGAGTGCAGGGAATAGTAATAAGCCCCGTGTGGGCAGCAGTTGTTCTCTATTTCATTATTTATTTTACTGTGATGTGAAGTTGCAGACCCTGTACCCAGAGTAAGGGACAGTCCAGTGCAGGTAACAAAGATCTGACTGAATCAGGAAGACTGTATCAGTTTTTAAACTGAAAATATAGTTTACTGGCTTAATATGAAAGAGACAGTGATCACCCCTGTATTTATGAGTTACTCCTAAATGCGTAACTCTGTATGTACGAAAATTCAAAAGTGAAATATTGCTTCCTATTTTATCATCATAGTGTGGCTCTTAGTTGTTTCTAAGTCTCTCGTGATTTTTTAGAGTAGCATTCAGAAAATAAGGTCTGAGGCCTTGCTGTGCCTCACTGTCTGGATGTACTTCAGTTTAGAAACAAGAAATGTGCTACTGTATTAACTAAGGATCCTTCTCTGGCTGGGAGGAGTAGAAAGCATTCACGACTTGATCTGGCTTCCCAGCACTGTTGTGGATTCTACAGAAGATTCCTCCTGTGTTAGTAGTCTTTTTCCAGAGGTTTCTTTGATTCTCTCTAGGATAAGGTTGTGGGCTTGGGTGCTACAGAAAGAAACTGCTTGCTCTGCATGAAGTTTAAGTGCAGCACCACCTCTTTGGAATGCACTGATCCACACAGGAAACGCTCAGCAGCATCAAGACCGTTGTATGATAACCTTGGAAAAGTAAATACACAAATGGTCCCTCACTTCCACGGTGTGGCTTTCTTTGTTCCCTAATGAATATTTAACAGGCACAGGTCTGATCACTGGCAATTTGTGTAAGGCTGAGCTGTGATACGGCATTTTTTTTTTTGGTGTGAAGTGTATTTGAATAGAAATAGCAAAAGACTTAAAATCATGAATATTTTTAAATAAATTAACGTAAAAATTGGTTTAAGACAGCATGATTATATTGACACTAGAGAATAATTGCAGTGGATTGATAGGCTGCTTCTCCACAGACAGGCAATTAAGTTCTGTCATCTTCTCGGGGAAGGTATGGCAGCTCAGTGTGCTGCTGGAGATCAGTCTTTCTGCTGTATGTTTTGCTGGTGTCTTCCTAGCATGACTGGCGACATTTTTAGGTGTCTTCTGATGTAAGTAAAATAGGCACAGAATGGATTCTTCAAAAAAAAAAAAAAAAATCAATTAGAAAAAGGAAAATTCCAAGCCTTCAGTAAATGCTTTTGAGACAGTTGGCCAGCCCTGCTGTCACACGTGTGTGTGCAGATGGTGTACATCTAGAGCACGGTTCTTGTAAACGTCCGTGTGTTACTGATATCTATAAAAGAGTTTGTGTATTTATGCATTTGTTTAGGACGTTATTTTACTAATCCCTTCACAAGCTAAAAGGGGCCTACACTGTAGCAAAATAAATAACATAAAATATTTTGATGCTAGTTACAAACCATATCTAAAGGAGCTCTGCGTTTTCTGTGTTGCTTGCATCCAGAATTCCAGGGTGGAAGTTGAAATGTTTACTTTTAGAACAGATTTTGTTAGTTTGCTTCTGGCTATTCCAAGGATGTGACTAGTTTGCCATTGCCTCTTTGTTTTCTGCCTCATTTCTTCTTTTCTTCTGCCAGTTGTTTAAGCACCTGTTCTTGCCTCTCCATGTCAAACACATAAAGACAGTACAATTGTTAGATGAAGATACTTCAGAGTGAAGCTCAGGAATTATGTGATAACCCTTGATGACTGTGATCACAGTATCAGATGACTGCTTTGGGGTTTGTTTGGGTTTTTGGGGGAGTGTGTTGTTGGTTTGGTGGGGGGGGATTTTTTTGTATTTTGCTGTTGTTTCTCTCCAGTCCATCCTCCTGGATGGTAAGGATGCTGTGAGCAGGGACGCTGCCTTTCTGGCTGAGGGGATACCACCTGTACTGATGCCGTGGTTTCTGTGGGTTTATATGATGGTGATGAACCAGCAGTTGGTGCCACGGGGCATGAGATGCATCCTGTGTCAGTAGCTGGTGAAGAAGCATTGAAAAGGTGTGTGGCCATATTTAAAGCTGGAGTGTCACTTTGGAAAGACAACTTGGATTGCTTCTGAAAACAGGATTTCTGTAAGAGAGCTCCTCTAGGTTAATTATTCTGCTCTTTTGATAGATCTGCAGAGACTGAATTTGGGCTTCTTTGCGCTTTGTGAGTTGAGCTAGGCAGCTTTTTGTTCTTGTGGATTGCAAATCAGTTCTTCAATTAAATTTTTCAGAGGAGCTGCTTTCATAAAAGGAGTCTACACTTTTCATTTGCTGATCAGTGATAGGCCACTTTGGCACAGCCATCAGTCCCAACCGTTTATCTCCTTGCTGTGACAGAAGAATACAATTATTCTGAGAGTGTGAAAATAGCATTTTAATTACTCCAAATTGTTTAATTTCCAGGGATCAAGGTGGTCGGACGTTGTGTGGTGTTATGAGAATTGGCTTGGTTGCAAAGGGCTTGCTGATAAAAGATGACATGGATCTGGAGCTGGTTCTCATGTGCAAAGAAAAACCCACAAAGACGTTGTTATGTATTGTTAAAGACAATCTCCCTGCTCAAATTCAGGTGAGTTCATTTAGGGGAGTCTAACAATGGCCGAGAGCACTGTAAGGTGTATTGGATAAAGGCTGGAATTTGTTCCAGAAAAAAAAAGTCAAATGATATAAAGTAAAGAAAAATGCTTTGAATCTGGGATGACATCTAGGGTTCGTGACACATTTAATGTGGTGATGTGAAGCAGTGAGTCACAAAATGTAACACCTCGTTCCTGCCGTTGCCTACTCCCTATTTGTGACATCAGTTTTCCTGTGATGGCAGCTTACCCTTCGATTTGGTAACTCACCCAGCCCATTTGTGCTCTCTGGTCCAGCTGCTAACGTGAGCTAAACTGCAGCCCCAGGAATCTCCCCTGCTCGAGCATGTGAATCAGTCTGTGGTGTTGTCCCCTGCCTGGACCTTGTGTTCTACGCTGCAGCTGCTTTGCTTTGCTTGGGCTGTTCCAAGATAAACGCCTCTGTACTTCTAAAGTGAGAACAAGTCACTTTAGGTAGTCACTCATTTTAGCTCATGTTAATTATGAGCTTGTAATTCTTTTTATTTATGGATATTTAATTCTGGTGTTGGCATCCAGCAGGCAGCACTTACAGCTAATGTCAGTCTCTTGAAGGCAGCCAGGGATAATTCCTTCTTGACAGAGTTCTGAGTCTGAATAATCAGTCCAGCTACAAGACTGACATACACTGTTGCTGAGAGACTGTGCCCCAAGGTATTCCACTGCAAGTGCCTCTCTCCAAACCCGATCTGCTTTTCTCCTGGTCTGCTTTTCTGCCTTGTGTTTATTCCCACGTAGACAGTGTGTGTTTTGCCATTCCTGACAGCTGTTTGTTCTCACTGTTTGTTTGTTCACATAAAGGGCTTGTTTTATTGAGAGAATGCTGTGCCCGCAGATGTGGCCCTATCCATAGCTGGAAATGCTAAGGATCTATTGAGTAGTAAAGAGTAAGTTTTATTTGTTTGAAAATGATAGGGATCTATCAAGTAGTAAAGAGTAAATTTTACTTGTTTGTAGTGAGGTGTGAGATGAGAAGGGATGAAAGATGCTTCCAAAAAAGTGAGAATAGCAGAACAGACGTAATTAAAAGATGTGAAGGCTGCAATGAATTTATGGGACATGTCGGCAAGATCCTATAGGGAAGCACTGTGAGGGAAGGGATTGCAGAAAAGATGAAGTAAGAGGAACCTGCCTCATGAAACAAGCTACAACTATCATGGGCGTAAAAGGTGGCTGAGAGGTTCTGCAGACGCCTCAGCTACAGGAGGGACAAGGAAGAAGTGGGCCCATTAGTGGACAAAAAGAGCAAATGAGGCACAGAGATGTTAACGGCTTCTGCTTTGCTTCTTTGAAGGCCATTAGTGAGCAGATGCAAAGTAGGTCATCTGAATTATACGTGCAACTAAGAATCAGAATAGACTGCAGAGGTGATGAAATCGCTGTTACTGGGGCATCTGAGGAATATCTTGGGGTTGGTAAGAGATGGCTGAGGTATATTTGGTCATACTTCACAGCAGGTACATGTGCTAGGTGAGGCGGTGCAACTCCTGCACTGGGATCTGTCATCCATCTGCACTGGCAGTTGTGGTTTTGTTGGGCATATTCCATATGAGAGCTCTGACATTTAGAGGCAGCATTACTGGAGACGTGTGTCCTTATTAGAAGCAAAAGTTGCTGATGGTGTTTTGCATACTTGCAGCTATGAGTCAGTTTCTGCCTTTATTAAAAAGACCAAAAAAAAAATCCCCTAAACAAAACCCCTAAAAAATTAGAAGAGATAATATAGTGGAACAACTTAATATTTGCATAAAACGTGCTGCAGATGCTTTTTCTTAAGCACATTACTGGTTTTTTCTGTTTGTTTTTAAAGAGGGAGGCAAAGCCTTATTTGTCACTGCACCGACTTGCAGGGCTCTCGTTGAGAGGCATACGCACGTACAGAGATTCTGCAGTTTTTCAGTTGATTGGGAGAGTCTTGAAATCTTTCTTGGTGACTTTCAGAAACTTACAGAAGAGAAGTATCTCGTGGAGGAGCATGTAAATGAGGCAGCTATTATTATTCGTAACACAAAGGAGCCCAAGCTAACTTTGAAGGTGATACTCACATCCCCTCTCATTCGAGATGAAGCAGAGAAGAAGGAAGGAGGTACACAGAGCGTTTTAACTTGTTTTTAAGACTGTTCTACCTAAATACCCTGACTGTGCAGCACAGGGTTAATTGGGAAGCAGGTTTTTAATTGCGCATCATCTACTAACTAGACTGGCTATTGCCACTGTAGGCTGCATTATCTTTGCCTTAAAAAGGCAACAGTCACTCAATTTTCATGTAATTATGCATGGTTTTCATTTGCAAGCAATATTCCTACAGTGTTAACTTGGACATATGATTAGATCTTAGCTCTCCTTTCTTTCAGACTTACTAGTTAATTCTTGAGCACCCCAGTGCTGCACAGTCTTGTTTTCCAATTAAGTCAGTCAAGTGGGATTGGTTAATAGTATCTTGAAATACTGATTGTTTCTTTTTTTACATAAAAAACCCTTTCCTGCAAAGCTCTCAAGAATGTCGTCCTGGCCCTCAGTTTTTATTAATGGGTGATACAGATGTGTATGTTTCTAGCTTTAAGAATTTCGTAACTGGGATGCAATTGAAGTTACAGTGCTATATAATACAGCACTCTTGCTTCTGAATTGAACGTTGTACCTCATGTCCTTAGATCAAAATAGATCTAGAAAACTGTAACGTAGTTTCTTTCTGTTCCTTCTCCCTAACTGCGTGACTCCAATATAGTTTTATGCCCCTGGATGGAGGAGTGTTGACTGGTAGTGTCAATGAGGCTGAAAACAACCAAGAGAAATAAGAGAAGAGCAAACGTAGCCATACTTCTTTGGTTTTAAAAAGCTTGTCAGTAATTTCTGCTTCCGCTTCCCAAACCTATCCCTAGAGACTTTGCCACCGGATGATGTCAGACCTTTGACCAACTGGCCACTCTCTGTCATGACAACTGAGGCAGCTGGGCCCATGTGGGCTAGGGAACTCCCTGGCGCTCTCTTCCCATTTCTAGACTTGCCACAAGTCCTTCGCTTCCTCCCTTCTCCCACATGAAATACCGATACAATGAGAAATGTTGGTCAGTTCGTTGTTGTTGGAGGCAATGGCAGGAAGGATCCCTTTTCAAACGAAATGGAACGCTTTGGCAGCACTTGGATGCAGAAAAATCTTACAAAACAGATGAATGGCAAAGATTCCCGAATTGCAATGTCTGCTTATTCTCAAATTAGTAACCATGCTCTTTTACAAGACCATTAAAAATAAATTGCATATTACTGTAGTTGTTCTTCAACTTCCCGTAAGATGCTGAGATCAGCCCTGTAGTTGTTGCAGCTGATCCATGTTGGTGAGAAAGAGCACAAAGTGCAGGACAACTTTTGATGGTAAAGGATTTGTAAGATTCTCCCAAGGGGGTACGGTTTTGCACAAAGGCTTCCGTCCAAATATTTTCTTGCAGAAAGCACTGCCATTGTGGCAATAAACTCCAGGGACTCCTGAATTCACCTCAAACTGAATGGGGATTTGAATTTTTGTGCTTTCCTACATTAAAAGTGTAGGTGTTCTGTTTTCAGTATCTTAAAATATTTTTCAAAATTCTGCACTAATTATTTTTTTTTAATGAAAACTATCTCTTAGAGTGGTATCAGTTCTGTACAGCTGAGGAGGATAGTTAATAGGGTAGTGGAGCTTGTTTTAAAGCCCAGGTTCTTTGACACTGATTCATCCTAAGTGAACAGAGACATTTATCATACTCCTTTTCAAAGGTATGTGAACTGTTATGCAGGTGTCGCTAAGTAAACTGAAAGGGGGATGGGGATACGTTTCATAAGATTTCCAACCATATTTAGATCATTCTCACTTAGATTTAGACCAAAATGTTTCATATGTATTATCAAGGGTGAAAGGAGAATCTGTCTGGTGACAGTACCCTGATCTCCAAAGAAAGTTCTGACCTATTTTTAAAACACCCCTAAACAGTGCCAATCGAATGCAAGCACACTCTGCAGCTTTAAAAACTGCTCTGAGTCTGTTCCATACGATCTTTTGAATGAGGGAGCTCCAAATGCTTGTCAACTTGCCTTTCATCTCACCTGTAAGATAGGCCATTGGGTTCCGGGCGCTGCCGCCGCGTTGCCCAGAGCTCGCAGGGAGCAGAGCCTGCGCAAAACTGACCAAGGTTTCCGCGTTCGGTGTGATTAGCACTAATCTGTCCTCTAACCAAACCGGCAAGGTTAGGCGCAATGGACCTCGTTATCGGTGCTCCCATTTGTTCTGTAGGAATGCTGTGTGTGCCTTCATGCCCTGATGTCAGAATGTATTGAAAAACATTCCTGGATTTCTCTTCAGTCCCCTCCTCTTTGGAAAAGTGTTCATGTTTAAGATGTGGCGTTTGTCCTATTTGTTTTTGCTGCTTGTTAGCAAAAATAAATAGTGGACCAGTGTGTGTGTGCATTTCAGTGTTTCTCACAAGTGGCTATCCATAAAGCTCTGCTTTCTCATGTCAACTTGAGAAGTCAAGCACCTAAAATATCTGTATTTTGCATCAGTTTAAAATTTTAACTTCTTAAGGAACTGAATTTTTTGTCATGGCATCAAATACAAATTGGGCTTTCCAGACCAGAACCTTCTAGCTTGCAAATCAGCTGTTGTTCCTGAGCGTACAGTAACAACCAGCTTATGTTAAATAATAAACAGCTACCAAAGTGGGGCTGAAATCAACCTTGCTCCTTGAGCAACTGCTGCCTAACCAGTCTGCCTCTGCCTGCGCTGGGCAGACGCAGCCAGCGATGTGCCAAAGGTGCCAAGTGCCTTTGGCGGGGCGATGAGCCGCAGGCTGACCTTGCCTCTGTGGAGACCACTACGCTCCTCATATGGCTGGCTGCAAATGAGGGAAGTTGGCAGCTACCGAGTGAAGAGAATAGATACAGCAAGTGGGGAGAGAATTCCTGAAGGATTGGTTCTGTGTTGCATAGTGTGAGCTAATGTCAGGGCTTTATTATTGTTTATTAAACTCCTCGTATCATTGCCCTTGCTAAAACCACGAGAAAAACAGTAAAGCTTTGCAATGGCATTTGAAAATTCTGATTGGGTCTCACTTTCCTGACTGGCAGAGCATGAAGAAACATGCCATTCTCCTGAGGGTGTCGAAAGGGAGCCTGCTGCAAACCACTCGCCCTCCTCACTGCCTGTTCTCTTCATCTTTCTGTTAATAGAATCTTGCACCCAAAAGTTGGCTGACTGCAACATCTGTTCAAAGTACTCAGGCCGCTAGTTCTGAATTAGCAATTGGCAAAATTCTCCACGGTATTTGTAATTTAGACCTTGGGAAATAACCTTGACCCTGTAGGAAAAAGTACGTACAATACTGAGTTACAAGTTACGCCTTGTACAGTACGAAGTTAAAGTCGCTAGGCTTTTAAAGTTGCAGTTTGTTCCAAAAAATCAATGATTTTGCAATCAGTCACCTTTGCCATTTCTAACGTTTTAAAATAAGATTCTGATCATTCATTGACAGTAGTTGTTTTATACAGTACATGAGCTTTAAGCAGATGTTTCTATTGTCAACAAGAAAGTTTTCTTGCAGAACTGCGTAGATGTTTTGTGGCACACAATTACTCCTGAAAATAACAAAACTGCAAAGAAAATTGAGAAGCAAATCTTTTCCAAAGTGACCTTTTGTGCTCACAGAAATTCAGTGCTTTGAGACTTTGAACCTTTTATTTGGACAACAGGCAAGAGGAGTGATTAATTCCTGTACTGTAATGATGAGGGCAATACGAAACAATGCAAATATCTGCTGCGAAGTTCACTGGGGTTAGAAAATAAGCTTATAGCACTTCAGTCTTCTGCTGACAGCAAAGCCAGCAGGTGCAAACTGCAACTATCAACTGCCAGACAAGATACCTGCGTCTGTTCAGTTTTACACGCGTTTGTTTTGGTGGGATTTTTTTGGCTTTGGGCTCTTTTATCCATCATAACTTAATGAGCTTTAACCAGAGTAACCTTCCCATTGAATGGCATAGGGGGTGAAGTGACTTTAACGTCAAAGATGGAATTGCACGTGCAACCGATACTATCCAAAGTAACCTCTGAAAGTGTACTTTGAGATGTTACTAATAAACTGTCCTACAAAAAAAAAGAAAAGGAAAATTAATAATTGTGGAAGAATGGACTGGTGCATGTCACTCAATATAGATTTGGATGCAGCTGCTTTAAAAGCAGCTTGTTGCATGCTGGATAAAAAAAGAGAAAGAGGGGGAAAACCAAAAAGTGTAGACCTGCACAGATGATCTCAGTGTCTTGTCTCTCAAATCCTTTGAATTTCCTCTGTTGATTTCAGTTGCTATTGAAAAGAGATTTTTATGTGAGGGGACTACCTTTGTAATACATTAATAATCTGGAAGTTACCACACTTACTCCCTTCTTTCATATGTTCTGGTTATATGAAAGACAAATCAAACAGCAAAATTCATTGCTGGCGTATTTCTTTCAGTGAATTCTGTTGATTAGTGCTGTTCATGCAATAGTATTTCAAATATATTAAGTGTTTTTCTTTGGAATTCTCAACAATTGCATGGACATAACTTCACTTAACCCATTACAATTTTTTTTATATATATCCCCGCAACAATATCATCCTTTTGTCAAAAGAAGCTTGTCTCTTTCAAATTCTGTGCCACCTTTGTGGAATAAAAGTCACAAAGAAGGGAAAGAGGAGAAAAGAAAAAAAAAAAGCCCAATAAAACCCAACACACACACAAAAAGGAAGTGCTATATAGCTATTTTCTGCCCTGAAATGTGTTCTACATTTTTAATAAGATCCCAGATTGTCTGTAGCAGTGGCCATCTTTATTATTACTATTATTTTACAAGGAGTGAATGCCTTTGCTTCTGTTGCACATGTGCACATTTACTACCTTTAATGGCTTGTTTAAATTAAATAACACGGTGCACTTAAATTCTGGGAGTCTTATTATCTCATTGAGATGCTGCCGCTCTTTTTGTATTGTGACAGAAACCCCTTGGTCAAATTGTATCTGTCTCTTTTTATCCCATTTTTACCAGTAGATAATGTTGCGATGAAAGATCCTCCGGACTTATTGGACAGGCAGAAATGCCTGGAGGCCTTGGCGTCTCTGCGGCACGCCAAATGGTTTCAGGTTGGCTATTTGTTCTTACCTTGTTGTTATTGTAGCCTTACGAGGTTTAATTTTAGACAGTTTTAATTTTAATGCCTCTTTAATTTCTGACTAGTCCCTAATAGAGCAAAGGTGTAGAATTCCGAATTCAGCGCTGTACTGTGCGAGGGCACACGTGGCAGGTAGATAGCCAGCTGGTCTAGAGTTGTCATGAGGCTACAAAAGCAATCTTGCCATTTTGCTTCCTTTTTTTATATGTCTCTCTAAATTGAAGCATTTTACTTTTATGTAACTGTTTTTATTTTGCATGAAGCTGATTAAGTATTAAGCAACAATAATTTAAAAATCTATCCCAGGACTCTGTGCATTTAAAAAGAAAAGCAAAATTGAAGGCCGGGTTTTTGCAGGTGTATTGGAATCATTTTGTTTGTTTTAGGCCAGGGCAAATGGACTAAAATCATGTGTAATTGTCCTCCGTATTCTGCGGGATTTGTGCAACAGAGTCCCCACATGGGCACCACTGAAAGGATGGGTAAGTACAGAAAGTTGAAGGCCACAGGGTCAGGAAAAAACAGTGCATTGTACAAAACTCCTCCTTGCAGGCCCCTTCCTCTTACTCTTCACTGTTACCTACATTGAAAAGTGCTTGTAGGAAGGAGAGAGAATACAAGTATTTGTTCAGTCTCTAGGATGTGCAGGTACCATGGAAATAGATGTAATGTTGCAGGCACTGCCCATCCTCGAGGAGCTGCAATAGAATCCCACTTGTTGCCTCCAAGTTTAGCTTTTCCAAAATATGCTGCTCCTACCAGAGGATACTCTGTCACGTTAGCAGGTTTGGTGGGAAGGGGGAAAACGCTCTGCACATCTAGAGAGGAACACTTTGCAGGTCAGTGGAGGCAGCATTTTCTCTTACCTAGAACCGATAACCCTTGAGAGGAGGAGAATACTCCTGTGGCTTGGCTTCAGAAGGCTCCTCCTTTTAGATTTCCTGGGCAGTTAATGGAGAGCAGTCGGTTTCCTCAAAAGGAGACTCAGAGCAGGGAACAAATCCATGTGTCATGAACCATCCTCTGGGATGGGTGTCTCTGTCAGTTAGACCTGTAGCAGATTAGAAGTGGAGTAAGCTGATGTGAATTTTCTTCCCCTCTATCTCTCCTTATTTAACTGCATTACAGTTACCCTTGTGTCCATACTAATCATAATTTAATGTCTTCTAGCCACTCGAGCTTATATGTGAAAAATCTATAGGTACTTGTAATAGACCTTTGGGCGCTGGGGAGGCATTGCGACGAGTGATGGAGTGTTTGGCATCTGGAATTCTGCTTCCTGGTAAGGGGCCAAATGAACTTCAAGAACACAAAAACTGATCAGACAGCGTTAATGTTTTGCTATTGCTGTATGATTAGATGAAAAACTCCTGCCTTGATCTCCTAAGCTGCAGTGGAGCTACATGAATGGTTTCTTGTTTAAAATTAAAAGTTAAAATAAAAAACTCCCGTCAGGAATTTGTGTGGCTGTAGTCAGTTGAATGAGTACTTCCAGTGCAGCAGAAGTTAATGGGGAATGTTAAGTGTGTTTATACATTAACCCATCTCATGAAGGGGTTGCAAATGAATAAATAGACTTAATGACCATCTATTTTCTATAGAGTCATCGAAATCTACATATCTATCCAAATGATTTGTTGGGGTTTTTTTAAACCTACTGCTTTTAGTTCCTGCTATTGCACGTGTGCAGTGTTAACCCTGACGAGTTCTGTGGCCACTGTGCAAGGGAGTAAAATCTTGGGGTGCGCTTGCTTTGTGGGACATCTGAATCCCTTCCCAGACAAGGTGTGCTTCCCACTCTGCTGAAGACAGACTAGCCGTTGCCATGCCCATCAGTCCCCAGTGTCCTATTGTGTTTTGTTTGCTCTCAATAATGTGTTTTGCCTCTCTCCCTCTTAGGAGGCCCTGGTCTGCATGACCCCTGCGAACGGGAGCCAACAGACGCTTTGTCTTATATGACAGTTCAGCAAAAAGAAGCCATTACGCACAGTGCTCAGGTATAAAACTCGTACGTCTGAGGAGCTAGATACTGTATCAGTGAAGATTTCAGCTCATTAATACCATTTATTCTCTGCCAGGGTAGCTTATTTTAATGGGAGTCCTGGCAGTTGTTCCAGTGCGGTACCCTGGAAAGATTAAATGACAGTTCCTGAGTGCAGAGTTCAATGCTTCTGCAATCTAAGCCTTACACCAGGCAGTTTGGTGTCTGTGCACTGCTCGCTTCCCACCTCGAGAGCTTATGGCACAGAGCCCTTGAGCAGGCTCCTTGTCAATGTGCCCTGCACTTGGTATTACAGAAATGTAAAAAGTTTTAAACTTTTAGACGTAGTGTTTTCCTCAGCTGTCACAGAAGACAGCTGTAGAAGCTGTTTTCTCATAGAAGTAGTGGTTTTCTGTCTACAAACTTACTTAGCAGCTTAGGTGACTGAGGTAAAGCAGTGCTGTGAAGTAACTTGCATTTCTGCTGTCACCTTATAGCATGCCCTCAGATTATCAGCCTTTGGTCAGATCTATAAAGTTTTGGAAATGGATCCCCTCCCATCAAATAAGTCGTTTCAGAAATATTCCTGGTCAGTAACTGACAAAGAAGGTAGGTATTATTTGCTCCAAAAATCACTAATTGGCAGTAAAGTAGTGGTTAATTTAGAATGGGTGAAATTCCTGAGTTATATGCTCTGAATGCAAGGTAAAGGCTTTTCTTTGTGTTAAATGTAGTTTTTGAAAAAAAATATTTAAATGTTGGGAGAAATCTGGGAGTTCTGTTCTGTAGCAGTACCAACAGAGGAGCAGCAGTACTGATACAACACAGCTGCTGATTTTCTTTAAGCACGAAGTCCTCTGAGGTCTGAAGAGTAAAAGTAGTGCTTACAATTCTTATGCTGGTGAAGGAGATACTATAGACTGGTCAAACAGCATATAATGAGTGTCCCTAAGAAGCCTTACTCAAGAATTCTCCTGGGGAAACAACATACATCTAAGAAAAATAAATGTCCATGTGTATTTTTTGTAAGAAGAGTGCTATTAAGAGTTCTTGCCATAGACTTAACTGTGTAAAACAACACTGCAGAATTACACCCCTTGTATCAGACATGCTATTGGAAGCAGACATCTTGCATGGCGTGGTACAGCAAGTTGTGAGCTAATACTGGCTCATGTGTAGCAGTAGGAAAGCTCTGAGTGGTGGTTGACTTCTCTACGTTATAAACATGCCAGAACAGTACGGGACTAATCAGACTCCTGCTGTGGAATTTTGTTTTTCTAATAGCATATCCCTATTACAAGGAAATTTATACCCTAGGTACAGGCACATCTGCTCTTAAGAGACCATTTGAAGATAGTGTCGGGGATGATAAAGATCCAAATAAAAAGATGAAGCGTAATCTGAGGAAAAGTAAGTGCAACCCTTCTCCATTCTCTTTTCAAAGATCTGTTGTGTGGTGGAAGCTGGTCCAAAAGCTTCTCTGTGTTAGTGTGGAATAGCATGGGAAAAAGTCTTTGGAACAAAGTATGTCTCTGTCACCCCACAGTTGGAATGTCAGACGCATGTCTTACTGTGCATCTGAATTTCCTTGATGTGTTTTACTGACTGATTTGCATTTTTAAATGGAATTATACATCAAATTTAATTTGCCCAAGCGGCTGAGGTGTTTGATTCATAGTGTCCCTGTACTGTCGTTTTTTGACTGGGTGGGTTTTTTCAAAATGCTGCAGCGACTTTGCTGTGTGCAGATTTGCCTTTTTTCATTCTTGCCTTTCCTGAGATAGTTGTTGGTCTCTCAAGGCCTTCCACAAGAAAAATAAAATGCTTAATCTACAAAACATTGACATATGCACAGACTAGAAGTCTCTCAGCATTGCTGGGATCCAGTTAGTTCTGGGTTTATTTTCACTGTGCTACTTTGGTGCCAGTTCTGGATCTGGTTCCTCACTACCTACAAAACTCGTTACTCTTTTTATAGCAGCCAGGCAGAATATAGCTAGCTGCAAAAGAACTGTGTTAACAATATAAAAAATGGATAATTATAGTTGTTACCCAAAAGTAGAATGGCTTATTAAAGATTTAACAGTGTTATGGTTATTCTCAACCTCTGAGAGGCTGAGGGGTTGTTTTGCTCCTTTATACAGACAGAAGGCACTGAAATGCAAACTGTTTCATTTTTCTGTTCACCTTGTTTTGTTCATTTTCTTTTTTCTCCCCCTCCCCAATCCTTCCCCTCCCTCCCTTTCTACTATCTTGTACTAGTACTAGATAGTAAAGCAATAGATCTCATGAATGCTCTGATGAGGCTGAACCAAATCAGGCCAGGGCTTCAATATAAGCTGCTGTCACAGTCTGGTCCAGTCCATGCCCCAGTCTTCACAATGTCTGTAGATGTTGATGGTACGACATATGAAGCATCAGGACCTTCTAAGAAAACAGCCAAGCTCCATGTGGCAGTGAAGGTAAGGCAGCCTGAAGTAATCTGCTAACCCCAGATCTTGGAACACAGAGTATGAAATATGGTTAGAACTAGTAATATGGAACCTCCAAATTGCAAAAATTGGGAAGCAGCTGAGGTCCTGCCTGTGTCCTGTAAACACAGATGGGCAGGGTTCAAAGAGCACCACTCATTTTATGCTAGCAGAGGGGAGGGAGAACTTCCCAGAGCTCTCCAGATCAGCTCGTGACAATGGATTGAACACGGTGTTTCAGTTCTGGACTGGAAGGGTTCAGTTTTCTTCTGTTCTACTCCTTCCTCCTGTTGGTTTGAAAACAGCATGTCGGTGGCTCCCTCTTTCTCCCCTTCCTTCTCTGTGTCCGTTCCTGGGTTGTTAGCTTCTGGAAACATGGAGTTGTTGCCTGTCTTCAGTGCCTGAAGAATACTTGTGCACACTGGGATACACAACATACATGAATGATAGGTCTCCAGTCAGTTTTCCAGGAAGAGACTAGTATTGTCCAGGTGCTAGTCAAGCTACTGTTGCTTCTTGCAGGTGCTCTACATGAGAGCTTAGTCTTGTAAAGCAGGGATAGACTGAACACCCAACATGAACATCCTTGTATTGCATGAGGACAGGTCAGACCGAAGCAGACCGAGCCTGCTCACTTTCTGGAAGAAATGAGTGCTTCCTACAGACAATTCATGCAAAAGAGAACCTCTTTTAGGAGAACAGCACTTAGGATAGGAACAAGCCCATCTGTCATTCTGTGCTTCGTTTTGTTTTGAACAAGAATTTCCTTTTTAGAAGCTTCATCTGGCATCTTTTTGCTTTCCTTTGATTTCAGTTCTGAAAATCCCATTGTCCCATGCGCTTTTCAAGTTCAAAGTGGCCAGAATTATCTGAGGGAATGTGTTGTTCCTCCAGGAAAAGCAGATCTCTGCATGTGTGTCCTTCCAAACCTTCTGCCACACTCTTTTATTTTGCCTTCCTCCCTGCAGTTGTCTTACAGAAAAAAAAACCTAATCCAAAACTTGCCCTGAAAAGCTGTGACTTCTGTGCCCTTGAACCACTCTGCATCAGCCAGATCTGTGCTGGTGCCTACCCAGCTCTGTTTTCTCTAAATTTACACATACACAAATCCTGGGCTACACTTCAAAACAGCCATGATCCAAGCCAAGAGGAAATGGGTGGTGTGGTAGAGATGAGCCCTTCTTTTTTTTTTTCTCTCTTCCTTTTTCTTTCCCTAGCAGATCCGGGCCCTGCTTTGCCAGACTTATAAGAGGAAATAATGTGACTATTTCAGTTATCTAGATCTGACTATTTACAATTTAGAAGCCCTGAAATGCAGCCAAATGTACCATGATTGTATGGGAGCTGAGCCTGGAGCTACCCATGCAGTTCTCGGTTCAGTGTTGGAACACAGTGATTTCTCCAAACTTTGTTCTTGGGACTGAGTTTTCAGTGGAGCTTCAGGTACTTTTCAGATGCTTCTGGGCCAGAAGTACATAACCCCTAGGTGATGTAGCTGGTTACAGGAGAGGCTGGCCTTGCTCTAGTGGAGGATGTTTCTATTTTAATCAGTAAAATCTCCTTTGTGCAGCCACTGGTTGTAAGCAATACAGAAGCAGCCCAGAGGCTGTGGTGTGGCTCACCAAGAGGTAGGCTCGCTGCAGACAGTTTGTGACTCTACCTAGCTGGGCATTCCTCCACCCTACACCTCAGTTCAGCTCCCTGTACAGCTGCTTCGGAAGCATCTACCATCTTGTATTCCTCAAAGATGAAAGGAAGGGAGGTGGTATCTGCCCTCCAGCTTCAGGGACGTGTTTTGTATACTAATGGGGTACCTGCAGGCTGTCACCTGCTGTTTCCTAGGAAACTCCAGAAGTACCATCTTGTACAAGTAAAATACTTTAATTCTCCTAAGACTGTTTGTCTTGTTTGCCCTACAGTCAATTGCTTGATCTGGCCATATACACAGAGAGGGGGGAATCGAGTGCAGACCCATCTCCTTACCGTGGCGCTAAGCAGCGTCATGCAGTCGATGCGCTTCTGAATTGTAATCTGTTGTTTTACAAGGAATTCTCGAGACGATGAATGATGTTCATGGGTAACTGCTGTCTTCAAGACTAAAATTCTGTTTGTGTTGATTCCACTGTTGGAAACCTGGAACTATTTTCCCCATTGATGTTGTGGTTTTCTCCATTTCAGCATGGGAGAAAACCTATTTCTGCCTTTGTTAGGTGTATGGTGGCCATTCTTTTCTGTGGTGATGAGCTTTGTATTTGTTTCTGTACTGCCCCCTGTTTACAGCTCGCTTCGTGTGGCTCTGTTGTAGGTTTTACAAGCGATGGGGTATCCAACTGGTTTTGATGCCGATGTGGAGTGTATGAGTTCTGATGAAAAATCAGACACTGAGGGTAAAAATGAAACAGTTTCTTCAATCTCAAGCAATAATACTGGAAATTCCACAGCTGACACCTCCGCTACCCTAGAGGTGAGTACCACATAAAAAAGTACACTTGATAGAGAGCTGGGGGTGCAGTTGTTGGGGATTTTGGGGGGGGGGTGGTTTGGGTTTGAGCTTTTTGGTTTTTTCCCCTCTTCTCCCAGAAGAGAGTGTGTTATTGTTAGGGAGGTGCATGAGGAATTAAGACGTAGTTTGTAGTCTCAGATCTACCATAGCCTTTGTGTCACTGTGGACAAATAACTCATATTGTGCCTCCTTTCCTGAAGTTTAAGGTGGGCTAGCCATCTTGAACTCCAAAGACCATAAACCAGGAGATTTTAAACTCATGTTTAGATGTCACCTCTTTTACCTGTCTCTTCCCGATTTCCTCAACCAGTGTTCATAATTGCTACCAGGGATTTGAGAGAGGCATCTCGTGTAAAGTCTGAGTAACAGCTTTAAGTTGTGTGTGTGTTTGCCTGCCTGATAGCTCTGCAGCAAGCTCTCTGGGGGCTGTACTGATAAACCACTGTAGACCCCTGCTTTCTTTTTTGTTATAATGCTTTTTGGCAGGACTACAGGGAGAGGGGGTTTGTTCTGTAAATGTAAGTAATTGGTCTGTTCTTTGAATACTTGTCAAGATGTTAAAAGATGACTTTGGGTTTACACTTCTGAGACGCTTCCCTTTCAAAGAGCAGGTCCTGGTACTAGGACTCCTGATCTTTATCCAAAATAAGTTGCTTTAGAAGACGTTGTTTTGATCTCTTGATAATCTTTTACTTCATTAGTGAGTAGTTATTTGTATCTGTAGCTGAGTGCACTCTAAGGCATGCCGATATGCTGGTGCGCTGGGATCTCAGCTTTACCTTCCCTTCTTTCCAAACAGTTACAGATATTTCTACTGAAACATGTGACCCGGGATTTGAGACTTCTTCAGTCAGAGCTCAGTAGTGCCAGGACGTAATTAGATCGAGCAGCAGAGATATGTGCAAGGTTGGGAAGGCTAATCTCTCAGTGATAAAGCCTTCGATTTCAGGGAACTCGACACCATGGCCTCAGCTTCAGCTTTGGATACGCTCAGGGTTGAAATTCCAAGTGCAGCTGGTGTAATGTTCAGTTTGTGTAGACAGCAGACCAGGCCACGAGGATGGTAGCTCTCACCAACAGAAATAAAGAGTGTGTGACGTCTTTTACAGTATTGTTTGTCCCCCTGCCTTTCTTTAGAGAAGAGACTTTCCATCTGCTGTTCGAGGGCAGCACGCTCTCCTGAAGCCAAGGCAGCATTACAGGAGCTGACACAGGTCTGTGCTGGGGCAGCTGGCAGGCCTGAGTGTTGGGAAGAACGAGCTCTTGCAGAGTCTCGACGCAGTGACAATGGTGGCATTCTCTAAGGGGCACTGTTAAGCCACAATGCTGTCCACGTTTGTCTGCCTTTTGGAGGGATAAAGGTTCTAAATCAACACTGTGTTCTCTTTAGGTAAGAACTCAGGGTCCTATACTCACAGCAAGTGGTAAAAATCCAGTGATGGAGCTCAATGAAAAAAGAAGAGGTCTAAAGTATGAGCTCATCTCCGAGACAGGTGGAAGCCATGACAAGCGCTTTGTGATGGAGGTGAGTGAGAACTGGATTCTGACAGCCCCAAACTACATCATGTCTTGAGGTGAGGAGGAGGAGGGAAGTGGAAGTTTGACAAAAATACACAATTTGCAAATTCTGCAAACATACTTAGTAACCATGTCAGTGACCTGATCTGAATCCCTTACTGCCAGCCTACCAGGGCAGGGGTATTTGCAATGACTGTAGCAGGGGGTAAACTTAAACTTCATTTCTTCATCTACTTGTGCCATCTCTGAAGTAGCACTGGGCTCTAAAGCTTATGAGGTAGCATCCCAGTTCACAGTGTACGTATAGTGTAGGCAAAGATGTTGCTAGCATTCCTGCATTGAGAAACTCAAGTGTATTGGCTAAATTCAGTATCAAACAGACACACTGGTTCTCTTTGAGTTGCACTTGGTAGTTACCAGATTCCAGTAGGTGTGATATAATGGTTCACAGGATCAGGTATTCTTTATCAGCTTCATATTCTAGAAGCAATAGAAATTTGTCCTATAAAATATGATTTTTTTTTTTTTGTTTGTTTTACTACTGAAGTTCCTTATGGCTGGCACATCGTGCCAAGTGGGTGCAGCATAGAATTCCCAAGGGTCAATACTAGGCATAAACTCATGTCTCAATTTTCAGGTAGAAGTAGATGGGCAGAAGTTCAGAGGTGCAGGCCCAAACAAGAAAGTAGCAAAAGCAAGTGCTGCATTAGCAGCACTTGAAAAACTGTTTTCTGGGCCTAATGCAGCAAACAACAAGAAGAAGAAGATTCTTCCTCAGGTAAGAACCATTACTTGCTTTTTGGACTGCTCTGTTACCACAGCTCTGGGTTTTTAATGATACAGAACATTCTACAGGAAGCAAGTGATTTCAGTCTGTTGGGTTATGCGCACATGCAGCGTTTCTAATTTTATACCTCTAGTAATTATTGTGACAGTGGGAAAAGGAAGGCAGCATTCTAGTAAAGCTAGGTTAAAGCAGCCCAGGGTTGTCAGGAGGTAGTTATTTTTCTCTGGAGTAAAATCTGGGCGCCGATGAAGTTCTGTGGATTCAGAATGGTAGGAGAGAAGCAAAGACAATGTTGAAGATCAAGAAGAGGAAGCTTTTAAGGAGGCAGGAAAGACAGCAGCGAGGCAGGGCAGAGAAGGAGGCAGAAACCACCAGTGTTCATGCCCACGGAACCAAAACAGAGGTGAGTAACGCGCAGTCTGATCACACCGACTGCCAGGTCTGAGCCAAGTGACCATGCAGGACCTGGGGTGTGCTGCAAGGGCCTGGTGGCCTGGCCTGGCAAGGGACTCTGTGGTTTCTGTCAGTCAGATTCCTTAGGACAGTACTTCTGCAGTCTGTAATCTGCCTTTAACAAGACTGGTGCAACAGGCATGTTTAAAGAGGTTTTTGAGGAGGAGCCTTGTCTTTTCAGCAACGCTTTCGCTTTCTGACCTGCTGGTTTTTGTTGCTTTGGGCAGACTAAAGGTGTTGTCAATACAGCTGTTTCTGCAGCAGTCCAGGCTGTTCGAGGCAGAGGACGAGGTGCTTTAACACGAGGGGCATTTGTGGGGGCAGCTGCTGCTACTGGATACATAACGCCAGGTAAGGCATGACACCAACAGCTAATAGTTTAATTGCTGGCTGCTGCAGTGTTCTTTTCCATGTGTGTCAGTCACCTATGCAAGCGATTTCTTCAGCTTTAATCATCTGAGATGAAGCAGAAGGGAGAATTCATGGGGCTTTAAATAAATCAAAGAGCTGAAAAACTAGCAGTACTTGTCCTTTGAGTGTACAACTTGAAGCTCAGATTGCACAGAGCACACACCTATGGGAATAATGACTTTGCTGGCTTTATTATTTTATTGCATGTTTTCTTCATAGTTCACTGCCATGGCACAACTCCCCAAACTCTCTTTGTAGCTATGAATTTCCTGGATCCTGTGTCCTTTAGCATTAGGAGTAGCTTGCTCAAGAAACCCTTGTGGAGATTAAGTTGGCAGGTTTGGGAGTCACTCACTGTGCTCCCTGAAATTTTCCAGAAATTGCACATGTGAGCACAGCATCAATAGCAGCTTCTGTGGTGGCCAAGAAACAAAGTGAAAGAGGTTCCATTTGTACTCTGATGTTAATTCATCATTCCTGCTGCATTGTTCTGATTAGCAGAACGTCAGTCCTTGGTGCTCGCTGTACAGAGCAGGAGAGTTCCTGGTCAGGGAATCTCATGGCTGGTTCCTTAGGGCAGATTTACAACCATCAGAAGCAAAAACGTTCCAGTTTAAAGAGCTGAAGTGTGGAGCCACCACTGGCTGGTACAGAATAGTACTGCGTGGTTTTTTGTGTTGTTTTTAGAATGACAGGCACACAGAGTGTCTGTGAAAGGGCTTAGAAGGTAAACACGAGAAAACTAACAAAATGTTCACTTTCCCATTCCCCTTACTTTTCAAAGAGCATTCTTCTTTGTGACTCTGCAACGTGTCTGAGGCCTGTGTCTAGACATTGTTTTAACTTGGAGTAAGAACCACAAATTTGTAAAAATGAGACGCTAGAAATTCCTTAATCAAAGAAACTCCAATAGCTTCCAAAATAAAATTTATATTCCTCATACTCAGGTTTTCAGATTACTGCATAAGCTCTAATTACACCCTTCAGCAGTTCACACGTGCTAATGGCATAGCCCTGTTGGATGGTAGACGAGCTTCCCAGCACAGACGACAGCATGTCATCTTCATTGTTCCTGTATGTTCATGTAATTAGAAGTATTAAAAAACAGTAATTCATTTTTAATGGCTGTTAACATTGTTTTTGGAACTGTCTTTCTGCCTCAGGAGTCATTTATGAGACACTGTAACCTGCCAGGGGCATGCTTCTTGCCAGCGTGGAATTACTCCAGAAATAAGTTTGATTTCCCAGTTGCTGTAGTTAAGCTTTTATTGGCCTTGGCCTTCACAGATTACTTCTCTTCATCCCCTGTTTGTCTCAGAAATCTCTTGCTTTTGTGATGGACACAAGCAACCCCACCAGTAAAAAAAATTACTGTAAAGCCAACATGACCTACCAAGATGTAGTAACCAAGATTGGTGTTACCGCTGTTGCTTTTTGTCCCACTCCAGAGCCATGCTTGGGAAGAAAAGACACTGTTCTGTTTGCTTCCAGGTGTTCTGATGTCCTTGGGGAAACTTCTCTTGTCCGTTATAAATGGCTGGGGAAGCTTTACTGATGGTGATGTGCTGTCTGCCATGGGCATCTAGGATCGCCCTCTTTACAGTGAAAGTTGAGGAAAATGAATGTTTTCTGGGTTAGACTGTACTTGTATTTTAGGAAGAACGAAAGTAAATTAGGGATGCCTGCTGATGCCAACTCCATGTACAGACCGGAGGGCTTCAGCTGAAAGAAAACACTAAGGAAACAGAATATGAAATTTGACTCTCTGATGCTGAGGCTCAAGGTCATTGTGTGGCTTGTTGTTCAAGCTGGCATGTAAAGGGTTTAGCGTTTGTGGCAATATTTGTATGTATTACAGTCAATTTGCTTTTCCTGTGGTCCTGCTTCATGTAGCAGAACCTGTGTTGGTGTGCAAACACTGACTGTCTTCAGACACTGTAGGAAATGAAACCCCTCCCTTCTCTGTTTACATTGCAGGCTATGGAGCACCGTATGGATATAGTGCAGCTGCGCCAGCTTACGGTATGTATAGCCCAGTAATTAACAAATTAGAAATGATACAGAAACTGTTGTGGCAGTCCAAATGTGGCAGTCCCAGGAGAAACTCAAAGAGATTAAAGCTCTTAAAACCATGAAAACAACAACACTTTTATGCCATAACCTTGTGGTTCTTTTTTGGTTGGAGTAGCTTTTTTGCCTATGCTTTGCCTGATTTGTGGAAGGACTGCTTGTTCTAATTGCCTGTTCCCTTTCATACTGAAACTGAATTGAAGTAGTTTTCTTACTTTTTACAGCCAATCTGTGCTCCATTCAAAGACTACCGAAGGGCCTAGTTCAGCATGTCTGACCTGTACTTAGCTACATGGCATTACAGTAACATGGGCAAAACCTTTGTCCCCAAGTGTAAGTGGCTTGTGGACAAAGCCTCCTTAATGCTGCCAACTCTACGCAGTCCATGTGCGCATACACCCACCTCTCCCACCCAGCCCAGGCTAAAACACTGCTGCTTGAGACAAGCAGAATGGTTTTGCTGTAGTTTATACAGTTAGCAATCAGACTGCAAGGAAGCAAGGACGCAGTAAATTGCCACAATGCTTTTCACTAAGCAACACAGTGATATGAAGCTGGCAAAGCACTGGGTTCATGAAGACTGTAAAATAAACTAATAATCAGAGAGCTATGATGAAAGGGCTTTTCTTAACTCAGCTTCTCCCTACCCCCGGCTTCTTTTACGCTAGACTAACAATGCATACCTCTAACCGGCCCTTTTGGTTACTTTGAATGAGGTTTATGTGGCAATGGGAGCAAACCAGTTTGGAGTCAGTGATATGTCCTGGCACACACAAAGGGAGCCCACTGGAACCAGTCCCACTGGCCTCTCCTGTCACGGGGGCTGGGTGAAAGCCTGCCACACAAATGCTAAGTTGAGTATGTTTTCAAGGCCTGCAGTTTTTCACATAAGAAACTAAGCCTGCAATTTGCTATTAATTTTCTGTCTTTTGCAGCATTTGCAATACTTGTTCCTTTCAAATGTGTATAGCTTGGGCAACACCAACTCCCCTGATAGCAGTGCAGAAGTTTTCAGTATTTTGAAACGTTGATTTCATGGCTTTGTTTTAGAGGTAGGGATGATAAACAGTGGAAGAATGCTGCTTGTTTACCCAAAATGTTCACTGTGCTTGACTAAGGCCAGCTGGTTCTACTCTGTAGTGGAAAGGGGGAGGAGAATGGGCCCACAGGCTGCACTCGCAGTGTGGAATTCTCCCTTCCAAAGGAAAGCAAACCTCTCTGGTGCTGGAACTGCCCCGCTGACCGGCCGAGTGCCTTGGCAGCTGGGCAGCTGGCAGCAGTGCTGTCCCACTGAGCGTGCTCCCTGTGCTGTCTCCTGTGGTGCATTACACACGGAACAGCCACGTGTTTCCTCAAGGAAAACTGAAAGGAAATTTAGTTTAGGGCTTACTCCCCTTGGCTCTTTCCAAGCAATAGTCACGGGCTAGAACTAAGACGGGCGGCATCTGCATCGAGTGTATTTCTACGGGCAGTGACATAAGAGGAGTCCTTTCCCGATGCAGAAAAGAATACAGTTGTTATCCACTTTCCTTGCAGCTTTTCTTGCTTTTTTTTTTCATTCATTTCTTCTGTTTTGTGTTTTTTCTCACGATGCCTATTTTGGAAGCTGGATTTTAATCACTCATCTGGTGCATATGTGACATATCACTGACTTCAAAGCATTGTGGAATTGAATGCCCCCATTTTTCACATAAAGAGTTTCTGTTTTTAATGTCTTATGATTGTGATGCAAAGTACTGGGATAATGCTTTTTGGCTGTAAGGTAAACATGTCTCTTTGCCTTTGTAAGCTGTTGCATGTTGGGAAACTTCACTTTGATCATCTGGTGCTCTGGAATACCTGCTGTTGCTGCTTTGTGATTTCTAAATGGATACATAGGTTAAATACTAGAATTTAAATAGGCAAGATTAAAAAAACCAAACAAACCTTTAATTGTGCAGAAGTTTGTGAGGCCACAAGAACTCTATAATAATCATGAAATCAGGCAGATATTAATCTTTCCAGATTTGCCACTTCAATACAGGACAGGAAATGCAGAATAATGAAGCAGATGCAGAATTTACAGTAGGTGCTTGATTCTTGGCTGACCTACCTGGATGCTTATCAAAAGTGCTGAACAGTTTCCCTGTGAGTTCTCTTATGCTCAGCAGTGCCTGTTTGGAGTATCTGCAGTTGTAACCAGCCTGTGAAATTAACTCAGAACCTAGAATGAGATAGTAGAAATTAATTATCATAAAGATGATGATGAAGTAGAGGCTCGAGTCCAAATACAGACTCTGAGAACATTGCTTACTTCAATTTTACCAAACACCACGACAAAAATAAAAGCAACTTTTAAGCTAAGCAGCCGTTTGAAATAGCACAGTGTTGAAGCGTTACTGACTATGGGACTCTGCACCCTAAAATCACATTGATTGACTGATCTGGAAACGGTTAATGAGAACACTACTGTAAGCTCTTATCTGACTTTCTTGGATCACTGAACTCATCTGGAGTCCTCTCCCTTTCTTCTCTCTGTAGGTTTACCCAAGAGAATGGTTCTGTTACCAGTTATGAAATTCCCAACTTATCCTGTACCCCACTACTCATTCTTTTAGCAAATGGCAGAAGCTAATTCCTATTGATTGAACAACACAGTACAGTACAGAATGTTAGAAGAAAAAAAGCCTTTTTATCCTGTTTTCTTTGAACACATACTTGAGCAGTCATTTGTAAAGAAACATCTTTTTCCTACTTTTTGATTTTAACAAAATGCAAATTTAGTTCTCTAAAACTTGAAAAAAATGTTCTGTGAAATGTTACCTCATTTTCAAATAACTTATACCAGCCTTCTGTTATAGGGAAGAACTAGAAGCTTAAATCTTACGTTTTAAATGAAGTATCCGATTATGTAAAATTAAATTTGTGAAGGATGTATAGAATATAAAACACTGATCACAAATAAACTGTTTTGTTGTAACACAAGAGTACTGCCTGTTTCCTAATGCAGTCACACAGATTCATTTAATGACCTGTACTTGCTGTAGGGTTATTAAATGCAGGGCATAGTTCTTAAAAAATAAAAAAAAATTAAAAAAAAAAAAAAAAAAACAAACCACCAAAAAAACCCCAAACCCACACAATAGAAACTTTACAGTTAACATTTAACTTTGTAAATATTATGGTGTGTAATAAACTTAGTAAAATATGGGTTAAAACACTGTTTTATCTTATTTTTTATAGTTAAGCATCAGTACCTGAGTTTCCTTATAATCTTTCAGATCAGCATACTGTAACTGTGATTCCAGACACAGTCTTAATTATCCAAGAAGGCTTTTCACTTGTACACACAACACTGAAAACCAAACAAAACAAAGGGAATTAAAGACTGTCTCTGTATTAGGTTGCATTCTGTGAAATCAGTATTAAAGAAGGGAGGTTCCCACAGAAGAGAAGGACTCTTGCTATGTAATTACAGGGATACACAGTGAAGTCCGTATTGCCCAGAGAAAGGACAACAGTAATCTTACAATCAGGTTCTTTAGAGCACAAAAGCTGCTTGTTTTCCTTTCTTTTCTGTTTTTACAAAAAAAAAGGAAAGAAAAAAAAAAAAAGAAAATAAAAAGAAAATAAATTGCACTTGTTCTTGTGGCCTTCTTCACTTTTATGATTGTCTGCCCACCCTTGATTTTTCCATCCACCATTTCTACAGAAAGCATTTTAGTTGTCAATCTTATATTAAAGGGTTCTCCTTTTCCCCCTTACATTTATAAGAATCTAAAGCAGCAACAAGGTCCCCATGAAAACTTGCTATTTAATTGTCCCAGTTCTTGTTGAGTGCTGCTGTGAAAAGTGACACACTTCAGCCATAGGCCAGTACTTTTCTAAGGGTTGGTGCTCAAACCAAAAGAATCCTCTCTGCTGAGGAGTGTGTGCACCTGTCTGGAATTCCAGGACAGGCCCCAGCTCCACGCTGTCACCATGGTTTGCAGACTTCAGCATCAAAACGGCTGTGGGCTCGAACCAGGGCTTCGAGTGGTCTTTATTAAGGTATCACCCCACAAAATAAGCAGCAGTTGTTGGTTGCACTTCTCTACTCAGACCTCACCCATTGCTTTTCAGTAGGTTTGCTTTAGTTCGTGCTCTTCCTCAAGATTGCCTTTCCACTCTCTGTTCTCTAACAGACTCTGCTGCTGAGGCAGGGGGAGCTTTATATACGGAGAGGGTGTAAGAATGGTGCTTCAAGCAATGTAAAGTTCCTCCTCCCGCACGCCCCCCATTACAGGGAAAGAAATATTAGAAAAGCTTAATAAGAGGTGGCTTATATAACAAGCTGCTTTTCTTGGAATTAACTGCAGCTGTTATTCTTAAGCTAAGTATTTGTGCTTAGGAATGTTTGTATCTTACACAGGTTTTCTTCTGCCATAGCTCTCGCTTTCGTTTGGTGCTGGTGGTACTTTAATAAAAAACGTAGCTCCATTGACAAGCAGTGGCGAGCCCGCTGCTGTCGCCCAGGCGGTCGTGTTGCAGTAGAGCAGGGTCTCGGGATGCAGTCAAATTGAGTGGTGCTCGTAAATCACTGATCTATTTTGCTGGCCTATGGATGAAAGGAAGCCATCACGGAGCAGAAAAAGCATGGCTGATAAGAGCCCGTTTTTGTTACTCAAATATTCATTAAAGGAATCTTTCTTCTGCGCACTTTTTTTTTTGTTCTTCTTCTTTCCCCCCTCTTTTGGAGTTCCCCTGATTGGCAACTGTTTGTAGTCTTTTTGTTTTTGAATCCCCGGCTTTGTAAAATATAAAACCAAATATTCCTGAACCAATTTTATACCATGAACATTCGTAAGCCAAATAACTCGTTCTCGTTTGAAAACCAAGGAGGGTGCTATGCTCTTTTCCAACATGATGGCAGTCATTGCAGATCAGTTACAGAAGTCATTTTTCTTTTTTTTTGTCATTTGTTGGGAGTTACTAACCACGTTGTAAACTTGCCCCTTGCTGCATATTTTACATTTCTCTGCTTTACTGAAAATATGAATGAGCTGTCAGTTCTTTGTTTAGAAAATGGTAACCTTGGAAGTGTTAGATGTTTCAATACCTTCAAAGAGTTAAAAGTGCCCGTCTTACAATGAAAATTCCACTTGCAGCTGAAAGAGCAGAGAAATTTAAATGGAGCTTTAGCTTCAGTCTCTCTGAAATTAACATGAAGTTTTTGCTTCTCTGCTCTTCTCCCACTGTAGGTGGTTTTTTCATTGACAGTCCCTATTGCCAGCCTCTCAGCATCGCACCTTTTATTATTCACTTGGGCCCTCAAGATTTCTTCTCTGACTTCTAGAACCATCAGGTTGTGTGGCTCGAAATGGCATTTTGTACATGTCTTAAAAGCAAGAACAAACGTGGCTCGTTTTGAGGTTTCTAAACTTCAGACATGGAATTTGAGCTTTTTTCCTTTTTTTTTTTTTTTTTTAAAGTGTTTTTCTCACTTCTTGAACTCTGTTACATTTAATGAAAAGCAATACTTACTCCAAGCCACAGTCCTTTCTTTGGGTACCTAGCAATAGATGTGTATATACTTCTGGTTATTTCTTTGCACTAGAAGGGAAAGACTGGTGTGTCGGGGGAGAAAAAACCAAATGCCAAAACGAGAAACAAAACCTAGCAGAGTGCCTGCTTTATGCAGTGAATCCTATTCAAGTACTTGGGAATTTTAATGCTCTGACTGTATTTGCATGTCTCCTATAAAAATTGCTACGAAGACTTGCAATGGTCACTCTTGAAGCAGTAGTGCTTTGTACCATTGTGCATGTCAGCAGACATGAAACGTAGCAAAAAGGCAGAAGAAAAAACATAGAATATAGGTTTTTCCAAAATCTAACTAAATTATATATTCTCTCTCTCTCTCTGTCTCTTCCCCACATCATTAATATGAGGCACAAAAAGGGTAGGCCTGAACTTGACTTTCAAGTAGTTTGCTTTTGTGTCTCTTAAAATCATTGCCAAATGACAAAACATAGTATTTGGTAAACGTCCAGTTCAAAACACTTTGCTGCTCTAAATTTACTGAGGTTTTTTTCCTCTGAAATATTTGTACGTTGATATTTTGAGATTGTGAATCAGCAATAACTGAAAGGTGAATGTGTTTTGGTTTTTTTACATGGTATTGGAACATCTATATGTTGCAGCTTAAGACTTCTAAGCAGTTTTCAGCAGGTTAATACCACTTTATTCTCATTCTCTCCGGACCTTCATAGCCATATGCACTTGTATAAAATAAGCAGAAATGTAGTGACTGTAAGCTGAGATCGTGATATAAAAGGTAAGAGATTTTATTTTCAGCTTAAAGAATATTTTTATTGCTTTTTTTCTAAACGTCTCATATACCTGTGACAATCTTGTATATGGCGCATTTTTATGATGTCTTGTTTAACTAAATGTTAAAACAGGTAATACGTCGAATTCTAACTTTGTATTTTTCAAGGTCACTTCAAATACTCCAGTTTCAGTTAAAAAAAAGAAACTATTAACACTTTTAAGAACTTGTTTGGTTTTATCAACAGGCTGTTCTCCTTCAAATATTCTTCTCCAGTGTAGCATAAACAGCTGTTATGGCTAGTGCTGTGTGTCAGGCACTGCGTTCCTTGCGTACCTGTGGGGAACCCTGGGGCAGGTCCCAAAGCCACGGCCCTCCCCGCACACCGGGCTGCGGTTACCGGTACCTGCAGTAACAGCGAGCACTGCGATCTGGGAAACTCTCTAACTAACACGGAGAGAAATGATTTCCCTAAACTATTAAAGCTAAACTCCAAACGAAGAATGAAAGACTTTGATGATATTACAGTTAAAATCTGCAGAGATCAAATTACATTAGGCCAAATTAATTCATCAAGCAGCCAGGTTTGCTTTCCTCTGCGGGTGCAGTGGGAGGAGAGGAAGGCAGGCAGGCAGTGATTTAACTCTGCATGAATAATTTGCTTAGCTGTGCTTTTCTAAAGCTAGAAATCAGGATACAGCCATCCATAAATAATTACTTTCAGTTCTGTAGTAAATTTTAACAAATATTTTCCTTGCATTAAAATGGTTTTTGAGTTCTGACCTATATGGTGCACATGGTATGTGCAGTTTTAAAATACTAGTGTTCTTTTTATTTGCCTTTATATATAACCTTGCGTTATGCAAAGTTGCATAGTACAGTACTGCACAGTTGCAGTACTTGCAGTACTTGAAGTTGCTGGAAACAACTCTTTTTATATAAAAACGGTTTAAAAACAAAAAAAAAAGGCAAAAGGGAGGGAGTTGATATGTTGTATTAGCATTTTAGAGTCTTCATTCAGAGATGAAAGTGTAAAAACCCTTGACTGATCACAGTTTATACTGATATAAAACAGGAAAACACTTGGTAGAGAATACATAGTAGTATAGCTGGCCCAAAGCTTCTTGTTTTGCATCAAAATATAATAGCAAAAAGAAAGTATATTTCATTTCAATATTGAAACATCACATTCACTAAATAACTGCATGTATAGGTAATCCATAAATCAGGATACGTCTGGATAGAATCCATAGGCTGATACAGAAACAGCGCTGTTAACTACTGTCAGCTTGGCTAATGTGGGCAGAAACCTGACCTTAGACGTGGCCTGTAGCTTTGCACCCGGGGAAGCAAACTGAAGGAACAGTCCCAGGGACCTGCACGTGGAAGCCAGGACCGCTTGCCTGCGTTTGCAGGGGCGGCCGATGAGCCATCAGAATGATGTCTGTTCCGTGGGGCAGATTCTCACCTGCTGCTATCTCTAAGGTGCAAACCTGGGGCTTGGTCTGGAGCTCAGTGAAAATTCAGTTCCTTCTTTCAGCCTGTCAGGCTAAGCAGTCCCGAGAGCGGAGCAGCAGGCTGCTCCCTTTCCTTCGGGAGACGGTATTTTGTATGCGTTGAAGCAATGTTAAGGTGCATTATAATGAACTTCTCCTGAGTATTCCTTTCCTAGGCTTAACTGATGTCAGTCTGACAAGCACTGTCCAGTTCAAGGACTGATTAATAAAATGTCTTGCTGACTCTTATTTGATCTATTTCTTTGTGGCCTCTACTTGGCAGCTTAATCCATTTGTATTGGTTTCCATCAGAATGGCTTTGACTGTGAATTTCTCTATTTTTGTGTCATTACCTTTTTAACTCTTACAATCCTAAGCATTCCACTCTTCTGCTTTCTTTACATTCTCAGTTAGATCTTCTCTTTTTCACTGAAAAGATACTACATTTCTCTAATACGTTTTTGTTTGTAATGCAAGTACTTATGCCTGAGATTTGTTCCCTTGCCTTTGCTGCATCCCCCCTCAGCAGGAGAGACACCAGTTCCTGACATGCAAAATACACCGTGTACTTCAGACTCCCAAATCATGGGGTTTACACCACTTGGAATCAGTGGTGTATAAGAGTAAGATCTTAAGGTGCAAGAGTTCCTAGGAACCCGTCTCCGTGATTGTGGAACATGAGCAAAACATTTCCCATGTATTAAAGTGTCATGGATGTAGGCTCCTTAAGTGCCTAATATATTGGCATTTCAGACAGCAGTTATATCCTAACAGTAGGTTTTAACACAACTGAAATGCCAGGATATTATCTGATGAGTAATTTGGGTAACATCTGCTTGATTGATGTTGCAACAAGCACTACTTTGCTAGAAATAGAAACTCTTGTATACTTGCAGGTTTCCTTTTAAAAGCCTCCTCACAGGAACATGGTCTGAAGTGACTCTTCTGTGAGATCAGAGGTCTGTCTTATGGCTACTAAGCTTTGTCCTTCTGGAAATACTCAGTAGCCCAACAATGTCAACCTGGTTCTGTATGCTTTATGCAGCTGCTAGTACCATTGCCTATTTTGTAGTACCGTTTCAGTGAAGAAGAAATGTTATTTTTATAGTTAGAATTTCTGGTTCAAGGAAGAGAATTCTGAAGAAGTTCCTTTCAATTAGTACATATATAAATAGGACACCAGGGAAAGTCTGTTCCTGTGCACTACCCACCTTAACTCCAGTTTTAGCTAACCAGATGATAGTGTGTATTTTGGGAGCTGGTGTCTGGCACTTAAAGGATTAAAAGAAGCCAGAGCTTTACAATGAAGAACTGACCTGTTTCAATGTGTTGCCTGTACTGGAGGTGAATGGTGTTACCTCTGGCTTTAGAAGAACAACTGTGAGCTTTGGTGTCTGCTCAGTTAACTTTGAGAAAAGTGAAGCTATTTATAGAATGGAGACCTTAAGAGACTCTTCCCCTGTTGCAACAGCGTTTGTTTGCCATGAGATGTGCTTGCATATAAACCCACGATCAGGCAGGTACAGGCTTCCTCTTCCTGCCAGTTTGGGATTCATGGGGCCTCATGAAGGGGAAACAACTGCACCACCAGCCCAGTGCACTTTCTGACTGGTGGCTGAAGTGCCCATGCAGGACCCTGGTTCTCTCTGGCCCATCTGCCCTGCAAAACATTGATCCCAGTTGACTTCTTACACAGCTGTAGCATTGGTCTAAGAACAGCACTGACGTGACCCTGCTGCGAGGTCCTGTATCCTAGAAGCAGCATTTTCATTCAGAAATTTGTCAGCACATGACTTGAGGAGACAGCGTTATCACCCAGAGGATACAAATCAGCTGGTAGCTCTGCAAGTTGGCATCTCCATTTCAGCAGCTGCTGTGGTCAAAGAGCTCCAGTTTTGAACGGCAGTCATTACAGATGGAACCCCTCACGTCCTGTGTCCTGCTAACCACACCTCAGCAGTCTGCCAGCTGCTGGGTGAGTGGCAGCTGGAACACTTGTCATTTTCCCAGATACACAACTGTGAATTCTGAATAAATAAGGTATTCAATAAAGTAGGACTTCAATCCTACTTTGCCATTCATATGAGGTTTCTCATGTTCCATCTAGAGAAGGTTTTCAGTCTGGAGGGCTTGGCTAGATGAAACCATGGCACGTGATGCTTCCTGCCGTCATGTCCTCTCTGCCAGTGCTTGCTGTCTTCCTTAAGCACACGTTCAGGAGTTGGAAGACGGTCACCTTATTCCTGGGCTTGGTGCCAGCTGGATGGAGGGAGGCCAGCCTATACTCATGAAGGGAATGTGTAACACGCGGCCTCTGTTGCCCAAGCAATTTCTGTTGGACACGGTGCACAATCCAACCCTCACAAAGGCAATTTAGTGCCTGGGTAGGTGGTTCCTAATCTGTCTAATCTGCTGTTGAGTAGCAAATGTGAGCTAATTGGATGATTCAGCAATTGTCATGGCTCCCACTTCATGTGCTGTAAACCCTGGCTGCCATGACTTTCACTGCTATGAAATACCTTCAGCTTCTGTGAATTCTGTCCTCTTTCCCTGCCTTTTCTGATCACCTTCTAGCATCCCAGTAAATAACTGATTCTCTCAAATTATGAAATTGTTACACAGAAGTTTCTAGATTCTTAAAAACTTTTAATCAGCCTATGAAGAGCTCCAGAGAAACACATTTTCCTACAACTACTTCAGCTTATTCACGTGCCAAGGGACTATTTCTACTCATTTACAAAGATCTGTGAAAACTACTCTGGTATCTCTGGAGACTAGGATTCTTTCTCAGAACACTTGCCTTCTGCTAGGAAAAAAGATTTAAAGTCTGTCTTAATCACTAGAAGACTATGCCCTCTAGCCACTGAAAGAACGTAACTGGGGAAAACTGTACAAATCTGAAATTATTGGAGACTTTTTGCTTTCATTGAACAATTGAGGAAAATCTCCCGGACCACAAGGTCCTCACATTATTAGGAAGCAGAAAATGAAGGAAGAGTGGCATGATTTTTCAAACAGTCTGGAAAAAAAGTCTCCTGTTTGTTTGCTGTTCAACTATGGGACATCGATCTCTTGGCATTTCTTCTGAAACTCCAGGAAAGCAATAAACGTGATCAGCTTTAATGTATCATCCCTGATCCAGTCCCAGCACTGTCCTTGGAGAGTGAGCCTCTGAAAAAAAACAGTGTCCTTTGCTTCATTTGCAATTCTGCATCTGTACCTCTGAGAGTCCCTACATCATCACAGCCTAGAGGTGGGATTCCTGCATGTCTCTCCAGAACTGTTATCAGTGAAGAGCAAGCAGACAATGTAGTGTTTCAGTCCTTCCTCAGACAAAAGTGCCAAGTTTCCCTCTGCCTCTTTTGCTCAGTAGGCTAAGATACAATCCTTCCATATTAGACCTTGCCTTTAGCTAAATTCTCTGTAGGCAGTTGCCTGTTACTTAATCAAGGGAAAAATATGTCCCAGTGTCAGCTGAGTTCCAAGTCACAGAAGCAGCTCACAAAAGCAGCTACTATTTCCGGTGGCTCTGGGAAACAGCACAAGAACTCTGCTTCTGGCTACAGGATGGGATATGTAAATATGAAGCTCAGATTGTTGTGCTCAGTCCTGAAGCTGACTAAGACCTCTCTGGCATCAAAAGAATGAAAATGAGCTCTCTGCTGGACTCACTAAGGATTCCTGTTACAAATGGTTGGAGTGTCTTAAAAAGCAGTACCTCAGCTTGCATGTTCAGGGCACAGACCCTCTCAGGCTTCCTGATGAATAATCTGTTGAAAAATAAGATACTTTATTGACTTGTTTAAAGCAAAGCAAAGGGATAGTGCAGCTGCATCCGCTATCTGCAGTATATGAGACAGCTTGTCTAACAGCTCATTGGATTCATTCTTCTGGTTTAGCACATCAGTGAATCTGATCCTTACTGTAAAGGGAAATTCTGTTACAGTCATTTTAGAGCAATTCACTGGAGAAACTCTGCACTGAAGTCCCACGCCTACAGATTGTGGCAGCAATTTTCACCTCTACTTTCTTGTGAACTTTAACCATTTAAGCTAGTAAGTGTTTGGCACTAAGAGAATTGTGATCACACAACTGTTTTATTCCTTAACTCAGAAGTTATGTCCCTTCGGCTTTGTGCCATCCTGCCATCTAAATCTATGCCCACGTCCAGGTTTTCTAGTGCTGCTAAAACATCCTCCTTTGTCCCATTCTGCTCACAGAAATGGGACTGATGCAGTTGTTTGTAACTGATGGTTGAAAGAATGCCAAAGCGTTAAGTAGGACACTTGCTTGTTCCTCTACTCTGGAGTCTTCTAGGAGAAGGATGCTTTTTCTTCTAGGCCTGTCTTGATATTGTGTAGGCAATGGAATGCCTTACTAAAGGAGCTGTGTGAGTTTTGTAAGAGAAAAGTTCATCATAGTAGAAGATTTAAAATCAATAAAATGTCTTTTTTTTTTCCCAGTTCCCATGGCTGCATGAAATATTCAGACCACATGTTTACCTTGACTAGTTGAGAGTCCAAAAGTGGTATGTGGAGATGTGCAATTCTAAAGCAAACTTCTTATTTTGGATGTTGTTTTATCTTCTATTTGGTGCCTTAAATCTATACAATCTAAGGTTATACTCTACCATAGGTAGTTTAGTAGTTAAGTGTACTTTAAAAGAATCCATCAAGCCTAGTCTACTACTAGAAACTGTTGCAAAGACTGAAGCCTTCTCAGTAGGAGAATTCTGTTCCATGTTTAATTAATAATTCCTTGATAAACAAGAGTTGCAAGAACTTAAAAAGCATATAAAAATTGCAACCACAGATTGAGACCAAATTTATCCAATTTCCAACTTCAAATGTTTGTGACAATAAGACAATTCAAGATATAGTCTCTTCTATGCTGTGTAAGTAAACAACATCAAAATGTTTTATAGCTGGCCAGAAGTGCTTTTTTTTTTTTAAACCTCTGGACTGTTATCTCTACTAGAACAAATTACACTAAAAGGCATTAATTGAATGTAATTGGCTATGCTTCGTTCACTGGTATAGGGGAGTTGGAATGAGTAAGAGTTGCAATTAATTTTTAATTCCAAAATAGCACATGGACTTAAGCCTCATTCCTGCCTCTTACCTGGATCTAGAAGCTCCGGGTGCCTTACGCTGCTTTGCACTTTGCGAGGCGCAGCACAACTTCTGCTTGAGCACACGCTTGCTGAATGCATCTGGTCCTGGTAGAATGGACTGAGGCGAGAGAGAGAGAGAAAGGAGAAAAAAAGGTAGAACGCCCTTCTCCAGTCTTGAAGGTGAGAATCGTAGATAGGAAGTTAGAGAGGAAGTTGCGCTGCCTTTTCCAAACCCATTAATAGAGTCTGTGGTAAAACCAGGAGGTTTATGTCTACTGTGCTAAACCAGCAGCCTTTGTACGCTAAGAGCAGGGGGAAATGGTGGTGTCTTTTCAATAGTTTGTAAGAAATTAGGTAAGAGCTATCCATATAGCAGGCTAAAAGCTGCTCATGATGTTGCTACAGGAGATAAAGGGTTTTTCCTGTTCAGTACAAAGGTCCAGGATAGAAGGTTTTCCAGAGAGGGAAGGGGAACAGGAGAAATCCAGTGAGCAAAGTCTATTTCCTGAGATTCAGCCCTATCCAAAACAGGCAGACTGCTCCAGGCAGTGTATCTAGCATGCAACTGAATTTCGAGAGGAAAAGGAGTAACAGCAGTTTCCCCTAAAGGAATACTAGTTAACTGATTTCTACCATGCCCACAGTATTCTAGACAACCTGCTTTTACACAGAGCGGCACAGCAACGACGGAAAGCAGGCACTGCTTGCACAACCACAGGCTGTAATGTACATATTTCAGGTCACCAATATTGGTGTAACTAGTTATGACAATGTAGGTTCATCTCACCAGAGAAGCATATTTTGACATTCTATCCACTTTTATTTTTTTTTAAGCTAGAGGGGAGTTAATTATAGCACTCATCTGTTTCAAAGGGAGTAGAGCAGAAGGTAAGTTTTAACTTCATACTTCGGAGCTGCTATGAATAAGTCGATTAACAGTGTTCCATGGAAACAACCTGATGTACTTATTTTCTTTGTGCTCATTTCTATGTTCTTAGAAAAGCACAAGCTTGTGTAAGCATAATCAATACAAAGTTACTCAGGGTACTGTGTCATCTCAGCACTAACTGGACACTAACTGCATCTTAAGTCAACAGGCACATATAAATCAAGCTTAATTAAGAGGAGCAGAACATCTTGGCAGGTTTTTGCATTACTACTGGCACTGTTACAATTTAATGATCTATGCATATGGAAATATGTGTATTGCTGCACTCCCAGTAGAGCCTGTACTTCTGTAAGGGCATCCTGTAAACTAATGAAGTAAAATGTAGGAGAGAGAGTATTCTTCTTTCATTATTTCCATAAAGAACTGTTTATAAGCAGATGGAAAGTGATACTGCTCCAAGCAGAACAACAGTGGGCTGCAGAACAGTGCTCAGAGCAGTACAGCTTTTGAAAAGTTAAGAGATTATATGAATTTAATCATGAAAGTTCTCATCTGCTGTACTGCTTATTTCCTGTGATTTCCAACTAGTATTTCTGCTTCCCTGCTCCAAATAACAGGATAAAAGCAAGTGTAGTTTCCTAATACCATCTATTAGATGGAAATACACATATACTGGAAGAAAACAGGCAGTACTGCAGAGAGCATATTCAACTACAGAGCCATTCTCTGGGCAATGCTGCATAATTTAAGAGTGGGTAAATATGCCTTCAGGGACAACACGACACTGAACAGATGTTTAAAAAGAAACACAACATAAATACCACAGAAAAAAAAGCCTCGAAGCTTTGTCCAGTCATACATTTATTCTTCCCTGAAAAAGGGACAGGTACATTCATATGCACTTAGTGAGTTACACATCAAAGGTCCTTAAGGACAAATGTTTTAAAGCTAGTCTCCTTTTGGACAGCAAAGCGAGGAAGTTGACTCTGTCTTCCAGTTCCAAAGTGCAGTGTCTTATTTCTGATCCTAACCCTAAGTCAATATTTATTGATCAAACTGACTAAGCTTTTTAGGTTGACAAGTTCTCTACGAAGCAATTCTGTTCTCTCAAGCCTCTGCAGGGGCCAGCAACTGGTGCTTAACTACTGCTTCCACTCCAGAATGTCACCTGTCCTCCGGCTGTCCCAGAGCCGTTCTGGGACAACTGCACTTCTAAGAGTGCAGCCTTGCTGGGGGTGGGGGGGGACTGTCAAGAGCACTGAAATAATGCAGCAGAGCATGTCCCAGTGGGCTATATGCTTTTTAAAGTCCTGTCCAGTCCTTGGTGACAAAGTTGAGCATGAAACCTGTACTGCCAAACGTACCAGCCCCTCAGTGAGGAGGACATCTATGGGAAGGAGTCTCAGAAGTTGAGATTTTGAGCAAAGGCTGGTGTTGGAATTCCAAGTCCAACTCATGAGGTTTGCTTTGTTGATTTTTATTTTTTTTTTAAATGGTTGAGCTAAAACAATTGCTGCTAATTTGGGCTGATACATTGCCTGTGTATAACCTGAACTACCACCGCCCATCCATCTAAATAATTCTCAAGCAAAGAATCCTCCGGAGGCAGACTAGAAAGCAGACAGGAAATCTGGTGGTGCAGTATAATGAGACTTTTCTGATGACAATTACTCCTACAAGACAAGGAAGAGACAGAGGCAGTGTTTTGGGGCAGTGTTTCATGCTCAGCAAGTTTGTAGAGAGAAGGAATGCAATTCTATAAATCACTTGTACTGTATTTCTGTTTCTAGACTTGAATGAATTTCACTTTTCCTTTGTGGGTCAGCATAGTAAACATTAAAGAAAAGGTCTATTTTTCTAAATCTCTTTAACCAATAGAGGTCTGACCTGCAGCCAACAGATGGATTTATTTATCCACAGAGGACAGAGTGTTTATTTTTACACTAAGATTGGATATGGCATTGAATAAAAAGGAGTATGACCTTTGAACTATCTAAACCTTAAATACTACGAACAAATTCCACAAATGAGTAACATGGTGGACAATTCCATCTTTCTTCCCAGTAAATCTCTCTCCTACAAAAACCTTACCCAGAATTAAACTTCCAAAGGAAGAGATCCATGTGGTCTAGTAACAGACTACTTTCAAAATATTTAAGATTTCTCCCAATTTGTAATCTGTAGAGAACAATGATGATTAAACTATTCCTGACTATACTTTAAATAAAGCAACTTCAAATAAACTGGTTTGGCAACAACCGTAGCTATTTATAACATTAAAAATGTAATCTGAACATTCAAATTATGTTAATTTGGTAGCACTTGAGTGGGAAGAAAAAAACTGCACACTGAATTTTAAATTGAGCTGTATCTACTCACTAGCCAAAAAGCCTGCAAGTGTAAAGAAACTGGAATGCTCTTTGTACATTAAGTTGCTTCCTCATGTGATGCTGTACCCTGTACACTTGGCTTCATTTGGCTTCTGTTCTGTGGTTTGTATGCCAGCCACTGTTATTAAGTGTACACAACACTCAGATCTGCACTGTAATCTCGGTTCATTTGCCACTGATTGTAACCCAATGCTACAGACTTCTCTGTATATAAAACCATAACCATGTCCCATTTGCTTCCAACAGCATACAATAAAGGCTTATCTCTGCAAACAGGAATTATGGCCTTATGATTGGTTTGGGTTTTGTTGTCTATAGGGAGGAAAGTGGTTTTAAGGTTTTCTGAAGCCTGGGAAGCCAAACCACAGAAGTCAGGCAATAGGCTCAGCACAAAGGGAAGACAGGCTGCAGTTTTATCAGAGAGGATTGTTAGCAAAGTTATCTAATTAGAAGAACTGCATGTCTGTTTTCTTAACAGGTAAATTACATGTACAAAGAACAAGTAAGGTTCTCTCAAATTTTTTTTCTTCTCCTGCTCCTCTCATTTCATTGTATTTCCTAAACATTAAATTCCTGTGGTCCTAGTTTGTCCTCTGAGGTCTGAAGCAAATCCAAGCAATTTCCTTGTCCTGAGCCACTGAGGGCAGGAGTTGAGGCTACCATGAGAATTCTGTGGCTGTTGTTGTTTGAGGCTGCAACTCACAGCAAGATTTACTGGAATATACAAGTACATCCAGTTGCCCAGAGTGACAGAACACAGTTTTGTTTTTTTTTTTTTTAACTCCAGAAGAGCAGATAGAGAAGTCATTTTATCATATGCTCTTACCTGTACTTCAAAGTGTTTTTTCTGGCCTTTAATTCAGCCTTTCAAGTTTAAGTGCAGAAGTCATTAATCAAATTCAGAGGAGATCAACCTTGAGGAAGGATTAAAAACTGTTGTGAGCTGACTAAACTTGAGATTGCTCTTAATAAAATGAGATGTATGGAACCCCACAGCTTAGCATTTGTAACACAAGTAAGACTTAGTCTGAGACTTTTGCGCTCAACAGCATAGCGTGCAGCCAGCTGAGTCCACTGGTCTGCGGCAAAGAAGTCAGCTATGCACATAAGAGCTACTGAGGGACCACTGTAGCAAACCCAACTAAACCATGCGTCACTTAAAATTCAGAGCTGCATCAAATATTTAGCAAGTAAAATCCATAAAGAACTGAACATAGTCAGTTAAGAAAACATCATTAACACTTGGCTGAACCTGAGGTCAGTCTTACCCTATGTATCAGCATAATACCATACCTATGTATATGCTTAATGTTAGGTGGCTTATTAAGAGGTCATTCAGAACACTACCTCAGGATTATCATCGCCGAGGCGGCCAACAGCTCCTCAGCAGTATCCTGGCAACTGCTGGTCAGTGACAGCTAACGAAACGAGCTGGGCCCACTCCAGGAGCTGGCCGACATTCTGCGGCCTCACGGGAATGGACCGAGGGGTAGATAAGGGAGTGGTGCATGGGAAGAGTAATACAAAAAAAGAGGCTGGCGTGTCCTTTCTTCAGTGTGAAACTGCCTGACATCTCCTATTTAGCTTGACTCCTGCCGCAGTTAACCTGAACTTGCCCTGGCAGTTACAGTGTCTGACTTGGGAGCACAGGGAAGCTGCCATGTGTGGCCCCTTGTACTCACTGCTGTTACCACTTCTCCCCCCTGCCCCTCCAAACCAACAAACAATACCCATGTCTGTCTACTTTTTCCCAGCATACTGCAGTCTCTCTCAACCTGCAGATGAATGCACGCAGTGAAATCTGCAACAGAAAGCTCCTTCATCCTTTTCAGGCCCTCCCCAATGTTGATTGACTGCTCTGGACCCATCGCTTGCTGGCACACCACTGAAGGGATCTGAGCAGAAGGAACGATCTGCTTAACAAGCAGGACACCCAGTTTATCTTGCTGCAATCAACATCGCATCAAAAGCGTATTTGATTAAAGAGGAAGCAGGAAAAAAATTACTGACTGATACCCATGGAAATAACAAGTCAACAGGAGCACACAGAGGTGTTCTATAGCTTTACAAATAAATATGTAGTAATACTCAGTAATACAAAAAGGTCCTTTCATGCTCCAGCCATGAACATGAGGCAAAACCCTAAAAAAATAATGCCTTTGGATCTCAAAAAAGGGTCCTATACCCTAGCACAAATAGCACTTCCCTCCTACCTTTGCTTATGTGCTGATACATAGTGAAGATGGGGTTTCCTCCTTGCAGTGAAGGCAGACTCAGCCCTCTGCTGGTTACCATTTATTCAAAGGGATTTTTCTTTTTTTAAATCCAAGTAACTTCTGGTAACAGTAGGAAAGGGAAGGCTAAAACAGGGCAAGGTGACAAACTATAGCTCAGTAAATCAAACTGAGTTCCACACAAACGCCTACATGACTGAAACTGCAGGTCTTGAGGTAGCAACGGGATTTCTGCATATGGCACAAAGTCTGGGGAGAGGAATCTGAGTGTTGGTTATCCTGGGTTTAGTGAACAATGTGGTGTAGAGAAAGATGCTGTTCCATGTTGAAGACACCTAACTACTTCTGCCCTTGGCTTGGGAACTGCAGAGATCTGTGAGTGCTTCAATTTAAGCTGTGAATAAACAAAGACAGAGAGCAAATCCCAGTGACTGGAGGAAGGGTGAGGAAAGCTTTTTCCATCTTCTACTGATACAGTTATTCCAAAAATCTTCCTTATGCTGCTTAAGATTAAATGCTTAAATCCCCAGAAAACTAAGCCAAACTGCAAGAAATTGCTCCAAAATTACTTTGGGGGCTCCATTTCTATGCAGTTTGAGAAGAAAGATGCTCTTGCAGAGAAAGCCAGTTCACAAGCCTCAACCTCAACAGGCAGACCCTATTTCAGGCAATTTCATGTCATCTTGGCAACAATGAAGGCAGAGCCCTGCCCAAGTGATGGGTGGGACTGTTCCTACACAACAGCTTTGTACTTGGAGGTGGAAGGCACAGAAATCAATGAAGCATTGCAGTGATGCCACAGTTACAAATAAGGATCTGCCCCTCACAGCTCTATCTGACCTGTACAGAAAGAGCTGTATCACAGATTCTTTGTCATTATTCCAATCCTTTGTTCTGCAAATTTTGTTCTGCATATAGCTGAGGGTTTTACCGCAAAAAAAAAAAAAAAACCCAACAACCCTGCCCTTACAGCAGGCATCTGTTTACAGCATCTGACAGAACCCCAACAGGACTGGTCCACCAAGCCCAGGCTGCATGTCTGAGCAGCTATCTCAAGCTATTTTATACTGCTTAATCTCTCACCTTTCTTGCTATGTGCAAAGGGCACATGGACTACTCAGAGTTGTCTTGGACAATGAACTGGCTTAATTTAATATTGGAACAAATTAATAATTACACAGATGAAGCATAAGACAACACCCTCCCTTGCAAAGATAAAACAATTTTAAAAAGACCAAAGAAACCACTCAGGCCAGACTAGCACATACCCAGACTAGAAAAATGCAGTAGCGTTGTGATGAAAGATGACAAATAAACTAAATTCAAGTACATTAAATTATTCTCACTGAGAACAAATGAATGAGGACTTGGACAAAATTTAGACCTTCCCAGTTACACTACTTATTACTGGCCTCTGCACTCTGCCCAGCCACGAAATGAGCAGCACCTGTAACTTCTAAAGGCATTAAGAGATCAGAGCAGGCTGTTTAGCTGCTAGTGGGTTCTAAAACCAGTCCATTACTGTAACACTGAGACAGAAGGCACCCAGGGCTCCACCGTTTGCTGTTCGTGTCTCTGCTAGTAGCAGACATCTCATCCATAATTCAAAGAAGTCTGGCACAGGCTTCCATAGCCTCTCTGGCACGCTGGGTTTTTCACTGTACTATGCAAAAAACCCCTTAGTGAGTGCACAGCCCTCATCCTGTAGAAACACTATCCCTTCCTGTCTGTGCTAGATGAGATCCTGTTGGATTTCATCGGGATTATGTAGCAATCCTACCACAGTAGGTGGAGAGCTCAGATGTACACTACTCTGTAAGCAACAAGCCTTCATCCTCATCCCAGGTATCACCGGTGCTCCCAGCCTGCACCAGGCAGAATCAGCTGGGTCAGGTTAAGCAGCAGTGTTGCTGGGCTGAGCTAACTGCTGCTCACTCTGTGAGCAGAGAACTGTAAAACACAGCTCTGCTGGCAAATCGGTGCGAGTAACAGCCCACAGCAACCAGACACTGAGGAAAAACACCTCTGATGTCAGCATGGTGTTTATCCAGAACTCTGGGATATGCTCCTCTTTCCTCCATCCCAAAGCACGGGAAAATTGTACACACAACTTAAAGTGCAAAGCCTATATGGAACACCTATTTCCTTCAGAGTGCTGCGTTACACATCATCTGCATCCAGCTGAGACCTTTCAGGACAGAGCCTATGGCACACCATTCTCTTAGAAAAAGCTCAATAGCAAGAGTGTATCTAAAAAAAAACCCCAAACAGTTGGCATCTTTCCTACATCACCTACCTACAGACCATCAAGCTCCTGGCACAGCTGTCAAAAAAACTTTTCACTCCATGAAGTGAAGGGCAGCATTAAACCACCAGAGTCATCTATAGCAAGAAGAGGAGTGATAAGAATAGTGCTACAGGACATCTTCACTGCAAAACCGTTTTCAGACGCTCGAGTTAATCCTACTGGATTGAGCAGAGCCTAAGCGTACAGTAAAACTTCACCGCCGTCCCTACGGCTGCCAACTAAGGATTTGACTCCACAGCCGATGCCCACTACGCTGGCTGGAGACCTCCCCTGCCTCCCGCTGGCACTGGTATGCCTGGGTGAGCGCTGTCACCAGGAAACCGGGAGGAATGTTCATTTGAGGACTGACCTTTTAGTGCAGTCTGGTCACTTATACCACACTGTGAACCTGTGCCTAGTAAATGGAACATACACAGAGGGTGCTTTTTAGCAGAACTGAAGGCTTAGGTCTTGTACAGTTTATCATTAGACCAGCAGAAACTCAGCACAGATTTGAGCATCCTAAGTTAAAAAACAAATAAAAGAAAAGTACATCATGAAAAATGCACCTACAAGAAAGCATGTGCAAGTGTTTTCTTTACCTCTTCTCTGATGCATAGTTAATACGACGTGCCAAGCAGACTCAACAATACACATAGTAAATATAAGACAATGCAAAGATAAGTATTATCTTGAAATCTGCATTTCTGGCTGGATACTACTTGGCATCCTGACAGATTCTGTCTTTATTAGTTCACTACTTGAATTACCTAATTGCTAAATTTTATTACAACAGATTTTAGCTCTGTAAAAGTATAGAGAACATTTAATCCAACATTAAAAGATCATTCAATAAAGATGATTTCTGTTAAGAACCTTGATATTTAACACTGCTCTTTAGAAGTCTTGCAGGGTCGAGGACTTTTACAGTGCCATCTGTGGCAAATTCATCTATGCCAATTTGGGCCAGGCCCTGTAATATAATTACTCAATTAAAAATACAAGATATTTCACAGAATTGGTTAGCAAACTGCTTCTGCAGTCCCCAGGGGGGAGATCAGATAAACCATATTCTCACCCTGTTACTTCAGGAAATCAGTGAAGTCCTATTTACAATAGTTTTTACCTATATAAACACAGTTGTGTGCATTTCATGTGTAAACTCATAAACTACAGTAATTTTTTTCTACACACATTCGCTCTACTGCACAGAAATAGTTTCCTTTTACACATCTATACTGGCATTACCTCAGTAATTCTAAGATTTACAGAAGTGGATTCCCCCCCGCCTTATGTAAGCTTTCTGTACTTCCAGCATCAGAATACAACCAACATTCAGCAGAGCCTCTAACAGGAAGGAGGAAACCAGGAACTGCCTTAACCTGCTCAGCAGTTAGTGATTTGATTGGCTTCTTGTTGTGCAGGGTCTCCATTGGGAGAACAGTACAAGGCAGCCACTCATCACATTATAGATCAAATGGTTCAAGCATAGAGTGCTTTCTTAGTTCTCACATTCTATTTCAAAGCTTTCCACTTCAGGAGGCCTCACTTCACCTCAGCAAAGCTGGCACAAGAAATTAACAGACCTGGCTATGCCTGTGACAAGCTGACATGTAAATTACCCCCCCAGAATAGCAGGTGCTGATGCTACAGAGAAAAAGAATTTATCACCTTCCTCAACCTGAGGGGCCTACCGAGCTGTCTGCAAAGGAAAAAAAAAGGGGGGGACAATTTAAACCCTATGCAAACTAAAGGAAAAATTTAGTTTTCTCCACAAAGACCACGAATCCACTACCAAGTTCAGCGCATGTTTCCCCTAAAGTATGATCGATCTCTAGTAATTAACATTTTCCTCCAAACTTCTGCCATCTTCCCTGCTGAGGGGAGCTCAAGGATCGCGTCCGGCTGAGGGGATCCCCACCGGCACCGCTGGGCTGCCAGGCCTCTGCTCCCCTCGGCCTCAGGACCAGGGCTGCCTCGGCACCTCCGGGCAGGCTGCCCGGGGCCCAGCCAGTGTGCCCGCACCCAGCCGCTTCTTCCCCGCCGGGCCGACCCAGCCTTTTCTCTCGCCACCGCCCTGCTCCACGGCCCCTTTCCCTCGGCGCAGCGCCCGCCACCACGGCGCGGGGCCTCACCTAGCACGAAGCTTCCAGCAAACAAGATGGCGCCGTGGAGCGGTCGCCATGGGTGACGCTCCACTCGGACCGCACGAGCCACCGCCTCTCAAGGGCTGCTCCTGCTGCCAATCACCGCGCCAGCCTATCAGGAGCCGCCGCGGCCCCGCGGGCTCTGCCCCCCGCTCCTCAGGCAGGAGGCGGGCGGCACCCGCCGCGGCCGCAGGGATTTTCCCCTCTGCAGCTGAAGGGGCTCGGGCGCCGACGGCTCGGGGCGCTCGGCCCTGCTCCTCCGCGACTAAAGCCACCGCAGGCACTCATCCGCCTGTTAAACTTCAAAGCCCGCTCAGTTCTGCTCATTTCTTGTGGGAAAGCACTTGACTTTCACCGTTACCCCCACCTCGGGCAACAAAGGCGGTTTCTTAACGGGGCAATTCCCCCTCTCCTGCCGGTGCCGGCCCCAGGCTGCAGCCGGCTGGACAGATTATCCTAAGAAAAAGCTTTCAGGAGAGGATTACACTTTGTCCCATTTCATTAGCATGCAGAAAATGCGGCCAAATCAAATCCTCGTTCCTCAGGACACAGCAGCGAATTCCAGCACAAGGTGGAAGGTTGGGGTGTGCAGAGTCGTGGTTCCCGCTGGTGCCAGAGCTGGAACAACGCTGCCCAATACAGTAAAAACAGTAAAATCTGAATTGAAAGCAATCCTCACTGTGCACACACGCCACGTTGCCATTATTTTATTTCAGAAGGACCTTTGGTTTAGTGCGTGGGCTCCCAGCAGCCTCCTCGGGGCAACCAGGGGCTGGTGGCCAGCAAGGCACTGGTCCCTCTCCCGAGGGCTGGAAACCTCGCCCTGCTGGGATTAAGCTCTTACGTTAGGCACCTCCAAAGCGTCTAAAGTTAGGGCTGGATGAACGCAAGCCAAGCTGTTGAACAGATGGAGTGAAATCCTCCTCTCGATAACAGGAACTTTATATCGCTGCCATGGATAAGAAGGGCAGCTAAAAAAAGTCAGGGAGGTGGTTATATAAATTTCAAGAAGGCTTACCAGCAATGCTTAAAGTAGAACTTTCTGATGGATCTTCAATAGCCACTGCCTGCTGCAGACCCTGAGCAGCCAAGAAGTTCTGCAACAAAAGTGAGATCGTAACACTAGAGCTACCCCGCTACGAGCCTCCGGGAACTCTGATGCAGCACAAACACGCAAAGCATTAGGCAGTTGGAGCACCCCAGCATCAGCCGAGTGGTGCTTACCTTGAGGTCAGTGCACAAAGCCAGCTGAGAGCCCCATGTGAACAGAAAGGTGATTTGACTACCAGCAAATAACTAACCCTCTTAATAATGCCAAAAATGCTACCAAAGGCACTCATTCCTTTTCATTTACAGGCCTGTAAAGTACTTAACAGCAGCACTGACTCAATGTTTGTTGTTTGGGTTTTTTTTTCCATTGGTTGTGGTTTTTTACTTTGCTTATTCATAGTTGCAAACATCTGCAAATTCACCTTCCTCACCTTAAAAATGACCTGCTTCCTTGTGATCTACATGCAACTGTGCTTTGGAGGATGTGCATCTCAGCACAGGACCCGTTTTTCCTTATTAGCTGTGGGTATTTTAGATGGAGTCAGATGTGAAATACAATGATAATTATTTTTGAGTATCAAAACCCTGCAGGCAGATATCTAAAATAATCCTTAATTACTGGAAACTGGCTATAAAATGTTTTGTATAAAATGCTGTGAAGCATTATGTATGTTCCATGTCCACTCTAAAATTAGTACATGCTGCAAGCAATTTTGGGGTAGTATTTACTCAGAGAGTGGAAGAGATTTGAATAAAGCAATTTTTCCCCTCCCTTTGAGCACCTCCTTTTTGAGGGAAAGAGGAAGGTAAACTTTTACACTATTTCCCAGTCCCTTTGGGGAAGACAAGCAGATGAAGTGCTTTGGTTGTGGGTTGTTCTTCCTCTCCCCTGTTTACCTTCTGACTTTCTCCAAAAGTTGTAATTATTGAGAAACTGCAGAGCTGAAGTTACCAAAGGATGCAAGTCTGTGAAAGACAAAGCAGCAGAGACTTCACAACCTCCTCACACCATTCTCTTAAAGTCTGGTTAGAAAAGTGACAGCGTGATAACAGCCTCCCAGAGCAGGGCTGCCTTCAGAGTCACCTTTAGTCATTTTGGTGACTAAAAATACATTTTTACTCCTTGTTATCTCCGCAGAACACACGGAGCTAGGGGAGCCTGTGCTGCACTGTGACCCAGTTGGTGCAGTCATCCCGTCGTGCAGCTAAACCCCACGTTCAGCTACCACTAGAAAATCCTAGTGAAGATGACGTGAACGACACTTGGCCCCACAGAATTTGTTCCTGATGATGATAAGCAGAGCTAGTCTACATTTATTTTGCAGATCCAAGCAGAATTTGGAGGGCTGTGGAAAAAAAAAAAAAAAAGTTCTAAATTGGACACGTCTGAGAAACACTGAGTCACAAGCCTCAAGCTGCACAAGGTCATTTTTGCAGTTTCTTTTTTTTGCAAAGCAAACCCTTAGACTTTATTATATAAAGCAGCTCTGGCAACAATTAGAATATGCAGTCTTTTTTAGCAAAGCCCTTTGCAGCACAGCTATAGTTTTGGTCTCGGAAAAGCTTGCAGATGCTACTGTTTGTACTTTAAGAAGAGAATTGGGTTCATATTGCAAAATATTTAATTAATTTCCTGTTAAAATGAAATGAAACAACAAAATAGTTATACAATTTTACTAGTTTATATTTCAGTTCATAAAGTATACACACTGCAACTATGCTACCACAATGTCCACGCATCTAATATTGATGGAGTTACAGTATTTTTTTTTTGGTATTAAACAATAGAGATAATGTATGCAGTTAAGGAAACAAGCTTGGACATAGCATGTTCTATTCCGTAGGTACAGAGTACATTAGCTAGCATTAGTACAGTAAACAAGAAAAAGGTAGAAATACAAAATAACCCAAATATCTTTATATACAAACCAGTGCCTCTTATTGTTACCAGCTTATACTCACACTGCACACAAAGTTTATCCACTGATGCAATAGATACTTCAGCATAACACAAACCATTATAAATTAAAAAAAATTACAAGGTGCAAAACTCCATTCTACAGCTTTCTGGTGAGAACTCAAGACAATCCAATGAATTAGAAATCCAAGCACGTTTAGCACCTATTAGTGCAACTGCATCGAGCGTGAAAAATGACCTACACAGCCTCCAAATGTTACCAGGGAAGCGAGTTGGACAGCTATAGATGCTCGCAGCTACACTCACGCAGTGAGTTCTGCCTCATATATATCTCAGTTTATTGTTTCTTTGTCCCATTCACACCTATGTGCAAAACTAAACCCTGGAAGCTTTCAGAGCTTCACAGAAGGCCTGCTACAGCCGGGTAAAAACAAACAAACAAAACAAAGAACCTGACAAAAACAAACAAATAAAAAGACTCAATTAAATGTCAGACCATCCACATAATTAGTACTTTTTAGCAGTCCTGGTGTTGGGGATTTGAACGCTGTTGACATGTGGATCAAACAATATGACACAGAAGTGAAACAGGAATTTGCCAAGAATTCTGATTATTCTCGTCTAGCACTTAGACAAGTCTCCCAGCCTCAGGTTGTGAATTTGTTTGGCAGCCCACGCCAAAAAAGCCCAGAGTTGCATAGAATTGATTAGTAACAGAAAGAAATGCCAAACACAGAGAGATGGGTGTTGCATCTACTAAAACAAAGTGGGGTTGCTCGACAGGAATGCTGAAATCATCCCCATTCATAAAGCAAAACATGTCACCTCCTACTCTCCATAGCCTGTCTCTGGGGACTGCTTGCTGGCACTGATGTAGTTCTTGCTAAAGTTGTCTCTTTTTTTTTGTTGTTTGTTTTATTCTTTTTTTTTATATATTTTTTTTAAATTTTATTTTTTACTTTGTTAGTGACACTTTTCCTTTCAAATAAAATATTAAAAAAGGTTATAACTGTAAAAAAACCTATCATATGTAAACTTAACAATTAGGGTTTGGTAAGTTCTCGTACCTAGCTTGTGAAAAGCCTCCAGCCAGACCGCAGAATGGAGTGTTTCTCTGAAGAGCTTCAACCTAGCTACATCACCTGTTAAATATCAGTAGTATGAAGATCCCATGTCTAGCAATAAAACCTTTCTTGTGTTTCCATCCTCTTTATCACTGACCTATTGAAATCCTGACATGCTGTGTTTCTATTTTATTTACATTCTGGTCCTCTCACGTCACAGAATTAAACATCTGGCCAAGGAAGGCAACAAAAGGTGTTAAGAAGGTGTGTTTGACAGAAATGCTTTTCAACAAGTCTCTTTTCCTTGGACTCCAGTCACTGTTTTTATAGAGCTTATTGTTCTGTTGAACCATGTTTTCTTTGCAGCTTGTACTTCATTCAATGCCAGACCCAAATGGTGCTCCAAGTCCTGCGAACGGAGGAGTCATTTCATTAATTTGTTATGTATTCACAGCACAAGGTTACACGAGTTAAACTTAGAAGTCTCTAGGACATCTACAAGCTCTTGGCCACTTCAGAAGTTAAAGAAGTCTTACATACAATAAAAGCAGCACAACAAGACGATAAAGGAAAAAAAAAGGCTTTGAAATGCAAAACAAGACTTGTCATTGCCCTTAGTGAAACATTCAGCTTTCTCCAGTACATCCAGGCCCTTTAACTCTCCCATCTGAGAAAGAGCTATTCCTACAGGAAGTGGAGTTTTTCTACAAACTATTTTTTACCTTTCTGTGCAGAAGCAGCACCGACATACCAGTTTTAGGCTAAGAGAACAATGTTGTCATGTTTTACAGAAATACCTCAAATACCTGGAGTGCTTTGCAATCATGTTTTAAGAAACATGTCTAACGTTTGTCACGTTACTACTTCATTTAACACTGATTGTGAGATAAATGTGTGATTCAGGACTTTGTCAGAGCTTGGATTTCTTCCAAGAAGCTGCAGAAGCTCAGGCAGTAAGTACTGCACTGCAGCCAGGCAGATGTCTGGAAGCTGTGGTAGCTGGTAAATACAGTTCATGCAATTTCAATTATTTTGTCTGCATACACTAAAGTTTCAGACCCAACATTTGGTTAAATAACCCATGCAGGAAATAGCAGGTTACAGTTTCAACCAACGGGATCTGTTCCAATCCCTCTACACCACGCAGGTACCACGTAGACTACAAAGTGAACCACCAAAGCATTACCTGTATTTTACATTCCGCCTCCACAAGCTGCAGCTTGGTCTGGGCCAGCTCAAGCTCCATTTCCCTCAGCTGGTTTTTCAGCGTTTCCTTCTCCTCATCAGTGTCCTCATCTGAACCATCCTTGGCAGAAGTAGCAACCTTCACACGGCCTTCTTTATTGAAGAACTCCCGGCAGTGCTCGCAGTCATCCACTTTTTGCTAAAGTAAATACCTGATTGTGAATGCTTCCATGGAAGTGCTGCTGAGATGATCAAAGCCTTTTCCTGCCTCTGCTCTGGAAGAGCAGCACAACACGAGAGGGACCACTAATGACTTAGAACTCAGAAACTTTTGGGGAGGCACAGCCAAGCCCCTGGATGTATGGGCTCTGGAAAACACAGCTGTATTTTTGGTGAATTGCTACAATAATGGGCTCTGTACTGCACACACTTTACTTTATGGTGAAAGACAGTCGGAGAAATCTCCTCCAGAAAAGATGACCCCCACGCCCCCCCAAAAAATAACAGTTATTACTGCCCAGCATCAACATTAGCATGTAACCAGTACAGCACGGGAGAGAGCTGACAGTTACTCTTCTCTTCTCCCAAGATCTCCTTATAATCTTCTTTCCAAAACTCTAAGTGAATAAGGAACTCTCTTTCAGCCACCATGCCAGTAATGAAATAATTGCATGTTTTCTGTTATCATTTTGCTAAGAGATTTAGACACTGCAGGCTGTGGATCTGTCTGGTGTCTTACCCGTATTTTCTCAATTTCAGCTTTATTTGCTGTTTGTTGCTTTTCCAGTCGCTCACTCAGCTGGGAACAAATCTGACAAGCAAAATTATGTTACCAGACCATTTATAAATGTAAATTTCCTCCCAAATGAATGCTAAAGCACAAATAAATGCTACAGGAATATTAACATGGATAGTCTGAGGGCTCTTAGCCAGGAAAATTGGGATGCTGTTGTCTCATATTCTTCACATATTCTTCTTATTCTTGGCATATTCTCGTTCTCTACCTTCTTCTGTGGCCACAGAAAAAGGTGCAGTTTTTCAAGGTAAGTTATTATCAGTTTGGCCTTGCTAAAGGAGCCAAAAAAGGTCAGGAATAGCATGGCTCTTTGTGCTGCCTTTGGGATGAAAGACCCAGGCAAGACAGCCAGAGTAGTAAAAAGCCTGTTCATTCCTCGAGACCTCTGTGAAGCAGACAAAGTTCCATGGATTATGGGCCTACTAACAAGATAGATGAATCTGCTCCCTCGATACCTTATGATCAGGAGCTTGAGTTCGGAAGAAAAATCTCTTAAAGAAGAAAGGCATATTTTTATGTCTTAAATGCAGTTACCATTTGCGTGAAGAAGGGAAGCTGGGAGAGAACATTTTCTTTTTTGATGAGGTGAACCTTTGATATACAAGAGCTCATCTGAACAACATTAGGCTGTAACCAAGGCTGTGGTGACTGATACCCTACAAACCCCTACACCAGGGGCAAACAGAACAGACCACCAAGCATGCAAAGCTACCACAAGCTTCCCTTTTAAAATAGCTAAAAGATCTCCTCAAATGCGTGGCACAAATCACACTTATTTCCAGATATCTCCTAAAATACCTAAGAAAGTCTTGCAATTTGATATTTAAGTTGCACTTACCTGCTTGTAGTCACCAATAATAGAGCTGTTCTTTTTGATTTCTGACTCTGCCTTATCTAATTCCCTGCGACACATTTCCTTCAGCTGCAGAGAAAAATAAAAAAGTAAAGCATTTATAGATCTGTACAGTCTGAAAAAAATAACCAGGGGGTATTTCCTCCTCCTTAACCTCACTGTTACAGTCTGCACCAGGGAACAATGGTCTAGTTCAGCTCCATGCAGACCAGGGAAAGATGGACTTCGGTGGCCATCGCTGCTAGAAAAATTGACTGGCTAAGGGAAGAAAGCATTGAAGTGCTGACAGCTCAAGTCCTGCACTGCCTCTCTGTGCAGCAACCTCTGGCACAGCCTGTGCCTTCTTATTACAAGTTAAAAATTCACTACCCGATGAAGCACCTGCCAAGAAAGCAAAGAATTCTGCTTTGTTGATGTCCTTTACACTACAGAAGAGGGACAAAGATAACTTAGGATATTAAGCCCTTCCCACACTTGCCACATTTTTATATTTTTTAAAAACTTCTGTAGTGCCCAGAAATGTGAAAATACAGAAATGCCCTTAACCTGAGCTGATTCATCTTCCAGGCGCCTCTTTTCTTCTTCCGCATCAATCAACTTCTGTTTGGTCATTAGCAGCTCCTTATTCAGAGCATCTGCCTTTTCCTCTGCCTGCAACACAAAGAGAGGAGCACAGCACTGAGGAGAGGCTTTTCTTGCTGTGCCCAGGATGCAGGGCAGCCACGAGGACAGGCTCCAGTAGGACACGGCCAAGATCCCAGTCTTTCCACTCTGACTGACAAGGGTCTGTTTGTTGTTGGTAACACCCATATGGCTTTATTCTGAAAATTATTTTTCTAAAAATTACCAATTTGCAATGCAATGCAATGGTAAAGCAGCAATAAATCAACATCACTCCATCAGTCCCAAACTCCTCCCTGAATTCAGAGATTAGTTTTAGCAAAACAGGCGTAGGGATTGCTCCAAAGAAATCCAATGACAGAAATAAGTTTTGGTTCCTCCTCCAGACTGGAAGTTGACCAAAACATTCTGAAGACAAGAAAGGGCACAGAACAGCTCACAATGTGCACGATCGATAAAAGACTATAACCACCTTAGACCTCAGTTCAATTTGCAAACATTCAAACTTGCAATGAAAACAGAAAAATATCTCCAGAACATTTCAAAAAACCCAAAAGAACCCCCCCAGAATTCTATGACACCTATCAATGGATGTGATGCCATCTTTATTACAGCACTCAGAAAATACTGCATGAAAACACTCTGCTGTCAAAACAAATCTAGGAGTCAGAACCCATCTCTCCTTTCCTCCTCAGAAGAAAAGAAATGTCCCACCAGAAGCCATACAATCCTTTTTTTTACTGCATTATTTTAAGAGTAAAGATGCATTGCTGAAAAATCTCGGGCTCTTAATAAACCACTAAAAACTCCCTGCAAACTTAAGGCACCTTTTTCTGCCTTACACCCAGCAACACAGCACTTCCCCATAGGTGTATGAATTCTACATAAAAATAGATCAATAACTCAACTGATATAGAAAATCTTCAGAAAGTAGCTGTACCAATTCCCTTCAAAGGAAGAAAATCAAAAAGTGAATTTTAGTCTCTTAAAGTCCTGCTGATCCTTTAAAACAGATGGCAAAGGCAAAGAGAACATCTTTTCATTATACATGGGTTTTCAGCTGTTTAAAAGTTAAAGAAAACTGGGATGTGGGAGTCCAACAACAGTAGAAAAATGAAGCCTATTTTCTGGTCTAGTGCAAAGGATATTAAGGAAATTCTTGTATTTCCAAATGCTTTGCTTTGATCTTTTAGGTTCCAAGATTTCAGACACGCCATGAAGGTGTTAGAAAAGGTGCATTAAACAATGTCCTTTGGTACTTCTCTTTCAGGACATCTGGCCAGTAGAATGGAACTTACCATCTCAGGATCCAATTAGAAGAATTAATCAGGGTCCTAAAGTAGGATCAAACCTTCCTGTCTCCTCCTGGGGGATAACCCAAATGCTGCCAACATCATTTACCATCTTTGAAGGCATGGCTATTATATATCCAATGAGGTATTTCAAAGATTTTGTTTAATTTTGTTCCTTTCCCAGCTCTCCACTTAAATGAATCAATGTAAAAGCAAAACTGTGTCTCTCAGAACCAAGCAGCCACAAACATCAGTTAATTGCTGACACAAAAAGCTTCTTCAGTACATTTTTTGCTGGAGTCCACCCACAGACTGGAACTGCTGGGCAGTCTGCACAGCCTTCTCCAGGCTGGCTTTAAGGGAGTGACCAGGCACAGGTAACAGGAAGGGAACACACCAACGCGCTGTGGAAACCCTGCTTCCAGAATATACTTCTACAATTCACAGGTTTGAACACTGAAGAGCAGTAGATGTAATAAACCTGAGCATCCTAAACCAAACCTCGCTAAGAGCAACATTCACCCATTAGTATCACCATTTACTATGACTATTTTTGCAACAGCAAGTTTCCAGGACACTGTGGAAAACCTTAAATTCTCTGAAGCAGATAAGCTGAAACATTTTCAAGCCTGTCAACTCCTGCACTGTATGATTTTTAACAGTCATTTTTCCTTTGAGGTTTTAGAAATGCACTTATCTTGGTACAGAACAAGAATGGCAAAACATAAGCACTTGAACTCTTCCCCTCGTCTCCCCAAGCAGACAGAATAAATGTGTTCCATCCTTCTGCGTGCACTACAAACGTCAGCATCTTTCTGTCTCTGCACGTCCTCTGGAAAAAAGCGTCTCCTCATAAAATCTCCCAAGCATGAGTATGTAAAGAAGGGAATGGGACAGCATGCTTAAAAGAAACCCAACTGCTAGAACACAAAGTGAACCCGAAGTTTCCTCCCAAGAGCTCTGCTAATATGGGAAACAACCCAGGATGATGAGTTCACCTGGGCAGGTTTCAACAAGACAAATGGAAACCACAACAGCATTTTCAGGGTTGCCCAAGGTACCTGAGAAGCCACTGAGAGCCAGGCAGACTCGGACCGTCACTTTGCAGAAGCCTGTTTGCTGTGAAAGCTTATTCATAAGAGTATCAGTTGAAGGGAAACAGAACAGCATCCATGTTATAATCTCAGTTGCAAGTCAAAGACTTAGCTCCTGATAGACTTTCTTTTAACATACATAGAGAAGAAAGCAGCTACCCAAGTACAGGCTCAGAACGTCTCCTCTCCCTCCAGTCCCTCTGAATGCTTTTCAGATTAATTAGTATTTCAGTCACCAAGCCTACAGATCAGTCTGCAATAGCCATGGAGGAAAGAATCCTATCCCACCCACATGAAAAATAATCTGTGTATCTCCTCTCCACTGAGATGAGTAACGAGGAATTAGCCCGAGTACCTTGTCTCCACTAGACAGCATAAAGACATGTCTTACGTTGTCTAAATCTTTCCGCAGAGCAATCTTGCTGGTCACCAGCTCATGTGCAAGATCATCATTTTCTTGCTCAAGCCTCATGTTTGCTTCTTGTAGGCGCCGGTTCTCACGCTGGGGGAAATAAAACAAAAGAAATCCAGAAAAAGGTCTTCCAAGGGCTTGGTCTATAAAACACAATGCGTACTGTGCCGCACCACAAGTGCCCACCTCGTGTCTTAACTATGCAAAGACCACTCTACCTGCATGAGATAAGGACAAAACTAGCTAGCCATGGTAAATATAAAGTAAATACGGTGTTAGTCTTGAGAAGAAACCACATACTAGTAACTGCTATTACTTGTTGAGCTACAGAAATGTTTTTGAAGACTGCAACAGTAGGAGCATCATTCTGCCACCAGTACCTTGCCAGGAGGTTGCTACAAGTCTCAAAATAGAATTTGCATGCTGCAAACAGGTGAGAGAGTGGGACCCTGGGAAAAGCACTCTGTTGTCTCCCTCCTGTTACAACTCCCAGCACACAGGCAGATATTGAAGAAAGTTTACATAAAACTCTTCAGCCTAAAATATATACTTTTATGTATGTGTGTGTTATATGTATACATAACTGTACATATAAAATCAATTTGTATATTCTATTTGATACAGAAAGTATATATAAAATTATATTTACTGTAACATCATTTGAAATTAAGGAGAGGAGTGAAGGCAGGATCATAATCAATGGAAGGCAGAGTTATAATCTGTCGCTGTTTATGCCGGGAGCGGAGAGACGCAGCAACATATAAGTTCAGCAAGAGCAGGCAAAAGAAGCTACTTTATTAATTTACAACCCCATTTTTATACCCCAGCCCCATAGGGCGATTGGTCAGCAATCACACATCTCCTAGGGTGATTGGTTAAAGTCCTACAGCACCTATTTCAAAATATTTTTACAATGTACCATAAACAAAACTTATCGAAACACCATGTGCTAGTCTAGTTTACAAAACCGTCCTACTATTTCTCATAACACGTGTGAGAAAGGCAGGGTTCTCACAGAATATTGTGAGAACTTAGGAAAATTCCTCTGCTAGCAGCTTTTCAGCATCCACAATAATCAATTAAGCGTTTTCTTTCTCTTTATGGCTTTTGGTGCCATCAGCACATTACACAAGTGCTAGAAAGGGGTGGTAGCAAAACAGCTGTATAAACCCAAATATAAATTCATACTATTCTTTTTTTCACCATGAATCCACAAGAACCCCATCCTGATTACACTGCCAATATAGAGAGATTTGCTTCCTGTCCATATAGCTGATTCCCCTCTTCTATCCGAACTGGTCACAAAACAAAAAGAGCTGACAGAAACAGGAGTCAAAGTAGGAGCTTCTGCAGGTACTGGTGTTAAATCAGAGTGGAGTAGGGAAGCGTTTACCTCGTATCTTTCTATAGGATCCTCCTGTTGAGCTTGTTGCTCTCTCATGGTATGATATTCTTTTTCGTATTTCTTCAGCTTCTTCTGGCTAATCTAAATTAAAGCAGCCCATTAGTTCCTGCCCAGAACATCAATAAAGAACACAATTCACAAAGGGTTATGGTACAAACTTTAGGCAACTCCTGCCTTCTACAAAACACAGCTAGTATCTTCACTTGGGTTTGAGTATCAAACCCCAGGATGTGTTCAAAAATTCAATTCCACTCAATATAACAACAGAAGCAGCACTTCCTCTTATCCCCTTGTGGGACACAGAGAAGGTTTTGCAAGGCACCCACAGGAGCCCCCTACCTGAGTTTTTCTTGGTACTGCACAACTATTTGATGCTCCAAATGCTGCAGTGGCTGAGCATAAAAGATTGCCTTGAAACCCACGGGATGTGTTTAAATTTTGAACTAGCATGATCCTGAGGTTTCTTCAGCTGCTTTTTCAGCTGTAACATTTATCATCCTGCAGAAGTATTTGGTTTACTTTACATGAGGCTGCAAATGCTGAAAGGGCAAGCGCGGGCTCAGCTGACATTTCTGCTAGTGTCACTCAAGCTCAGCAGAACACAGCCCAGTCCCAGAGCTGCCTAGGTGTCTCAGCAAGCAGCAGCAACTCGAGCACGTACGCTCTGGCCCCTGCTGCTCCAGCATTCGGAAGGCTGGGATTCTGTCCTTGGCTCTGACAGACACATAACACTAGGAAAGTGACTCTCTCAGGGTCCCAGTTTCCCCTTCTGTGAGAAGGGAGAGAAAGGTGGTGTGGGATTCAGTATTTTGTGTACAGTGTTCGAGTCCTACAGGGACAGAGAACACAAGACAACCCGTAACAGATCCTGACCAGCATCCTTCCCAGCGCTGCCCGGCAGCTGTGACATATGCTACAGTGCTTTAGCAACACGGACCATGCCAGGACCCCTGGGATTGTTTCACATGCAAGCGAGGATGCATCTAAATTAAATCTCTGGCATTAAAAGTTGCTGCTGAACCTTTATTACTGTTTCAGTAAGCCTGATAAATTAAAAAGCTATGGCTATGTTTTAAAAAAAGCCTTGTCTGAGGAACACGTTAAATGAATTTTAGATGCATAACTGACAGGCAGAATGGAAAACATGTCTAGTTTCTCTTATCTTTGGTTTTATCATCAGCAACCTTACTGGAAATGCACTGTAGAAACCTGGTAGCCAGGCTCCCTCTAGTGAGGGCTGCACACAAACCTTTCACCCTGCTTCAGCTGAGTTTGTTGGAGATGCTGGCCCATTTACCTAGAGTCGGTCCAGCCACATCACAACTGCACAAGTTACTCTTACTAAACACTCCAGACAAACACCCAGAGTGTTATTAACCCTTCACTGACAAGGAAGCCGGGAACTTGAGTAGATTATTTCACTGCTCTGTCCCTGCTCAAACACTGCCCAAGTTTCTGGGTTTCATACACTACATCTCCAGCTACGTAAGGGTTAGATCTTGAGAAGTGAGGCATCCAGCCAGGTGGGAGGCAGGCTCACCACTGTATTTTCATCTCCTACTTCTCCAAGTGCATTAAACCAGTTTTGCCTTTAGATACCAATAATGAGGTGATCCTGAGCAGATTGGCTTTTGTCACCAGGAGCCCTAGAGGGAACAGTGCCCTGGGTTCCATCAGCGAGGCCTTTGGCTTTGCATGGTGACAGAAAGCAGAAGGCGACACTGAAGTCCCACCTCAGTTTTTCAGGGGCACGGGAGGCAGCAGCAACTCTGTTTTGACTGCAACACTGAGGAGTGACTTTAAGAATTTAGCATTGTCTCAAGCTGATCATTTACTGACCTCCTTTCCAGCAGAATGCTGCTGTAATCACAATGCCTTAGCCCAACTACTTCTCCCTTCCTATAAATGATTTATTTTGACATCAGGCCCTTTTCTGCTCAAAAACACTTCCACATACAGCGCCGGAGATTTCTACTGACAGCGAAGGACTTCTATTTTGGGTCAAAGAAAGCAATTATTTGCAGCACTCCCATCAGAGACGACACCCATGGATGTGATACAGAAGCATTCAGCATCTGTGCAGAGCCCAGTCGTGCAGCCTGTACTTCCTCCATAACCTCCCATTTAATCCCTCTGGAAACGCAGAGCAGTCAGGGACGCAGTGGACAACCTTACGTGTACTGCTCAGACTGTTTGCTTTACCTGCTTCACACAGCACTGGGAAAGCTGGGAATTCTGGCAGGGTGGGAAGAGGAACTAGTTGTTATTTGGGAATATGAAAGGCAAATCCACTCATTGCACATGATCTTAACCAGATGCACATGCAACAGCTAATCTGGGGCTCCTGTTAAATGACTGGAGAGCTACAATAGGTTACTTTACTCTTGATTATTCCATCATTTCTACACTCATTTAAGATAAGATATGCTTGAATTTCATGCAGAACACTGTCCTGTGTCCCATCACTACAGCAGGAGTGCAAGATGCCTTGAATGTTAATGCACTAGAGAAGTTCTGTACTTAATTCACTGATGCTACAAAGAACCTCAAGTGAATTTTAAAGAAAAAAACCAAAACAAAACTTTGAACAATACCACATTTGACTAAATTTAGTCCATGTGAAACCGTAAAGAAAGAATCACAGCTTCCTTGAAATACACTAAAATTATCGAAGGGTGATTGTGTAACTCAATCATTACATCCATAAAGAGGAATCAATAACTTCATCACTGTCACTTTTTTTGGAAATTTCACTTTAAGGGCTTATTCCAAAGTGCCCACATAACCTTTAGTTATAATATTTACTGATTAGAAAAGCAACTGACTTTCAGCTGTGAGGTAATGCAGTATTTGCTGTAAAGAACTAAAGTCTCAATGTCAAAGGCTAGAAGTTTTATTTCCCACAGTTACATTTAAGACATAGGGCTTAGTGGGCACCTGCAATCTACAAAAAAGGCATGATCAAGCAATAAAAATAATCCTCTCCCCTGTTTACCCCAGTAGTTCAAACCATACAGGAGAGCCCACAGGGCTCTCTGAATAAATTCTATTAAGAAAATAGGAATTACTGAGATTAAATAATTTATGTGACAGCATCTCTCCAGGATCCCCCTGCACCCCAAACTGTAGGTTTTGTGATTCTATCCTGTTCTGTCCTGTTCTCCCATAAGGACCAGAGACATTTCACTGCAAGACACAGTTTCTGCTATGTAAGTCAGAACTCTAATTATCATCAGTATTTCCCGACCATTGACTGTATGAAGAGCTAATCTGTGATGTGTGGGAGAAGTCAAGCAGCTGTGGGGAACACCAAAAGACAGTCTAGGGGAGCCTCAGAACGCCTGTAGAGAAAGCTGCAGGTACTGAGAAAAGATGCATGTTCAGAAACATCTGCACACCAACACCATACAGTACCTTAGAGTTCTACTTCCAACCAGGGTGTCTTAGCACTCACATCCTGTTCCCAAATGAAAAGCCAAGAAGGAAGCCAACACTAATTCCCCCCACAGGGGCTGCTCATGAGAAACAATGATTTCTTGCATTATTATAAAGTGTCAGCTAACTGCAGCAGCTCTAGGCAACAAACAACTCCACCAGCACTTCAATTCAGACACAGCAGACCCTCTTTAGTCCACAAAGATCGTAACAGATTAACCTGTTCTTGTCAGCTCCCTAGAGTATAAGTGAAAGAGTCTTGAATGGGAAATCAACTTAAAATGCTTTTATAAAGTGCAGCGTACAAGCCCCACCATAAAAGAATGACAAATCAAAACCTCACACGGGGAACAGATAAACCTCCACATCATCCCCCTAGCTTGACTTGTAGGAAATTTTAAATGCCAAGTCATATTCCTTCCTGTCCTTAGAAGATCTGTAAATCTATCAATGCATTTTTAATGAGCTCCCTACTGCAGTACATAAACACCACATGCACCCACAATTAAAAATAGCCATTTTCTGCCTGAAAGGTTACAGTCTCTTTCTGCATTATTTACTCTATTTTAAATGAAACCTCCCCACTACCTCTCGATGAACGATACTACTCTGTTTGCAGCTACTGCCGGAGAAAGACTGCACCAGAGAACTGCAGAGGTGTCTGCTATTATTTTACATTAGTGCCATTAGTCAGGTAAGTTTTGTTGGGTTTTTTGGGTTTTTTTTTTTAAGTAGTCTGCATTTTAGCAGCACTGAACATTGCTTTCTGTAAGCCACTCTGTTTCTGAGCTCTTCAGGTGGGCACGTATCACGCTGAGAATGTTGGTGCTCTACTGTGTTTCGCTGTAAATCATCTGCAATGCATCTGCACTTGGAGAAGAGAGCTGCGAAGTTCCCGATGGAGAAAGAACTTGTACCCTTTAAAGGCACGCTTGCAGCTGCTGTCACCACTCCCTTACCTTCATATTACATGCTAATTCCATCAGCTTTTTGGCATTTTCTTCTGAACGGTATCTCTTGGGCAGCTGTACACGGAAGAATTTTAAAGCCCCTTCGAAGTCAGTCAGTAACAAATCATCCTTGGTCGTCTGGAGACAAGGGAAGAGAAAACAGTAACTACAAAGCAGATTTTGTACAGTTACTGAATTCCCAGAAATTATAAAGCAACAACAGTTTTGTAAACCTCCAAGAAGTAGCTACTTTTCAACCTTCTGGAAACAGGGTTTGTTTCTATTTCTACAGCCTTCTGTTTCTCCACCACCCCACCCCAGAAGCACTGTGCTGTGCAGGGCATGCCAGACAACAGCACACGTAATACAGCAAGTTGCTAGCCTTAAGGAAAAAAAATGCATAGTATTTTTCTAACAGGCTTCTTAATTTTTTATATGGTGCACGATGATGCATATAACAATGTAAGGTCATATACTCACTTTTAGTAATCCCAGTGCAACATTAAATATAACACTTATTCCCTGGAGAGGAAAATAACGACAAAATAAATTAATTTCTCAGCATTCACATGCCTGGACATTAAATTTCTTGGTGGGTTTTGTTGTTCTTTGAGTTTCTGTGAAAAGCAGAACCAGGATACAAGCGTGACCAGGTTCCACATTAAATCAAAGCCCAGAGAATGACTTTGCCTACAATTAGGAAATTACCTTTACTGGATGGCCATTACAGATGGCAAAACAGTGTTCCCACATGAGTCTTACTATCTCCTTAGCAGTCCGAAACTGCAAAATGATGAAAGCACTGCCATGTGCTTTACTTTTTTAATGACTAGTTGGTCAGCTGAAGATAAATTTCATATATCGACTTGTAAAAACCCTGGCTTCAAATGCAGCAGAACATACCTTGAAGTATGAAGTTCTGGTATTAAAAAATTGGGATAATCCACGTCATGAAAAAGAAAGTGACTCACTTTAGAACAGAGTCCCATGGCATCTATTTTGCCACTACACATAAGAAGTGTTTTATTTACACTGTCCAATTAAATCGTAACAGTTCCTACAGTCAGTGGCAGCACACACCTTCTTAAGGGGAACCTTTGATAATCAAGACACGTTGCTCATCTTATTTCAGGATTGTCTCTTCCTTTTTCCCCACTAAATTATTCTTTCATTATTACTTTAAAACGATAAAAACCACCAAAATTTCACTATGAGCACGTTTACTATTTATGAATTGAAAATGTGTTTCTAAACAAAAATAGAAGCGATTTTCTTGAGACCATCTGTTGCTTCCTATTACACTGGCACACGGACAACGCAAGCAGCAGATAGAGACAGAGAATGGGTGAAAACACTGACCAGACTCAGCAACGCTGAAACCTTTCAGCAAAGGAAATGCAGACAAACTGCCCCTTCACAGTAACGACTGCAGATCCAGTGAAGAGTGGGTGCATAATGTTAACCAGTGAGTGAAAATAAAATCATTCAATAACTCAAGGATGCTTCGGGATGAAATGGGATTTGTTCACTTATGTTAATAAGCTCTGACTCCCGTAACACCACTTCCCAGCATCCCACCAACTACGCTGTTCTGAACATGGTTACATACAAAATCTCAGTTTAAAGAATTTTGCTCTCTAAATATTTGCTGTGTGGTATAAAGAGACTTCGAGTTTCCAGGAGAAAGAGCTCCAAGCTTGTTAGATCACCAGCATAAGAGTTAGCTGGGCAATTTTATACACAATGGCCTGCATGCAGTAATATTCGGGGGGGGGGGGAAGAAAAAAGTAAGCATTGTGTATAATGCAATTTAACAAAAGGAATCCACATATTTGCAAATTCATTCACATCATAAAAGCACTGTACAGAATTGCAGATTTAACAGTGTTAAAGAATAGGAAATTCTAAATTTTATATAGATATTGACTCCTACTTTATTCTTTAAAATGCTGAGAACACTTTTTCATTGCAGAAACGTAACACTGCTACATAAAAATACTTATCACACGCTCTGCAAGAACAGATAGTAACAAGGACATGATTCAAGACAGCCAGAAGCTGTCAAAAGTTGCTACCAGTACAAGCCTGCAGTTATAGCACATACCTCACATAAGAGTAAGTCAATAATATGGAAGACCATGTAGAGAGGGAACTTTGCAGTGAACAAGGTGAGGAACCACTGCGAAGCATACATGTGTGCTTCAAGGCTGATGTCCAGGAAGTGGTTATACAGATCAGGAATGTATTCCTAATAAAAAAACCCACATAAATACTGAGAGTTAACTCACACTACTTTGGAACTGTAGCTGAAATCACGAAGCAGCAGAAGGAAGCAAGGCAGAGTGGCAACCAGTGAAGCAAGGAAGGCTGCCCTACCCGCCCGTGCCAGACAAGGCAGCAGCCTGACATGGAAGCCAAAGGCTCTGTGCACGTGGATGCTCAGAAGGACCCTCGATCACACGCACGAGTCCAATCCCCAAGCTCTCAGCTCAGAGGACACCCAGCCAGCAGACGAGCCGAGGCCACAAGGCCACCCCACAGAGAGCTGCAGGGAGCTCAGCAGTCGTGGCTGTGCCGGGCCAGGCGAGAGCCACCCCTGAACCCGGGGCACGCTGCCAGCCGTGCCGCACCGGCCCCCAGGCAGCATTCTCTGTGCTTACAGCACCTCCAGTATGGATACTGCTCGCTCTTCAGCCCTCCTGAGGGCTGACAAACACTCCTCACGTGTGAGATACAGGGCTGGTTTCGAGGTGCAGGCTCCGATCCATTCACGGCAGGTGAGTTTGAGCCCCTACCTGCATGAGGCGCTCCAGCTGATAGAACTTGCAGTGCAAATCTTCGAAGTTTTGTTTGAAAAGTTCCCTGAGTCCATAATCAAACATGATTTTGACCAGAACACTGAAAGCTTGCTCCTCAGGCATCTGTGAGAGAGGAAAGTGTATTTACCACACGGCATTTAAATCTTTCACATTGGTTCCGTTGCCCTCAGCTCCCTTCTCCTCCCTCTTACAGAAGGGCTAAATTTTCTAAAGTTCTAATTAAACTACTATTTAATCTGGCCCCATCCAGTTTAAAAGTAAACAGGAATATTAACACACAAAATGAGGCCTAGTGTTGCAAGCAGCATTTCATTCTTACTCTGTGAAATAAACCAGCTCTCAATCACTCAACTAAAAATACATCTTTCAGACATGGAGAACAAAGCAGCTTCTTGGTGTCTTTGCTCCAAACCGTGTTAGAACCAGAAACTTAAAGAGATTTTGAACAGCCTTACCCTTTGTCACCTATGCAACTCAGAAGCAGTATTACTAGAGGATGTTAAACAGGATCTTTCCCTTACTCTTAACAACATATTTACCTTTTTAAACATTATTACATTTGATATTTAATTATTATATGTCATGAATAAGTGAGACCATTAACTGCTAACAAAAGTTCCACATGTCAAAACTCAGTAGTGGGTTGGGAAAGTTCAACGTCCCTTTCCTGCCAAAAAGTGAAGAAACACCCATCAAAGCTCGTCAGTGTTTAGACATTTTTCCCTGACATCAAAATTCAGTTTTCCTATTTCCATAGTAAAGTCTGACCAGGTCAATCACTTGTTCCCATAAAGGACAGAACATCCATCGCAAGCATTCTATTATTAATCTGCAGATGGAGTTTGTTAAAGCTGAAAACTTTCCTGAGACATTCCAAACTTGTAGTGAAGGACTCACAGAAAACTTAATTTCCTTTTCTGCAACATTTCTTTTTAATATTTATTTTCCCTAGCAGCCGCACTCCAAAGGCTGACTTCAAAGGGAATCAAATAAAAAGAAACTTATTTGATATTTAGCCCGTTTAAATGCAAACATTATTCCCAGCAGCAACAGCTACTGGTAAAGGAAGAAGTCCAGAATGACACGTGGTTCATTCTCCACAGTCTCTCTAATGCAATGGGTACAATGAAAAAGCTAAAAGAAAGCATGCGTGTCTCAGTAAAAATGCTCAGTTCTACCAGAAAGTATCACCCTTCTTGATCTGATTCAGTGCAGTAATAAAGAATTAATTGCTCAAGTAAATATTCTAGATTACAAAGAACTACAAGGTTATTATCACTAAACATTTGGCTTTTGTTTACAGTCTTTCTGTATCCCCCACGGACTTTACATTACGGAGAATGCTCCACTGAAGACCAAATACCCTCTTCAATGGAGAAGTGTGGAGAAATCTTCATACCTAGTTCTCTATGACAGTGACAGTCCCTAAAAAGCAGCTGGGGAGAAGAAATCTCAAAACACTACTAGACACAGCAACTCCGTTCACTTTCAACAGCCCAGCCTTGCAACAGAGGCACTGATAAAAAGCAGACATTACTTTAAAAAAGAATGGTCTATAAGTAATTTGTACAGATTTCTAATCCTCTCTTATTTCCCAAGGGTGAGTGAATCTAAAACTTTTGCTTCCAATATACAGTAACCATAAATCTCTCTAGCTTCTGAACATGCAAGCAATTAAAGGATATTACTCTGAAGAGATCACTTCTACCAATGACAATTAACTTTAAAAAAGCAGAAGTCAGTATCTTTTAAAACAATTACAATATTATTGTATCCTTCACTAACCTCTCAAAGCAAGAAACACAAATCCCTAGAGCAGCCCAGCCCACTCTGCAGAACTGCTCAGAGCACCGACACCTCAAACTGACATCCCATCAATGTCATTTATACACTTCTGTGCATAGAAGACATATGGCAACTACCATCCATATGGAAAAGACAGTGCAATGAAGGCTGACTGCAGAAAAGAGTCCCTACAAGCACCATGGTAAGTTTTAAAGTGTTCTGTCTAAAACGATGCTGTTATTGGCCAACATCTAAGGGGGTACCTGGCCTGCAACCCCACTAGTCCAGCAGTTACCTGTGGTTGTTCTAGGCAAGTAGAGCAATTTTTATTCTCAAGCTTAAGCAAGGAAAAAACCCCACCACTTACATGTAGAAGCAGCACAGCAGCAAGAAATGACTGGCCTTGACAGTAGCCAATCTCCTCATCGTAGACAGAGTAAGCCTGCAAAAAGAATCCAGACTTCACCGTGTGTCTGTCTCCAGCTACACACACAGTGTGCAGTGAACACAGCACCGGCTGGGGCTCCAGTGAAGGGCTAACCTGTGTGGAAACCACACTGTGACATATGGTGGCACTGGCTGCTCACAGGGATGCACCAAGACCACTGCAGCCTGTTAAACCACTTCTCCGAGGGCTTTTACCTCTAAACAGGTGTTACAGGGACATTAGCAAGAGGGAGAAACGCTAGGAACACAAAGGAAGCGTGCTGGAAGCTTAAAACAACAACTGAATGCAATAGCAAGCTGTCCATTTTCATTAACTTCTTCCTTCCAAGTTACCAAAACCAGTCAAGGAAAATGTAATCAATACCTTGCATATTTTGTACAGGGAGTCCTGGCCATCTCCCCCAGTATCTTTAAAATAATCATGAGCAGGGAACGTTCGATTGATGTCTCGGGTGATAGCACTGTCTTGTGGAGACTCCTATTAGAAAAAAAAAAACCAAAACAAAACAGAAATGTAAACTAAAACACATCAAAAGAATATAAATTACAATGTGCTAGGACTGAGAGTTAGGAGACTGGCATTGTGTTCTGCGTGCTGTGCTAAATTTAACAGAAGAGAGTCTACTCAACCAGAACAGGCTGCCTGCAGGCTGGCAGCTCCAGATCACAATCTTGATAGATTTGGTTACCTCAGCACATCTGGGAACAGTCAGAGAGTGGCAGAAAAAGCACACGCACAGAAGCATTCCAGGACATTGCAATGCAGAGAGCAGCCTTCCCTCGGAGACTTGGGAACCGAATGCTGCCCAGCCCCATCTCTCTCCCCTGACAAGTGCAGAGAGCAGCAGCCGTTGTGAGCAGCTGCATGCTGCTGTCCAAAATTCCACCCCTTAGGTTCAGCTAGAGGAACCACTCTCCATCCCCTCCACACACTTAGGCAATAGAGAAAGAGAGCAGAGCTCATAGCACTGCATGGAAAAGTATCCTCCGAAAACAGAAAAAGCTACCTCTTCTCATCAGCAAGTGAAGTAATTTGCTTATTTAGGAAGCCAATGGAAACAGCTCACACACATCGTGCAGGCTCCTTTAACACAGGAAACAGTAAGGAGGATTGATGTTCAAGACTCAACAACAGGGCTGGGAGCAACCTGATCTGGTAAGACCTGCTCTGAGCAGAGGGCTGCGCTAGATCAGCTCCAAAATCCCTTCCAACCCAAGTTATTCTATAATTAGAATAATCCCTCCCTCATTCAAGCTGTTTTTAAAGCACTTAATCTACCCAGCATGGGATGGGCAATTTCAGCCTGAAACTGTGCTCACCATATTGAATTGAAAACCATCTGAATTGACCTCTACCATTTCAGGTATTTTGGGATTTCTGATTCATCGGATTTCAGATTTTCTATGGATGTGTTTCACCATAATGTCTTGTGCCTTTGGAGGCAGCCATGCCCCAGCTATTATCTAGCTGATTACTGTACCCACTGCTATTATCCACCTTGCCAAGATGACACGGAAATAAAGCCCTCTGTTTGTCTGTAGCTCTGTCTTTTTGTCTCAGCCTTCTCTCTCCGCTCTTTAAAAGATGGTTCTCCTGGGCAGCTAATGAGAGCAAGAGATCCTTGGTAGTGGGAATCTGAAAAGATGCCACAATAACCATTAAGCCACCGTGGCTAGTGAAAGGGTGGAGCATTCCCTTGGGTGGCTCCCCTGGCACTGACTGAACACACACATCAGAACACCCGGCATCTTCATGGGCGAGGCTCCAGGTTAACGCTGCGAACATGCAAGATGCTCTGTGAAAGCACAAGAGATGTTTTAACTTTATGAAAGTTTTAATGTACTCAAATAACCCACGTGTCTGTTGGACAAAGAGAAAAAAGGTTAGAAGTAAATCAGTAAAACAAGTACATGATGTAGTCGGTGTGAAGATCATTAAATACAGCTTTTAGTGGATCGTTCACAAACGATTTTGCAAACAAGAACAAAATTACCACAGCGTGCTTGATTTTCTCTTCTGATTTGAATCCAAGGTTAATGCTCCTCTCTGTGGCTTAACACAGGCATTTCATTAGGAAAGCAATGCTCTGCTATTAGAATCAAGTTACCGGGTTGTTTTGGAAATGGTATCAAAAGCGCTGTTCGGCATTTCAGTTTGATAATAATTAAGATGCCAAAGAGGTCTGTCTCATTGTAGGGAAATCAGAAACAAACAAAATCCAATGCTAAATGAATTTCATATAAATCCAAGCCTTCCAAGTCAACAAAGACAAGGAGGACAGCGGCTGGCTGTGAGCTGCAGCTAGTTCTGCAAGTGGAGAAAGACAACCCGCAGAAACAATTCTGGCAGGTTTACAGCACGGGAACACAGCCTCAGTGATAAACTTGCAGTTTCTCAGCTGTCTGCCAGGCTGAACTACAGCAAGGTCCTGAGCTCTGCAGGAACACGGGCACTGCCCCCAGCTCACAGCCATCCCTGCGACCAAACCCGAGGGCTTCTCGAGCGCTACCTGCGTTCTGCTGCAATGGCAGAATCATCTGAAAGCCACTTGCCTTTTAATCCACTTAGTTAACAACAGAGACCAAAGCATCTGGTTGGAAACTCTTAGGACAGGCTTCTCAAACAAATCACTCATTATGACTAAAGAGAACTAATGAGTGGTCTCTCTCTGGCTTTGCGTGACTCGTTCAGCACTTGACTCCTACGTCTCAGTACAATTCTTCGGTAATCTGTAACGCAGGTTCCTGCAGCTGAACTGCAGCTCGGGGAGAGAAAAATTAAAGGAAATGATAAGGTTTAAAAAATGTTTTTCAAGCCATGGCTTTGAAATCTCCCCATTAGTACAAACCGCTGCAATCCAAGCATTGTGTAACCTTTTCTTTACTCCTATTTTTATACCTTGCTGTGAGAATTGGCTCAATGGGCAATTTCTCATGCTTTCAGGGGACTGGGAACTGAAGGAAACCCTTCTGAACCCACACCCTTCACAAACTGGGATTGAAAAATAGAAAGCTAAGAATGACAGGAAGAAAAAGAAAGTAATAAAGAAAACAGAACGGAAAACAGCCATGAGAACTGAGGCAAGTGTAGTGAAGATTAAAATTCTCACAACAGTTCTCTGCTCTGAAGGAATGGAGGAAAACATCGATGCTCAGGCTAAAGACATACCTTCTTCCCACCCTTCCATGCACTTCAAAATATTAGGGGAGCTATACTGAAACCTTCCTCTCCAGCTGATTTAAACAGAAACTATGGAGAGTAATTATGGAAAGCAGGATGCAGTCCAGCAGATAAAAGCTCATCTATTTTATCAGCCCCTATATAGGAACATACGACTTCCCACCTCCTAAACCAGACACACTTAGAAGACATTTTCCTAGGACTTTTGTGACCTTCCAGGGACTGTCCCAGGATCTGCAAATCCTATCAGTGCAGTTACAGCATCGATCAGCACCTTCAGGATGAGGCTGTGTCACATTAGAAGCTTTTTCTGCAGCTTAAGCCACAATTAAAAGACAGGGAGCTGGAGTTCCTGGTGCCTCTTCATGGGGCTGATCTGCCTGCAGTTCTCAGCAGCTCAGAATTATTTCTCCTAATCCCCCACGTAAACCCAAGAGGATGAAGCAGCAGCAGCAAAGAATTGCTGAAGGGACAAGATCTGTGATGAAAAAACAACCGAAGTAAGAAATCTCCAGAGGAGCAGAGGAAGTTGCCTGTTGGAAACGGCTCGTCAAAGATCAACTCCTGTCGCACCAGGCTACTGGAGAAACCGGGGGGGCATAAACCACACAGCCCTCACGGGGACACGGCCTGACTTAAAAACCAGGCAAAAATGGTGAGGTCCAAACTTTCGACTCCCCCTGCTCCCACTCCCGGCACGGTTCAAAAAAACAGGGAGGTTTGCTCACCTGGTGAATTATCCAACACATCCACCCCAAAAACCCACCTCTGCTTGATTCTCTCTCACTCCTGCCCCAGCGGGGTCGGTTTTTACAGCGCAGGGGTTTCTTGGGAAGGTCCCACTGACTGTGCAACAAGGATTTTTGCCTTGCTGTGAGATGGGTCTAGAGACTCACCGGGTCGGGGGAATTTTACCTGCTTTGCCCAGAGTCAGCTCAGCCCGTGGCACGCTGTTGCCAGGCACAGAGAAGCCAGTCGAGCGAGCACCCAGCCAGCTGACAGCTTCCAGCAGTTGCAACGAGCAGAGAAAGCCAAACCTCACTGCAACTGTCAGCGGCAGCGACAAGGGGAGCATTACACGATGGGGAGAAGATGCCCTGAGCAGATCTGTACAATTTGCACACGTCTGAAAATGCTTAGAAGGTTTTGTCGATAGCTGTTGTCAATGCTTGTGGGACATTCTGTCTCCAGGTCTATTCTGCAGGTTGATGACATCCCCAAGATGACTTTGAGTGAGCAATATTTACAGTGACTGTGCCACAGAGTGCATTTCCTGCGTTTGTCTTCAGCCAAACCCCTGTCAGAGGTTTTGGCAAGAAGAATGACACCTGCTAGCGAGACCTTAAGGAAATACCACAAAGCCCACTCTCGAAGCAATGTGCTTGTTAACTTCCCACATGAAGTGCTGCCTGCAGAACACGTGTGTCCCCTGGAATTAGCGCTGAACGAGGATGTTCACAAATGAACAGCATTTGTGCAAAAAAGGGGAGTAATTCAGACAGATTTGGAAGGGTCCGACGGCTGCCATTTGATACAATAGTGCATCGGTGGAGCATACTTTCAGTCCAAATATGGCAATATAGTGCAATTCTAAAAATAAAAGTGAATCCCTTGTGATATCCAGCCCTTTCGCTGTGTTCGTTTCCTTTTAGGGCTCAAGTTTCCCACAGGAAAATTATAGCGAGGAGTTTGCCTACAGTGCCCTCCATCACGGCTGGCTAAAGCAGAAACAGAAAGCGCGTGCTGGAAGCCTTTCCTGCTCTCGGCGATTGCGTACAAGCCAGACTATTTCCAGCAGTCGAGATAAGGGGAGAAAACCCCACCCACTCCAAACAAACACACCTTTATCAGCACAGTTACATAAAAGTCATCCGAGACGAGATGTGAAAACATGTGACGTATCATTTATTTCTTAAATGCATTTATGATCCATTCAGACCTTTCAAATAAAGTGTACAAGTGCATTTCAGAATAAAAAACTACACTCTTCACACAGCTCCGTAGAACACTACATTTCATCAAGAAACTTGAAGCAAAAACTTCCTATTAAACCACCCATGCATCCTTTGGCTACAATAATATCACTGATCAACAAGTACTGCTATTCAATTCTGAGTTTCCCTTTAAAGAGAAGGAGCATCCTAACATACGCTGCCCCTTCCAGAGACCTCTCTTTAAAGAGAGAATATGAAATAAATTAGCTAGGCTTTTAGGCAAAACAGTAAGGCTACCTAGTACTGTTGATGCACGATCCATACATTTGGAGAACAGGCAATCCTAGGCTATGTGAAATGCGTCAACAGCCCTTGAAGTTTTAGTAGTATCAAGATAACATCAATCCAGAACAAATGGCAGACAAAAATGGAACCAGTGGAACAATCACTGAAAAATGTGCAGTTTCTCTTAGGATGGGAAGTGCCAATAACAGATTCAGAAAAGTGTTTATCAAATTCGCTAAGAACCACATCGACATTCGTAAAATTACATATTGTACAGAGCCCTAAACCGGCCGACTGCGCCGTCACCGCCCCGCTAAACCGCTCGGTTTAACGTACACCTGCATACACACACCTATGTATCTTAAAGCAACGGGTTCCGCATGGCAGGGGCTGCCACACGGTGCACACACACACACGTATGTACATCCACAGCGAAAGGGAAACAAGCCCAGAGATGTAGGACACAGCTGGGGTCCAGGTCGTCTCAAAGGGAATAATACAATTCTTCCAGCTCATAGCAAAATTACCTCTTGGAAATAATTATGCAAAGATTTAGAATCAGATATTTACATGCTTCCGATTTATCTAGTTCCATTTAATATTTAAAAATATGCAAGTATTATTTAAGTCAGTAACATTTGTCATTTTTGGCTCAACTGTAGGTTTTCTTATTATTAGTCCTAGTTGAAAAGTCAGCTACAGAAAGGTCTATTAAAACGACGGGGCAGAACTTCTCCTCTCCCCTGTATCTCAACAACAGTTCCGACTTGGCACAAAACACGGAATTCTGGAGCCACAGCAATGACTCTTCCTCAGCTGCCTTGCACATCAGAACACCCATTTTCACCACCTCCCCCTCTCCTTGCAGAGTACGGAACAGAGCAAACCCAGGCAGGGCTGAGGAACATCAAGGAGCCCACACCGAGACCCTGAGACTCTCCCATCGTGTCAGGGGTCCTGCAGAGGCTCCGGGGACAGAGCAGCTCTAATTCACCTCCTTTGCTTTTCTGATCCGCACGGGTGGAGTTTTTGTTTATTTTATTTTTCAAAGTTCTTTATAGCAGGGGTTTCACACCCACACCTCTTTCTCGTCTTTTAATACAAAACTATTTCCAGCATTAAAGTTCTTACAAACACACACATACACATTCTTACCTGGGGTTTTGTCTACTCTTGGCCTTTTCACTGCCACTCGGGGAGAAAACCACCCGCTGTAACGCTCCTCGTGAAAAGGAGCTGGACCGTCCCAGAGAAAACTCTTCACAGGAGCCCTGCAAAATGTCCCATCTCCACAGAACACACCACAGTGACCTCGCCAGGGGCTTCTGCTGTCCCAGTCAGCGTGCGGGCACAAGGGGACGGGCAGGACCCGAGGAGAAGCGAGCATCCTTTAAAGCAAGCCCGCTCCGCTCTAGTTCGTTCAGCCAAGCCACTAAAAGCACATGCGCGCGTAGCCTCCCATGCTTGCGGTTTAATTGTAAACAGCACGTGGAAAAAAAACCCAATTAAAAAAGGTACTAATACAATTTTGAAATCCCTGAAGAAAAGACATACCCACGAGTATTAAGAACAGTAAAAAAGCTCATCATTAGCAATCGCAAACTCGTTTCCATCCCGTCGCATTCATTAGAGGAATACAAAATTGAATCTAGTGTTTACATGCTAGAGGTACAATAGAAACTCGACTTCAAAGGGGACGTATGGAGGGAAATTTATCAGCATAGGAACTTGCAGAACACTGTGCTGTACAGCATTTCTGGAGAGGCAAGTCTGAGAAGACAATGTATACCACTGCAAATCCTTTCAGACAGTTCAAAAGCCTGGCTGGAGGTAATGCTGCTTCCTCCCTCCGAAAGGATTAACTGCACCATTATTTTTAGTAGGTTTGAATGACAGGAATTTAACCCCAAGAAATACCTAACCCCTTGAAAACCGAGGTGATCAGAAACATACAGGTACCTTACAGCCCTCAGGGTTTTATTTCTTTGTACACTAACGATCAACTCCTTTGACAGCATCTACAGAAAATGTTTTAAGAAAATGGTTTTATGCAATGCTTTTAATACTCAGTAATGCTAATATTTAAAAATACTTCACAGTGTGGTACTAATGTAACTTCATAAAACGAGCAACTTGAGTTAGCTAAAGCTCAAAGCCTTATGTTATATTAAAATAGTCCAAAGATTCCACACACACACACAAAATCACTAGCACTATAAATATACCTAAGCCACTTTAGTGCAAAGTCTGTTTTTGCTTCCCCTGACAAATCCCTCTATATTCCTGCCAGCATATTAAAATGTCATCCTTTACTAATCTCATTATTGATTTTCAAGGATTCATTTACAGTTTAAATCCCAGAAGAACTTTTTTTCAATTTACCATAAAAGTAATGACTTGGTTTATTAAGCATTTGATTGCTGGTATCACGTGATCATTGTCACATTTAAGAATGACTCACATATGCAGAGCAAGATTTGAGTTCATCTTTACAAGGAGTTACTCGAGTTTATTTAACTTTTTAATTAAAGGATCTCCAGTAATGAAAGGATCTCCAGCAATGACCATCAGAGAGAAGCCAAAGCTTTGCAATCACAAAATTGCTACTCTCATCTTACAAACTCATAAAAAGAAAGCAGTCGGAACAGAAAGTTCAGACTCCCTTCCCTCTTCCTAAGCACCCAAGGGCTCCCTGGGGCTGCATCTCGGGCGCTGCCCAGGTGAACACTGCTCCGCACGAGCAGCGGCTGCCGAACTTCGAACGGGTTTGTCTGTCACAACCCAGACCCTCAACACAGCCCAACGCAACGCGCATCTGCTCAGCAACCCCCAAGACTGCTCAGCAAATAAAGTTCCTGGTTATCAACCCGCGTACCGGCGACGCTCCCGCAGTGACCTGGCCTCCTGGTCTCTCTCCCCTTTGACCAGCTCCATGATTAGGATGCTCTCCCCCAACATCTTCAGGACGAATCAAAGATGACTTTAACAACTCCTGTTTCCCAGTTTAAGTAGCTATAAATTCAGTTCTGCCTGGACAGATTGCTGAAGTACATCAGAGGCTGTAAATGAACACCCCAGAGCAGGGCACGGGAACTTAACTTGCGTTAACGCTTTCAATTAAGTGCTAAAGCTCGAGAGATGCAGATGTGGTGTGGGTGAAACCCACAAACACTTCCATTGACAGCCACCATCAAATGCAGGTAGAGCAGACACAGACTGCGGCTTGTTTCAAACTCTGCAGTGGGAATAAAAACTGAAAGGTGCCAGGAGTCACTGCTGAGCAGAGAACCACCCGCAGAGCTGCCTGCGGACACAGCCACTTTGCCTGCCTAGCAAACCCTGGGTCATGGCAAAAAAAACCTGAAAAGTTGACGAAACAAACTATCAGACCAGATTATTTCCCTGTGTCTGCGATGCCTCAGGTGGGCAGCCACTCACGACTGGTGTTACCCCATTTTACGGAAGGGCAAGATTGCCTTCAGAGTGCAGCAGAGCAAAAGCAAGAAGGTTAAACTCCATCTTTTAAAAACATATATTCTAAAGAATGCGAGCCAAATGAATTACTCCATTGTTTTGACAGAACTGCAATCCCCGTCCTACTGTCAGCACAGGAGCAGCTCTCCAGTGGGCTTCCTTTGTTTGCTCCCCCTGGCCACAGCTTTCAGTTTCTTTCTCTAAACACAACTGCATCCGGTTTTCCACACACTGAATTTTAATTGTGAAGAGCCACCCTCTTCTGAAACCATTGTACATGCATATTTTTAGTATTACATTTTCTGCCACCACTTATCTGCAGAAAATGTCTAAGTGGTACCTCTGCAAGGCACGGGCACTAGGGGCAATAGCGACCGAGCAGCTTTGAGACGTCGGTCTCTGAACTCAGGAGAAGACTTCAGCGCTGGAGGACTCTCCCGGAGCCTAGAGAGGGGCTGGTCGCTGCAACGGGGACAGCCCGTGAGGCCCGATGGCCCAGCGCGGTGACCGGCAGCGGCCTACGCCAAGGGCTACCCTGACACCCACCAAACACACAACTGCAAAGTCTGAGGGGTCCCAGAGCGATTAACACATCTAGGAGATCGGCCTGAGGCCACAGCCACATACAAACAATGGTATTCACAGTATAAAGAATATGGAAGATAAAAAAAGCCCTGTTACCCCTGCTCTCCAGAGCAAGAGGAATGGAAAAGAGAAGAGCAGAAAAGGGTGAAAGAAACAGGCCATCTGAGACAGCAGAGAACAAATCTTCACCAGAACAAATGGACCTGACTTGGGCATTTCTCGGGCATTTTCATTTCTGCCCCAGCCTCTCCCCTCCTGAAAGCCTCGACAGAACAACCCCAGCAGTTGCAGAGAGTCCATCCCTTTAAGCTGCACCAGGGAAGACAGCTGCTGCTCTCCCATTTAAGTGTAAAAACCACAGAGGCTTTTACACCTCTGGGTTCTCAGCAGAACACGGCTCACAAACACCTGCTTTGCCAACTTCAGAATCTGTTGGGACTGAAGTAAAGTCCAAGTTTATTTTGAGTGACACCATGGAAAGGATGTGTTCTGCAAAGTCACAGAAGGAAGAAAATGTTTCTAAACTGAACAAAATAAGGGCAAGGTCAGGCAAATGTTTCAGCAGATGCTTCAAGTACCCAGAAACAAATATGCACTGTAACAACAAACAAAAGCCCTCCAAAAATGTTTAAATGGGCCTTTTGTTTGCAATGTCTAAAGGTAGACTCCTACACTCAGATATTGGTTCCTAAGAAACGTGATTTTTAAAGCACCAACGTGAATTAGAAGTTCTGGCAACTTCAAACCCTGATGTGGGGTACGATCAGACTGAAACGTTTCAGACTCCCTGACACACGAAGGTTCGGTGCATCTGTTCACATCACACCAGCCAGTAATGCCACAAAAAAATCCCAGAAAAAATTGGCTTAATAAACTTGCATGCTCAATGTTTCCATCTCGCAGCACATATAGGCTTGGAAGTGTCTTTTTCGGAAGAGAAACTGCTGAAGTTTAGGATTTCTTACAAGGAACACTTTTATATGAGCCCAAAAAGAACAACGCCATAGAGATGCCACACGAGACTGAAATTTGGGAATTCTCATTGGAGTCTGCTGTAAGACACTTCCCCTAACCTCACGCTGCTCCTGCAGCTCTCTGGGCCTTGCTACTTGGTAACACCTTCTTCTCCTCAAAGAGTTGTGACAAATATTTGTTGCCCCTTGGCACTCTGACAACGACCACGTCACAATTCCAACTTGGAGAAAGAAATTTGAGTCATAAGAAGCTTAAAAAACAAGTACAAAGCCCCTAACAGCAACTGAAGACTAGAAATGAGTAACATCTAATCATAATTATAAAAATAAATAAATTAAAAACCCACAAACAAACAAAAAACCTACCAAAAAAACCCCCCAAAACAAAACCAAACCGAGCAGATAACAGCAAAGCTTCTGTTCCACACAGAAGATACCTATTGAGTTAAAAAATACTGTCACTTGATTGGAGATTATAAAAAATGATATTTCACAGATTTTCTCCCAGTCTGCTTGGAAAATGACAATCTAAAATTCCAGTAAACATTTAAAAAAAATAAAAATCAAGATTTCTAGATGAAGCAAAATTACCACCTTCTGAGGAGTTGTGCTTATGGAAATTGTTCCCATGGTACTGCAAAAATGCCAACAAATTGCACCCTGCAAGTTGAACCTTCTAGCAGCTTAATTTGAAAGTGAGGCAGAGAACCCTAATAAAAAAAATAATTTATAGGCCAAGCTGGAACTTCAAAATTAGTTCATTTAATCACTATCACAACACAGAGTCTTTATGCTGATGCCATTTGAATGCTGTTTTCTCCTCAGTGTGACATTTATCCGTGCAACGCTCCCGATACCAATTTCTAAAGCACCAGGCGCAGTCGGATACAAATATAGCCAAGAAAGGATTAGTTTCGTATGCACGACGATGAAAAAGATCCAACTGGAAAGTTTGCTGCCTACCAATTCCTAGCACAGCCTGCGATGAGAAGGACTGCTGTGCCTCACGTTAACTGTGTGACAATGGGCTGCTGAGCAAACAAGGTGAGAGAGTTCAACATTATTTCTTCTGCAGTTGGCAGAGTGAACACGATTCAGCACTGTGCATTTTCACTGAAGACAGCAGACTCAAATATTATGAATATTCAAAACATCTAATTACATATAAACCAGATCGACACTAAATTAACTTAGAGGAAAAAACAGTAATTTAAACTTTAAAAAAAAAAAAAATCAATAAATTAACACAGACAAAACCAGAAATATTTGACACTGAAACTAAGCTACCGAGGCAATATTCAAAAGCATCTGTACAAACACTGGATGCAACCTGAACGCATCACTTGGCTGCGACTCCTCTCTGTCCTCATCCCTCAAAGACTTCCAGATTCTGATCTTCACCTCTCACGGCAATCATCTGAGCTGATGAAGACTTGGAGATGAGTAAGGCAACAGAACAAAAGCCTGGCTGTTCGGAACGCTATAACTGAGCCTTAGCTGCAAAGCAACAACAGCTGCAAGCATGCATCTGCATCTGCAACAACCACTACACTTAAGTACAATTCTAGGCTTAGAGCTGAAGTAGCAACTGCTTCATCTCAAGTTAAATCTCTACACCACGATTCAGAGCCCTCCCCAACTTTTTTAAATATCCCATATTCTCGAAAACTAGTGCACAATGCTCCTCTTCAAACCCTCTATTCACACCATGAAAAATAAGAAAGCAACAATCTTTGCTCTCCAGCTTCCACTTAAAAGTTGAAACTACCATTTTTAAGGTTTTGGGCCCTAGCAGATTCTTTTCTTCTATTAAATTCAAACAAATGTTATTTCAACTACAGATTGCTTCACTTCAAAGACTTGGAAACGTTAGATAAGGTAAAGAGTCAGAGAAAAGCTATTGGGACTTTACCTGAGAGGCTGTTCCAAAAATACCACACACGCGCACGCTTTGATATTGGTGACTAAAGCCCTTCAATTGTTCCCCAAAGCCCACCTTGGCCGTAACACCTACAAACCCCTGGAGAACAATTAGCCAGCTGAGTGCTGGGAGCTCATTGTCCCGTCTGTAAGTGACTCACCCCAGGCTCCCCCAGCCGCCTGCCTCTCCAACCAAACTCCAGCCTGCAAGAGCTCTGCAGAACAAACCACCTCTGCCGTGTCTGCGACAGGATCACAGCGTGAGCCCTGCCTCTAGACATTGTTTTATTGCAGAAGATAACAAGAAATGTTGCCATGAAGGTGTCAGGCTTTAGACAACCTTTGTTCTTAAAACTTCAGATGAAAGAAGTTTGAGAGGTTTGGACTAGGGATGAACTACGCTGAAAACAGCCCAAGATATGACTGAAAAGTGCTTCGCCAGGGTTCTCCAACCAAACTGAGCAGCAATAGCAGGGTGTTCTGCCCACCCTCCCCAGCGCACGTACACACACATGTACCCATAAGAGGAGCTTGCATCTATCAGCGGTGAGCGCTGACAAGTACAAGCCACACCAGGAATGCTCCATCCTGCTGCTCTCTTTTCTTCACGGCTTCCTGGCTGACAGCCTTGCGAGGCTGTGCTGGGGTGGCTGTGGATGGGCTGCAGTGACCCCCGGGTGTGACAGACAAACCAAACTGCTTCCTCCGGGGCCAAACTCGGAGACAGAGGCTGGGGCCCGCAGCAGGCCAGCGAGGAGGGGACGCCTATGCTTGTGGGAGGGACAGGCTGGAGCACTAAAAAGAAGATGATCTTGATCCATAGTAACAGCAGATCTGAAACCATTTAACAAAAGTACAGTCTTCCTTTTGGCCAAGAGAATTACCCCAATTCTACCAAAAAAAAAAAAAAAAAAAAAACCCCAACAAAAATCAAGCTGCTTTTCCCTAAAAGTTTTTCATTCCCACTAAGAACGCACACCAGCTCTAACACGCGAGCTCCCAGGACTCCACCGTGCTGACCAGACGCACGGCGAAGGAAGCCGCTGCGGGCGGTCACGGTGCGTAACCTGCTCTCAGAGCAGAGGTGCTGTGGGGGGGGTACCCCTGTGCCAGGGGTGGGGTGAGACACGATGATGCCGACTGCAGTCTCTTATTGCAGCAATATTTGGTTGGCTTTCATTTTCCCGTATGGCATCAGCAAAAAGACAAGGATATTCTTTATGAAAAACTTACCTATTTGAGGGCTGTACTGCCTTCTCAACAGCATTAGAGTACTCAAAAATACTTCATCGAAGCTAGCTTGAAAAAGCTGTGGTCAATGAGATTTTTGTTTCTCAGACACGGGCTTTGTTTGACCAGTTAGATAGGCGTTTGCCAACAGGATTTAGCTCCTGCTATATTCGAACCATCTTTAATCCCATGAAGGCTAAAGAAAAATGTCTCTGATTTAGCTCCATGCACTTATGAATAACTCAAATACTACAGTTAAATTTACAACATAGTTCCCTTAGCTGTTTAGAAGACAATTGTTTTCTTTCCTTTCCCCTTAAGTTCCAGTATGTAAAATATCAGAAGAATTTAGATGAGAAAAATAAAAAAAAAAAGGGGGGGGGGGGAGTGGGGCGTTATTTCTAAAGCTGTTCTTGAGAAAATCTCCACATACAAAACTGTGGCATTTCTCCACTGGTTTGAGAATAATTTTCACATGCTGGCATCATCCTCAAGCAGCTGCCACAACTCTGGTACCATAAAGCGACATATATTTTCTCTTAGCTTATCAAAACACATTTTATTTAACTGCTAAATTTGGTCTGATCCGAGTTTTTCTTCTTACTTCCCAACAAACAGGAAAATGCAGATGCTGTACTCAGATCACACGCGTGCATCCTACCAGCGAAACGGGGCACGGACACCAGACCAGTCCTCCTAAGGGTGCGACTGTTGGGATCCCATCGCTGCCCTCCTGGCTCAGTCAGACTGTAAGCACACACTGCAACGTTCACGTTGTTCACCGCTGTGCTAGAAGCCCTGTCTAGGTAGCACTGAAAAACAATTTGTTTGGCCCCTTCTGTTACGATGCTGGAACGTTGTGTCAGTATACTTTGGCATATATCAAAAAAATCCCTGTAATATACCATACACTGTGACATTTCCACTTCAGATCTATCATTTACATGTGAAGCACGAATCTCAAAAGAACCCAGTAAAGCTGTAAGAAAGACTACATTTTGCCGAAGCTCTCAGACACCCACTCCATTCAGTCACACCAGCTGGAGAGGTAAGTGTCAAGATACAGCTTTATTCTTAAAAATGAATATGGAGGTGAAACTCCACAGCAATAAATTTTTAAAGTGAAATCACAATGATATGTGCTCCTGATTCTTCTGTGTCAGCAGCATTTCTCAGAAAACCTTTTTGCAAATCTGGACATCTTAAAAATCACATTTAACTTATTTTGCAATTTACGCAATTGTCCCTGCACTTCCCAGTCCAGCTGACAGGCGTCTCAGACATGACATCCATTGGAAGATCTTTTGCTCCTAGAGGTAGAGGAGTCCTTAGCTACCCTCTGTCTAGCGCAAGAGGCACAAATAGCCCCCGAGAGACGCTTAAGCCCCTTCTGAAAGACACTGTTGGAGAGACTGTAAATGACACAGTTGCAGAAACTGTTGCTAATGGCAAGCCAAGTGGTCAAGAAGGACGCAACGCGGTTACTATAGACATTGGAGCTCTCCAGCAGAAAATAGATAATGTAGGGCAACCAGAGGATGTAGAAGACACTGGTGATGCGGAAAAGAACCATGGCATAGCGCTTGTCCGGGCAGGGCTGTGCCTCCCCAGCCTCCCCATCCTGAGAGCTGAAGCGCACTCGCCTCTCGTTGATCTCCTTGGTGTGCTGCTGGCAGATGCGGAAGATGTTGAAGTAAGTGAAGCAGACGATGAACGCAGCCGGGGCGTAGAGCATCACCACGATGAAGAGGGTAAAATAGGGATCGGTGTTCCAGGAATTGGCACACCACTGAAACACATCCCCGTGATATCCAGGCTTTCCCCAGTGAAAAGAGGGTAAGAAGACCAGGCAGGAGTAGAGCCAAATGATCAGTATGCAGATTCGAAGTCTCCACGGGGTAACGAGCGTATTGTAGGTCAGCGGCTTCGTGATGGCGATGTATCTGTCAATACTGATGCACGCCAAAGAGGCCATGGAGACGCTCTTCAGCACTGATACCACATAACCAAAGATTTGGCAAACCAGGGACTCACTTAAAACAATAGGGTAGTGCAGCAGAGACAAAGAAGGCACCAGACAGCTCACGCCCACCAGGAGGTCAGCGTATGCCATAGTCTGGATGAAGTAGCTGGTGGTGTGGTGGTTCAGCAGAGGTGCACAGTGAAAAACAAATATCACAATAATGTTGCCCGAAATAATCAGCACCATGAGGAACACAATAACCACCACCTCCAGGAGGCAGAAATTGATGGTCTCCAGATAGCTAATGGCCAGGAGACAGAACGGCCGGCCACTCTGGTTGCCAACCAAAGAGGAGTTCATCTTGAGCACTGCAGTGATCTCTTCACTTCATGCTCCTGCCTGCTGCCTGCAGCCACTCCAGGCAGCTGCTGTCATTGCGGCTGGTGCTGTGTGTGTAGCAATGTCAAAACCGGAGCTCCAGTCCCCAGGGCTGCTCCAGATGCTGCTGCTGTGCATTGTCTGCAGCACAATTCCCCTTTAAATCCGGCTCCCCGCCGCTACTGGTGCACCGGGACCCAGCAGCAGTCATGTCAGCAACTTCACACACGCACACGGGAGAGGGCTGATATTAAAGCCCTCCTGGGTGGGCTGCCTCGCCGAGGAGGGGATGAGGGGCTGGGGGAACAGGGAGAAGGAACCTTCACCGAGTCAGGACGAGAGTCCTTCCAAAGGCTGACAGAAGAGAAGGGGAAAGTGTTTTACAGACCCGCCCGTCCCCCCGCGCTCCCTGCCACCTCCATCGCCACCCCTCCTTCCCCACGCCCCGCCACGGCCCTTCCCAGCCGCCGCCTGCCCCCGCTCGCTGCCAGCCTCTCGCTGCCGCCCCCGTGCCCCGGTCCCTTCCCCGCGCCCTCGGCCCGGGGCTCCGGGCAGCGGCCGGGGGGCAGCGCGGGGCGGCTTCGCTCTGCAGGGCGGAGCAGCCTCCCCGAAGCCCCCGGCGGCGGGCAGCCAGGCGGAGGGATGCGCAGCGGGGTCCAGCCCTTCTCTCCTGGCTCCATTTTGCACGACCGCTTTTGTTCGCCGCCTCTCCCGGCCCGCGCCGCTCCGGCCCCCGCCGCCGCCGCCCCCCGCGTCCCCCGGGCCGCAGCCCGGCCCCGCCCGCCCCGGGCCCTACCTGCCGCAGGGGAACAAAAGCTCCGGAGCATCCTCGGCCGAGCGCCGGCACGGGCGGCGTGTGCTCCGGCCGCGGCGATGCGGAGCCGGGGGGAGGGGACGGCGGGGAGGAAGGGGAGGGAGGCGGGCAGGAGCGCGGGGGAGGGCGCGGCGCCGGCGGGGACCCGGGCCGCAGCCCCCCGGCCGCTCCCTCGGCCCTCCCCAGCGCCGGGCTCGGCCCCGGGCTGCCGGCGGGAGCCAGGGGTGGGGCGGGGCGGGGCGGTAGGGAGCCCGGTAGCGCCGGCCGCGGGCTCGGAAATGCGGGTTTCCGCCCAAAACGGCGCCCGGCGAGCCGGTTTCGCGAGCGGCCGGTAGCGGGAGGTGCCTCACCCGGCGCGACCCCGCAGGCTCCGGGGGAAGGAGCGGGTCCCCGCGCCCCGCACCGGCGGCAGCAGCGGCGGGCTCCTCCTGCAGACACGCGCACCCACGCCTTGGTCCTACAGACAGACACCCACCCACCCACCCACGCCCCGGCCCTACAGACAGACAGGCAGGCAGGCAGACACACGCACACACGCACCGCACAGCCCTGCTCCTCCTCAGCCCCTCTCTGCACGGCAAACCAGAACCGGACAAAGCGGGGACGCGAATTCAAACCTTTAGCTGTCGTTTTAAGGCTTTTTCACCGGAGCCCTTTTGGGGAAATGCTAATTCTGGAATAAACGTGTCTTTCCAAAGTGGAGTTGCTGTTGCTCAGGAGACACTTAAAAAACCATGGGCCAAGCTGAGAACTGTGTCCCACCCTGAACCTGCTGCTGCTGCGGGCAGGTAAGCACCCCCTGCATACCTACGCATAAGGGGCAAAGGCATCTCTACCCTGACGGTCCCCGACTACACCCAGCTAGAAAACGCAGTGACATTCCAGAGAGCCAACAAGAGAGAGATTCACAGCGCAGCCCTTCAGCTCTTACTCACACCACAAGCTAATACCATCACACCTATTTAACCAGTAAAGCCCCTCCAATGTGTACAAAGCAAAGATGTCATTGCGGGACACTGGTTGGGATCTTGCTGTTTGTCAAGTGTTTTACTCACTTGACATGATGAAAAACACATTCCCATGGTTGGTGGAAGCTCATTTCTGCCCCAGATACCAGAGTGCTCCACTGCCATGGCTTGGGACAGGCCCAATGCTACAGGAACTGGTTTGAACTGATCAAACCAGTAAAAGACTGGAGTGAAGCTCTTCAGCAATTAAAGTCTTTTTGTCAAAAATGAAAGCGAGCAACTGGCTTCCTTACAAGCATTAAGTCCACACACTGAGTTCAGCCGGTACCAGCACACCCAAGGTTTCAGTCAACCTAAGCTAAACATTCATCATTCTGTGGGACACCCAAAGGAAAATGAATTGCAGCCGGAGGGACAATCCCAAAGCGATCACACTACCACGCTTGGGATTTCAGCTGACCTGTAAGTAGAATAAAACCTTTTATGATACACTTCCATCGGTCAAAATCTGTACTGGACCACAGCATGACTTGGCAGATTTTTAGTCAGTCTTGTGCAAAAGCCTGAAAACAAAAAACTTGTTTTTTCCCCACCCTATCTTTACCCCCCAACGAGATCCCTTTACTATTGTCCTTCTTTTTTTGTTATAATTTATGGGGTTTCTACTCATGGCAACTGAAGTACTAGAACTGTAGCTAGGAAACATAAACTTTGAATTAAATTTAGGCAAGGGTATTGTGGTTATACAAAAAACAAGCTACGATTGAATTACTGCTGGAGAAACGATCTCCTATCTTTCCAAAGCAGAGAATGATTTACATACCAATTGATTCAGATAGTATTTCTGGATCCTTAGGCATGAAAGGACACATTATAAACATCCTTAAGAAAACAACAGGCATTGAACTTTAAATATATCTCAGAGATATCAAAACAAGGTAGCACTGGACATCTCCAGACTGACCAAAACAACATCTGGCTGCTGAAATTTCAGAACAAAAAAAGCACCACCAAAACAAAAACTCCTCCATGTTTAGGTCTTTATTAGAAGTACAAGCTTAACTCCTGTACAGCCCACAGGTATTTCTGGAGAAGCGAGAGATCTGGTTTTTCCTTAACTGACATTCTATTGTTGCTCCAAACACCAGAGTAATGACTGTTCCAAGCTCAGGCCAACTTACTCCTCTTGCTTACAACACCCAAGCCCAAACCCCAAAATCTCTCAAGTTAATTCTCTCAAGCACTTCTGCACCAGAAGCCAGACCAAACTGGCCAAAGGCTGGAAATTGCAACTGGGAGGTAACTGGGCTGGAGACCCACCTGCCTGCTAGCCCAGCTCTCCGGTCCAGCGCACAACCAGCCCGCTGAGAAAATCCACTTCAGGAAGGCACGAAAACCTGCGGTTCAGAGAGCTGAGGTCTGAGAGAGACCGCAAATACACCTGTGCTGTCAAGACTTCTCCCGCTCTGCGATACAACCTCATCTAAGACTGTTACAAGGTATTCGAGAAATCATTCAAAGTTACAATGGGAGCTCTTGGGAGAAAGATAATATGCAAAAGATAATTAAACTTTTATCATCACATGATCAAAACTAATCAAACAGGGAATCTAGAGGTTCAGGCACGCTGACAGTAAGGCTACATCATACAGGTGCCTGTTAGGTTTCATTTCAGTTGATCGTACACAGTCGTAGCCCTTTGTACTCCTGAAAATTAACTGTATTCTTCTCAATTTAGATGAACATATGGAAATGTGATTGTGATACATGTGGAAAATAAGTGTTAACCACCCACACCTAAAGTACTGTTACATTTTATGCCACTGTGAAAGCAACGCATTCAGCCAAATAACGGTAGTGACATTTTAATCTATTTCTTCGTTAAATAAAAAATAGTATCATTTGCACCAAGACAGATATTTGGCAGAACTTGTGTGTCCTGTAATCCTCTGCTCATGGAGGCAAAAAAGCAGGATGATGAGAAAGCAGGTAGCAAGAGTCCTGCTGTAAGAAAAACTGGAACAAAGCAATCTTTTACAAGGTCTAAGATTCCCACCAGAAACAGTGGCCCTGGGGTAACATTCCAGGACACCACTCCTTCCACTGGACTATTTATTTTATTTGTGCCACAAGATGTCCCTCTCATGTCGTAATCTTCTGAATACAGTGCATTTATCTGGTACAACAGTTCCAGGGGGGTTTCCCTTTTGACATTATTTCCTCCCACACAGACCTCTCTCCAAAAGCTTTGATTTTCTCCTCAATAATGTAAATGTCAGATTCTTCAAATTTGGGTATTATGAAGTACTTCTCCACTGAGAGATCACCAGTGATTTGAGAGATTCAGTAGTTGTATTAATCCTTTTCAAATCCTTGTCTGAAAAGCAGTTATTGTCTATTTGTATCATCATATTTTGAATTTTATTTTTTTTTAAACCCGTGTCGCTCTCTTTATTGTCAAGTTTCCTACTCAACAATACTTTCTATCCACCTATGGCTGCCAAAAACATGAAGTATTTTTTCTTGCAGGTGCCCATTAATACCTAGAGCAAGTCCCCATGTCTCTTCTCCTACTTCTCAGCGGCTGGAAGCCTGAAGATTAACAGCCATAACCATGATAGCCAAAGTCCTACCAAGAACAGATGCCTCTCAAAGCGATTGTCTAGATCATTTTACCTTGAGCTTGCTTTCTGTCCCCAGTAGGGACATGACCTTAATTCACTGGGCTGGCTTTCATCCACAGTCCCCACCACGGGCACGGCAATCTGGAGTTGCTAAAGGCTTTATTATTGCACGCAGATGGCGTGCAAATTCTCAAAAGTCATTTGTGGAAACACCACCACCACCACCACAGTGAAACTTAGGACAATACCACAATAACAAAAGCACAGAGTCCAAAAACCCCACGAATGATTATGAAAGAAATAAGGAGCAAATAATTAATAAATACCATCACGATGACTAGAAGGCAACGAGCACACCTTGAGGCACAGTTTCAATGCCAATGCCATTTCAAATGTACCAGTCAGACTCAAGAAGAGACGCAGACAGAGCCTTCATGGGCAGAACACAACAGGAGACATTTCAATCATCCTGTAAACACAGAACCACCCTTGCAGCAGTTAATTTGGAAAAGAAAGCAAAAACCACAAACTCGCCAAGCACCAGGGGCCAGAACGGCACAGGAAATCAAACACCAGAAGAAATACTGGGGTGTCTGCATCCAACACCCTGTGCAGAAGGGGGAAAAAAAAATCCCTGAAGGAGGCCAGAAGCTTTTGAAGCAGCTGTCAACACAGATCCTTATTAATTTGGGACTGCGCTGCCGCATGGGGTCATGAAAAGCCCGACAGAAATCAAACGCAGCTCCAGGAATAGAGGTCAACATTAAGAGCAAAGGGGCACTGGATTAGGAGTCCTCCAACAGGCTTCCTGCATCCCCTACTTGCACTGGAGAGCAAAGGTTTTACAGCAACTCCTTCTGCTTCCCCACTCCACCACAGCAGCTGCTCTCCAACAAACCCTTTTCAGTGCAAATAACTGCATGCTCGCCAGAGAATCTCTTAGTGACAGGAGAAGCGTGGCGAAGCATCCCGAGGACAGCGACACAACGCGTTACTGGGGGAGCCTTGCCTTCACATCACTAACTCCCCCCCATCTACTCCTGTGCGTTGCTCATACTGACTGTAACTGAGCTGCTGGGTTAAGAGCTGTAAGAAAGAGTCACATCAGAACTCCAGAATTAGCAAATATCCTATAAAAGGCATTGAAATACAAAATTAAGGCCAAAGTGCAGCCCGGCATTATTATAGTGTTTGTATGCACTCTATACAGTGGGTCTGCAAACGGTATCTTCCTGGGTCTCAAATTCATGTTCTCACCAGCCTCCCAAACCACCCCAGTGCTCTCTGCCTCTTCTCCAGTACATCCTCACTGCCAGGGATGACCTTTTTTGAAACCTCACACCTTCCACGGCCTGCAGATTGAGGAAACCACAGTTCCACTGTGACTTTTGCTCTCAAAGCACCAACCTTTGTCCATTCTACAGAAACAGTAAGACAACCAGCCTCAGCACTGGTCTAATAGGGCACTTCCAGATTAAAGGAGACTTTGCTTTTATTTGCTTAAGCCAGTTGCTGTAGCACGCTCGTACCATACTACAGACCTCTCAGGACTACAGCAGAGCCTGAAGATGGTCATTCAGCACCCATTTCCTTTCATTCTTTGATTTCATCCCATGCTGAATGCCCACTGCGGGTATAGTCCAGTGCCTCTCACTGCAGAACACGCTTCTGGATCAACCTACTCTCCCTTTCGCTTGGACTCTAGAGATGCTTCCAACACATTAGAGTCAGGTTATTTCCTTTGTCTCTGCCAAATGTAAATGAGTGGAAAGGTTTCGCAGATTTAAAAATGTCATGTTGCACTTACTGCTTTCGAGCTCACAAAGATAGTAGCAGTACGTGTCACCAACTGTGCCACAAAGAGATCATCTTTTCCGTGCTGATACCAAAACAGAGAAGCAAGTGATGCTGTCAACAGTCACTAGGCAATTAAAATAAGGCACCAGGATAACTGCAATGCACACCTTGCCAGAGCACTCAACCCCCACATCACTTGTATGATTTATTCACCAGAAAATCCAAGTTACAGCTCTACAATGCACGTACCAATATTAAGGAATTCAGATCAAGTTTCTTCTATATTAAATAATTATGCAAAGTACGTATGGCAGAACATTTTTAGCTAATCTAACATGATTCATTCAAATCACGTAGGATCCTTCCTGCATGATTCCAGCAGAAACTGACTTTAATTGCAGAAGCCCTCTTGCCCCCGGAATAAGGTCTTTAATTGCTCCTTGTGAATCTGTGCCATCAGAACACAGATACACAAAGGCTGATGCAGTTGTTGTGCTTTTTTAACTGGTGAATAATTAATTTGTTGTATTTGTACTAAAGTGGCATCATTAATAATTTCTAATATAGTCCTTCTGGACTTGCATCTTTGATGAAGCAGTAGAATACAGTCTATCTATACAGATAATGGTCAAATCCAAATTAACACATCAGTTTTCTGGATAAGGAAGTGACATTTCATTCTGTGACTCATTTGTTACTCTAGAACTTAACAAACACCAAATGATGTCTGGACATATGATTCTTACTTTCTTTTCCTACTTTACTGAGGTCAGCATTCCAGTTGAGAAGTTAAAAACCTGCTGCCTAGTGCAAAAATGTCCAAAGTGTTCTGGGTTTTTTTTTCCCTATCAAAAAACGGCTGCAGTTTCAACTAGTGTTGGATTTTCAGCATAAACGTTAAGACAATACGGCAAAATTCAGCTTTCATTCAGGAAAGCCAAACAAGCAAAGGAAATGAGCTCCCTGAATCTTTGTCAATGATGAAGGCAATTAATTGAATACTAATTTTTGACAAACTAACTCAGAACTCATCTGAGTGAAACAGAATTAGGACGATTAAAAAGAAAGCACTAAGTAGAGATAATGCTACAACTAGCCCTGCACGTTAGGGGGTTTTGTTGGAGGGAGGACTGAGTTATACTCACTAGTTGGTAACGCTACACAAGCAAGAAGGGGCACACTCTGAAGTCTCTGCATTTCTATTCCTTAAGATATAGGGGGATAAAAAAGATTGGGGGGTGGGGGGGAACAAAAAGCCATTCTACCTTTGTGATGAGAATTCGGTACTTCTCCACCAGGTGATCGTTGTTATGACACCCGGCCAGCAACTGCCACACTTCTCCTCTCAGGGCCTCGGGGACACCACTTCTCACCAGCGCCGACAATGTCTTTGGCCTCACGCTCAGGTTGAGATGCCTGGGTGTAGGGGAAGGTGTTATTACTGTCATCCAAATAGAAATAAATGAGTACATGAATAACCTCAAACACGTCAAATGGCAAGAATATCAAGACAGTCTGGATGTTGCCAGAGCAAGTGAAATTCAAGTTAAGAAAACAAAACAAAACCAACCAAACAAAAACAACAATAAAAATAAGTAACAAGACAATTTGGACAAGCATCATTTTCCAAGCTATTTCCTTGATTCCCATTAAATTTAATGTAACTACATAACACATGCAATGAACCAAGACACTCCAGTGAAACCCAGAACCGGAGGACAGGTACCACACTGTGTAAGATGCCAAGCTCAGACTGCATCAAAATAAGAACTAGTTTGCAGAAGAGCAGACAGCTCATTAGCCTTCCCACACCCAAGCAGGCAGGTGACCTTCAGGGGGTGGGAGGGTGAGAAGTCAGGCAAACAGAGCTAAAAACCCCAAATTCTCCCATGGTTATCTAACTATATCCATGCATTTAAGCAGCTTCTACTGTACAAGCCAGGCCCATCTCAACTGTGTTTTCAAGCGAGACGGGTGACAGCTCATAAATTACAGCACTGTAAGTTGTACAAATTAAACCTACACATAATTTATGCAGTTATAGAAAGTTAAGCTGAAAAGTCCATTCATGGCTTGTACACAAAATCCCCAAAAGACAGAGGTCTTATATCAAAGAAATTACAATTTTCCTGCAGTTAGTACAAAATAAATGTCTAGGTAAAATGATGAAGGGGACTGACAGGCAAAACCAGGCAAAACCCTGACCTTCCATTGTATCAATGACATTATCTTCCCAACAATAAGCTGGTATTTAATAGTGTTTGTTACAGTTTAACAGACACATGGATGATAATTTTACACAGACTTGGACTCCTTGTTGCCTCCCTCCAGGCTGCAATGTTCTGACACAGGAATCCAGAGATGAGCAAAGCAGACTTAAAACCAGTATATACTGCACAAAACCTAGTGCCATAATGTCCCCTCTCACTTTGCTTTCTCTCAACATTCATATCTCTAGACTTATATTTACAGAGCTTGTAGAGGCCTGTAAAACTGCTTTGGCACACACTAGATTCTTCCAAACAATTCTGAAATGAGAAAACTGTGTGACTCAGCAATTATGAAATATGAGCCAAACAGTATTTAGAAATCACAAAGTACCAATGCATATTTAATTACTCTACAATCTAATTACAGCATTCTAAAAAGCTAGCATGAAACTACCTGAACTCTGATTTTTATGATTTCCAATACTCTTATGTTAAAAGCTCAAGGATCATTACTTCCAAACACTGGCTTTTAGTTAAGAAGGAAAGCCCTTTAACACATATTAAAGCTGTTGCCAGCATTAGCACAGAAGCACTTCATATCCTCTTAGAGCTGCCAAAACATTTTCAATGGGAGTCAGGTGGCTTAATTATCTTTGAGCCCTTGGAAGAATTACAAAAAAGAAATAAAGAAAAAAAAAAATCAAGTGGAAAGAAACTTTCTCACAGCAGCAGATGCATAGAGCTCATCTGTTAAAGATGTTTTCCTCCCTCTCCTAGACCTGGAGAAAAGGGATCATAGATCATTTTACCACAGCCCTTCCCTTTGTACCAACGTGGCCATTTCTGGTGTCTGCTTTCCTACCAAATTAGCAGAATACACTAGTGCAAAACCAACCGGGAGTACGAGTACTGACCCAAAGCAGTACTAGGTAAGTGCAGAAAATAAAAAACAATTCTTAATTGTTACAACCTTAATGTAAAGGTAATCCTGGCTAATAGGTCACATCAGTATGTTTCCTCATCTGAAGTGCACGACTTAACTTGAATCTCTGCTTTCCTACTCTGCAGATCTCATGTTCCATTCAGATCTCTGGCTGGCTGTACACCCCTTGTTCTGCTCCTCACTAATGTTAGGAAGCAGAAGGCAACAGCTAAAGCCAGAGTTAAAATGTAGCATATTTGAGCACAATCTGATGTTGTGACTGTCACCCCCCTTTGTGGGGGGGGAACCAAACCAAAAAAAACCCCAAACTGAATTTTGCAATAATCAGCATCACTTTCTTTGAATTGTTCCGGCTACTTCAAGACGAATAAAAGATCCTTCATGAGAGGAGGACAGGTGTTGCATTAGCAGCTTGACTGTCAAAAAACACTCTTCTTGTAAATTGTCTTTTTCTAGGGAAAAAACAGAAGAGCTCATGTACTTCCTTCTTGGCAGGCTCTGGAGCCATCTTTCTTTAGATAAGGGAGGAAAAGCATCTCTGCCATCCAAGCACAAATCGCCCATATTCTTGAGCTACAGTTACTAAGATATGACAGCTGCATGAAAAATTGGCTGTGAACTACATCAGATTTACAAAGAGGCATGGATCTGTGCAAAATGAAGACGAAGAAGCTGCATTCTCTTTATACTACTTAGTTTAGATTTTTATTTAACGAAATCCCAGTGAAACTTACAGCTAAGTAAAATGCTCCCTTTAAGAGAGAACCACATAAAGACACAGCATAAGTGAATTTCTATACGGTATTGAAATGTGCACTCCAAAATGAGAAAAAACACTCTCTGAAGAAATCAGAAAACACAAAGCCAGAGAATAACGAGTGTTGTGGGCATGACAGAGGACTAAATCCACAGATCTCCTCTCAACTGGCTTCTGGAGATAACAAAATCTCTGAGCAGAAGGAGCAAACAGAATGAGAATATTCAGAATTGGAATTTTCAGAATGTGATTTTGCCACTTACCATTTGGACAGCAGCTCTCCCCACGTCTCAAGAATTTTTTCTGCGCACTCTTTGGAAACATCTCCAGAACCACTTAAGAGCGGTTCGTCGTTGTCTGCCAACAGAACAGAGGAGATGCTATGAGATCAACACCATCACTCTGCCTGTGCAGATTGAAATGCTGCTCTCCTAACTGTATCAGTGTGTGACAAGAAGAACTCCTCCTCACTTGTGGGTGCAGCGCTCGTGCGCTCAACACCGAGAAAGCTGAAGTAGACTCTTGTCAGAGGCATGCAGTGATGTGACAAAAGGCAGAAGACAAGCAGCAACATGTGAAATTCTGGTAAAGATTCAGAAGAAAAAAAACAAACAAAAAAACCCGATGACCATGAGAATGGCCAAACTGATACAAGGGCCCAGAGAGCTTGTGGAAACTACACCATTGGAGACAAAGTGCAACAGGACGAGGCCCTGAACAATCCATCTGGCTGGATTCGCAGCGGGTGGGAGGGAGGATCACAGACCTCCAGAGGTCCCTTCCCCTGAAGTAATTCTATTATTCTTCCCCCAACTTTCGGAAGACTAAAAAAATTCTCAAAGAGCACGACTTTGTGTATGTGAAAAGCTACAACACTACAAAAGCCCAAAAGATAATAAAATCAGTGTGGTTCCAGCAAGCAGCTGCAGACTTGCCACGTTGTTGAAGATCCACTGGAGTCCACGAGGTAGCCTTTTTGTATTTTTACTTTGAAAGCCAGTATTTTTTTTATAACTTCCTTAGCTTAAATTAAGCAGATTTTTGAACAAAATGCATTCAAAAATACAGGGCATACAGCATAATCACAGTAACTCTTTTCAAAACCAATACTGATGTACTCCTAGATGTTTTTAACCACTGACAGCACGCATCATATACTAAAAACCCCCATATTTCACTGACACAGTCGTCAACATTGGGTTTACATTACTGAGGAAATACATCGTTTCTCATTAAGTCTGTGCCTCCTGCACTGACACCTGAACTTGTCAAACTCCTGCAATGCTGCAAAACAAACTAAAAATATATGTATGTTCCTGGTCTAGAAAAGAGTGCTGCTGGGGTGCAGCGTAGTGGATGGAGACTGATAATGAGTAACACTTTGCAAAGGAGTTAATTTTCAAACCACCCTCCCCCTCTTCCCCCCTCCCCAAAAGGGAAATTAAAGCACAGAAATAAAGCAATTCACCCAAGATCAGCAGAAAAAGTGAAAAAGCAGAAACTCAAGTCATCTACATTTCAGCTCAGAGCTGTCAGGCCAGATGTTTATATACTCAGAACTAGTCCATATTTTGGTTTAAGAGAATTTTTAAGAAGTGGGGAAAAAAAAAAAAGATCTTGAAATGCCTTAAGTTTCAAGTCAGGCAGGTCCTGGTGGGGTTTTATGCGTTACAGATGTCTCTGCTTGCCTCGCCACCAAAACATGCTGCTTGCTTATATTCCCAAATAATATCAGCTTCTCATTTGCACTCCCAAGTCTGTTCACAGCTGCTCAGGGAGGGGCAGAAGCTACATGATAATCCCAAATTTTTAGCAGCCTCTTTTCACATTGTTCCAAATATATCACACTGGAGGTTTCATGAGGCCTGGGCTGAGAAAAGCATAGACAGAGAAGTGTCAGACAAGGGAGAGGCTGATCCAGGAATGCAGGGGTACTGGTTATCAAATACACACAGCAGTAAAGCAGAAAAAAACCCAACCAAAAACAAATAAAAAATTCCATAGGGCAGATTTTTGACTGGAAAGGATTTGACAGGTTTCATAACTATGTTATTTACTGACTGCCCTTTTGTTCAAAGTATACAAGCAGGTCATCATCCACTTCTCACCTTCCTCTTCATCATCCTCTGGAGGCGAAGGAATCATGGAGCCCTGTGACCCCGACTGGGGCAGACGAAGAGAGGGGCTTGCTGTAGTTTTTCTTCTTTCCCTTTCCGATTCACTCTCTAGGCACACAACTTCATATAATGTGTCTGAGTTATTCTTTCTGTCCTTTTGCTTTATCTAGGAAACAAGAAGTTTCATTTTACTGAGTAAAAGCTACATGAACTCCTAGAGTACTTCAGAAGGCTCTGCCTTCTCTGTTTGGAGGAGAAGAGCTGAGAAGAGATTTGCACCGCGCTCTGCAGCGAGGAGCGGCCGATCCTGGCAGCAGACCGCGTGGGGCTGCCAGCCCCGCTAGCCCTAAAGCCCCAGAACAAGCCGCAAGCATCCCACAGCCAGAAGGCATGAGTAGCTGTCACAGGCAGAGCAGGAGTGTCACTCAGCTCTGCCATGCACAGGTACCTCATCCTTTCAGCCACACATGGACTGGACAGAAAGGCGTAGATGTTCCAGCTGTTCATGTATCTGTCCAGCATCTGGTGGTCTAAGAGAGGAAGGTTCTTTAATAGGAAGCAACTCTGCCTTCATTTAACAATTAGCGGAAAATTAAAAGCAAAACCTTTAAAATAATGTCTCTTTTCTTTCCTTAACTTTCTGGGCATATGGATGGCGGCAAAAAGACAGTTCTACTAAAAATTGTTCCCATTTATTTTCCCCGCCACAGCAACTGTCTCTAGTGATGCTTTCAAGTCATGTGTCTGTGTACAAACTGCTGCAGGAACACAGGTTGTTGAGTCCCAAGGTCTCTTATATGGCTCTGTCTTCCCCTTAATTTCCAATGCCTTCATACCTTCTTTCCTTTAAAGGAAGATTTCTATTTGTGAAGTGGTTCTAATATTTTAATACCGTGTAAGGATTTAGAACTTCCCCCCCCCCCCCCCATAAATGAATAAAAACAGAGAGTAGAAAAAGAAAGGTGAAGAAATGAGGGAAGTAAGATTTATAATTATATTCTACACTAAGCTCCCAGTGCTCTATTTTATCCTTTGGAGTATTAAAAAATGAAGAGAAATGCATCAAAACTAAAAATGACTAAATCACTAAATGTAATCTGAGCAACTGAAATCCCTCTGCTTTCTCCACTTCCGAAGACAGAAACACTGCCAGGGGAAGATAAGCCAATTCCACCCAGCTGGATTTTTAATAGGCTAATCATGACTCCATAGAAACAGGTTTCCCTTCCAGGCTTATCAGGCAGTACATTCTATATTTGTTGCTTCCACTATGAATTTTGATAATCTTCCATTAGTAAACACTGGGAGTTGGATAACCTGACAGTGCCTGTGGAAAAAAGAATTAGCTAAGTTACAATGCCTGTGAATTTAGTAAGACAAAAGATACAGAATTAGCTAAGTCAGATAAGCTTCCTTTAAGCTGCCAAACAGAAAAGGCACCTTTTGGAGGTTGTAGAATATTTATAGCCCAACAGCCTTAACTGTTCAACATCTCCACGCTCCACCTCAAAAATATCCTAAATAAAAAGACTGATCTCACCCATGAAGAATTTTTCCATCTTTAAATTTTGAAGAGAAGTTTCCAAAATGTTTAATTCATATTTTACATAAAAAAGTAGAACATACACAAGAAGAATCCTTAGTGAACCTCATCTTTGTTCTTGACAAAATGTAGTAACTAGCACTTTAAGACAACTGCAAAAAGAACTAAGAAAAGCTTCTTATCTCATTCAAAACCTCTTTAAAAAAGAACACTTATCAAGAAATCAAGACTCCAACCTTGCTTTTTCAGGCTGCACCCACAATTACTAAAGCTTGAGAGTGCACATACGTCCACATTGTTCTTTGCTTCTATATATTTCCATTTCTTTCAACAGCACTTTCAGTTCAGAACAGTAATTTCTAAAGCAGGAGAACAGCGGCTACTTCAAGTACCCTGCCTCTTTAGTGACTTTTTTTTGGACCTTCCACTTCCCAGCCATATTTTGAGGTTAAGTTATTGCCTTGTACTGTTATCCTCCTTTGTTTTTATCCTCCAAAAATGTTGAATTTATAGGATAAAATCAATTTTGTGACATACCAGTTACCACGACACCGGAACTATATTAAAGCCCTTTTTTCTCTTAAGCCTTAATTTCACACACTTACTCTCCTGTACCTTACGCAAGCAACTGTCAGCATAGGCCTGGTCTGCAGATAAATGCTCTGTTCCTTTCATTTCTGTGGTTTGGCTGGAAAATCCATAAGCCTCTGTGTAACTTTGCAGGCTCAAAGCTATCAGAATTTGCTTTGAAATGAGGACATCCAGCTTTTTATAGGAACTTTAGATAGCCAGCAACAATTAGCATAATGAAGGATAGCTTTTCAAAACTTGAAGTGCTTTTATTGCACCTCCTTGATTCAAGTGGACATACAAATGTTGAAATGTGAATGTTACATTAGTAATGGTTCTACCAACCATAGTGAAACTCTGATCTGCCAACAGGCACTAATGACTGCAATTCCCCTTCACCTCCAGTCCATCTGTACTTAGTCAGCACTATACCATTAACCTACTTCCCAAGTCTCAAAACAATACAACTGACTATAGCAGTTATATTTGAGACACACCCTGCCCAAATCCCAAATTAACTGTAGATGCTTTTAATCTTTTTTTAATGTGTTACCTGTTTCAATTTTAGGAAAAAGTTTTCAGTAGAACTACGTTTGCTGAAGGGCCAGAACAATCTCTCATTAGGTGAACAAACTCTGACTTTAGTCTCCAGAATGAATCGAACAGGTTCCTGGACCTCAGTTATCACCAAATCCACAGCAGTAGTCATGAACAATACTTTATCTAGAGAGAAAAACAAAGCGATAGTATTAAAAGAAATATTTCAAACAAAACATTCCATAACCTCTTTCCTAGTAACATGAAAGAACAAAAGAAACTCTTTTGCAGAATTCATTTTTTCCATAGTTTAACATCTCAAAAACATAGAAGTTTCAAAAACAGGAAAACAAGATGACTACGCACTACCTACTACAGAGTAAGAAAACTTCAATCTTCAAGCCAAGAAAACGATCTTCTTAAAGAGTATAAACATTTCTCTTTTTTAAATCCCACTGAAATGTATCAAAAGTCCCTGTTAAACATTTTAAAGGATCTGTACACTGAACTCTACAGTGTGCAGATCCCATGCCACCTAGCTTACTTACATTTGTTTTCAGAAGTTACTCTGACACCACAGAAGTCCCAGCATATTAAAGGCAGCACTTGAGACCATCTCAGCTGTGAGATTCAGCAAATTGACTATACAGTGTGATGCTCCTAAAGCAGGCAACTGGACTCAGTGACCTGTAAGATCTCTTCTGCTACTAAATGATAAATTGTGTCCTTTAGGTAGGATGGCATTCCATCTAGCAGCAGACTGTACCTAGCAGCTGACTTTTGACTTGCCCAGTCAATTCCCATTAAAATCCCCAACCTTTGGAATGTAACAGTGACAACAGATTGAAAAGATGATAATTCAGCTGACATCTTGAAAGCACTAATGACAGATCTGTTTCAAGACTCCAGACAGCAATGCAGCATCAGCTATTTCAGATGGCAGTTGGAAGTGCTTTGTTTTCATTTCCATAGGTACAGGTACCCTTCTTTTTTAATTAAAAACTGGGATTCAGAAAAATCTGAACCAACCACGGAAACTTAGCAGAGAAGAAATCTGCAACAGTCATTTAGCACAGCTCTCAGTGGGATTCCTGAGAAGCTCAAATGGTGCACAAATCACCTGCATCCCATCCCCACACCTATACAGCCTCCTACTGGGATACAGTTATTCTTACAAGGTATTATTATTGAACACAGGAGTTTTCTTCTAGCTCCCCCAGATTTTTTTTTTTATTACAGCTGTCATCCTACTTTCTGAGAATATATCCCATACTGTGAAAGTCTTTTTGTGAGATTTGCCTGAAGAGAAAAGAGAATTGATCCAATGCCCATTATGTAAGTCACTTGCCCTGGCCAGGGATAAAATCTGGCACAGTTCATACCTTTTGGTGTTTCTTCATTTACAAATTGGAAGTGTGGAGATTTTTGATTCCAGCTCCCAGTGATCACGTAGGACTTCCCATCAGAACTTTTACCCATGGACTCCTGGAAACAAGGCAAGTTTATGCATTTTTTATTTAAATTAAAGAAATTTCTATATTACAACATTTCAGCTCCATAAAACAGCTTCTGCACCGGCAAGAGAAGGGCAAGCATCCAAAGTCCACGTGACACAGTCCTGTCATAGTCACAGAACATCTCTGAAGAAAAGAATAGAGTTCCCATGGAAGCTTTGGTCTCACTAATCGTGTAGCATTGGACTTTTCTGGGTACTCAGTACTGTACCAAGCATAGACTTCACAAATACTAGCAAGTTTGTTTTCATAACACCCTTGTGAAGTCAGGCAATCTCTATCATCATTTTATAAGTGGAAAAGTGAGTGATAAAAATGAAGTGCCCGCTGATTCCTGAATATATTCAAGAAATATGTTCAAATATTTGAAGCTGCTTAGGCCTCAATTTTTTCCGTGATCAGCATGCTATAAAACTCGCTGTGTTCTAAGCACAGCTCTTTCATACTCAGCACTTCAAAAACTAAGGTCCCATGTTTCTTATTTCAGCCCCTAACCAAGGGCAGTCACAACTGTTGGCAAAACTGGGCAACTCCCCTGACCAAGCATCAGGTCACGTTCTAACCCTGCCGCAGAGGCAGGGACTCAATCCAGCTGCCCAGAGCCTCACCCTCAATGGCACAAGCTACAGCATCAATCCCCATCAACAAGTGTCTATCTTTTCTGTCTATCCTGAGATCATACACAATCAAAATATTACTAAATACAGTTAATAAAAGCTCCTTACCAAATCTAAAAGGTGCATGTCACCACTCCGAACGTCTTTCCCACGGCTAAGGAGAAGGCCAAAACATCTGCAAAGCCAGGCAAAAAATTAAACTGCAAAAATTAGACTTACTCAAACAAACCATTAACATTCCTTATCTAAATATTCACTGTCATACATCAAGAGCAGCCCATGAATCCAATAACCAATGTCAACAAACCCTGACATTTGAAAGCAGCATCAAGCATGGCAAAGCAAAACAATGTCAAGCCAGTATTATAAATGTTGAGCAAGATTTCATGGGCATATTTACAATGTGATTTTACCCTGCCTACAGTAGCCTGGGAAGTTGTTTAATTATCTTTGCTTACAAGAACAGCATAAAACAGACACTGCTAATGAGGGTTCCCTATCCTGCATGACAGCTTGGCTGCATTCTTTTTTATTTTTGAGACATATTTGCATAGAATTTACCCTTTGATATAGACAAGAATCAGGAAATTCCAGATGAAGTGCAAGGACCTGTCTTTTATGGTTTAATTTTGCAAGGACTTTTGCCCCACACAGGTATGTTCCACTTCATCCCCTGCTTTACCAGTGTCCTGAATTTCATTCCAGCCCACAAAGGCTGGCAGAAGCTGCATCTTTTCTGTAGTATGAGCAGCACTAAATTCTGTCAGTAGTCCAAAACTGCTAGTTTATTCCTAAGCAGTTAAGGGTTTGAAGTCCGAGCTCCCTCCCCCCAGATGCTTCATGTCCAGACTCTGGCAGATTCAAAGCATTCATAATAATATTGTCAGATGCAGCAGAGATGAAAGGAAAGCAAGCTGAAATAACTCAGTCACTGATTACAGCCTCAGCATTTCAGACAAAGTGTCCACTGAAAACAAAAGCAGTACGCTTTTTGAAAAAACCATTTTGAAATGAGCATTTAGAGGAGGTGTGAGCACTGATTCCACAAACAGCTCTGGACGAGATCTGACTGTGCCTGCATCGTGCCCCCCGCCACAACCGCTGAACAAACCCATCTGCTCTTCTGCACAACCCCACCGGGGAGAGGTGTGCGTTTAACCGCACAAACGGAGCAGGCACAGAACAGTTGCCAATCTGCTGCCTCAGGGGAAGAACACAGAGCATCAGACAGATACAGAATACTTTAAAAATCAATGAAATTACCTCTCAATAGCAAGTTCTTTATTAGTTGTCTGCTGGACATAAATCACTATCTTCTTATCAATTCCTTGGCGGAGTTTAAAGCATTGTCTGTCCTTGTCTTTGGGAACTGCACTGTTATGTACCAGGAAAGGAAACAAAAAAACTCCGAGCGTCATTCATCTGCATTCCTTGCATGTATCAAAACCAGCATCAGACACGTGGTGAACCCACCTTCTTACATAAAAGCACTCAAGACCTTTCTTCCTTGCATACTGCAATCAGTAACGTGAAAGAAATGGCAACATAATTAGGTGATGTTATTTTATCATCATTAGGTGAAAACCAAGGACATTTAGTTTTCAAAATAAAACCTATGTTTTTATACTGCACAGCTTAGTGTTGTGAGACTTCCAGCACCACTCTGTGAAAGTTTCCAAACACTGACTGCCCATGTAACACAGAGTACTGTCTGGTAAGTAATTACCTAGAAGAAATTGTGTATCACTTTCTTCCACAAAGGTGACTGCTGGGGCATGTGAAAAGCCACCAAGCTAAGGGAGTGTGCTGATCTTTAAACCATTTCCCTCATTTTTTCTCTAGAGAGAACCTTCTCCTAAATGCTGCAAAAAGAGGGGATAGTGTGCTGGGGTGGAAAAACCTAAAATTACACTTCAATGCCAATACCCACGCTCCACTTTTCACATCAATATTCCCTGTTGAGCAGCACAGTTGCACCAAATACTGGACAAACTGAGACTGTTGGGTTTTGACTTTAAGTCAATCATATCTTCACTTTTCCCTTAAACATAAAAATCATCCTTATTTTATTTCAGACTCCCAAGTGATGCAGTGTTTCCCCCAGGAGTTGCAAACTGGACCGTGAAATATTGCCCACAGTTTAACCCCTCCAATAAAAACTGGGTTTATTTCCTGGCAACAGGTGCTCCCAGCCCAGGGAGTGGAGGACTGCCTCTAACTGTCAGCAGGAGTTTTGTCTCCAGGGCCAGCACCATGGCTCTGCACCCTTAAAGCCAGGATACACACTCGGACCTCATCTCCCCAGCACGACAGAAACACACGAGCGCTGACCCAGGGTGACAAGCAAAGGCAGATGAGCCAAGACAGGGTCAGGTCCATTAAAGCTTGAGATCAGAGGTTGAGTGCGTGGGAAGTGTTCTCTCAGCTTCCAGGTGAACACGAGTCTGCCCGTGAAGGGTCACAGGAGGACTGGTGTCCTAGAGATAGAGCTCGCTGTTCGAGCTGAAGCCTGCGCTGCACGCTCAACGCGGGTGCTGCACCCAAGCCCAAGAACCATCAGTATCTTTCAGGCTCAGGCCCTGAGCTAAATCATTTCTCAGTTTCAACACTTCGGCAGTCCTTTGAAATGCTGAATAAATACTGGATTATTAAATGGGACTTATTTATTTAATAAATAAAACTTGAGCTGGATGTAAATCCAACATCTCTGAAGCTGTGGCTAGGAGCCAACGTGCTCGACAAGTCAAGAGTATTTGGCAGACACGCTGTACTGAAATAAAGACAATTCAGCAATTACAGAACACTATAAATGGTTACATAAAACATCTAAGGGCACTGTGTATAGGCTAAGCAGGAAAAAACCCAACCTGTTAGCATAAACTAAAAAAGGTCTTTGTAGAACCAAGGTTATACACTGTTAGACTTAAGATGAAACCAGCATTAGCGGCACAACGTGAAAAGCCACTCTAATACTCTCACCCTGCAGCACCACTCGCTAATAGCACCTGGTTGGTGGGGAGGGAACAGAGTAAAACTTAAATTACATTTGAGAACTCGCTCGGAAAACAGAGGCAGGTAAAGAACAGTCTAGCTTTGTTCATAAAGCTTTTCTGATACTGATAAAGAAACACTACTGCACAGATCAGAACAGGCGAGTATTCAAATGAAGCAGGTCACAGCAAAACCCGAGAGAACGAATGGTCTGTGGTAACAAATTTGAATTCTGCTTTAAAGAAAATGTGCTTTCAGTAACTAACAGAGATTAATCCTAGGAACTCACTGGGAAATGGGTACAGATGAAGGATTTATCTTGCATATTCTTAAAAAGCACCATGTCACTGGAAGTTGCAATCACAAGGGGGAAATAAGGAAGGCTGGGTTTTTACTAGGATAAAAATAAGAGCACACCTACAGAGGCAATGCCAGTCATGGAATTTACCTTCCCTGGAAGATTTCCCCTTCAACAGTGCAATCCCAGTAACTACCAAAGCACCATCACGTAAAGAGGAGAAAGTCCAGCATGTATGATTTGCAATGCAAACTGCTCTTTATGTTCCTATATATTTGAACCTTCTGCCTCCACACAAACATCTTTCCTAGGACTGTAAGTAAAACCATTTAAGAAATCGTTTTAAGTAATATTATTACATTAAATGTAACACCTTTAGTTCTGGAATAACAATGCAGGAACTAGTCTGAGATCTTGATCATCAAGCTCTCTTCTGATGAAGCAGTAACAGCCCTGCACTAGATATTAAATGTGTCTTCTGACAGATTTGGCTGAACACTTCTCTGCAGAGTAACTTATCTTTTTGGGATCAGCAAGATGATGTAAAAAATTTAATTTTCCAGACTTTCTCATTTTCTGTGCCTTCTTTCATGAGACTTTATTAAAAATATGCACCCTTATGCCTCTGGCAGTATTAACACAGTCTCAGCACCTTTGAAAGCCTGGCTGAAAATATGCATAACTCTGGGCATGAGAGCACGGTCACAGTGATGCATTTTCAGCTTCAGCAGCCACTCTGCTGAACACAAAACACATGCCCTAAAAAAGGGTTTAAAGACAAAAGAAAAAAAAAAAATTGAAGAAGCACTTTGCAGATAGCACCAGGCTCAGTTCAACAACCAAGACGAAATAGGCCAGAGGGTCATCACTGTTTTACCTCCCAAAACTAATCATGTGCGGGATTCAGAAAATACAGAATAGAAATGTAGGGACCGCGTCAGGCTCACAGTCTCCCTTCACTCACTTTCCAACAGAACCAGATGCTGTATGCACAGGAATGAAGAATCCATACCTGAAATAACCTTTCCCATCATCTTCTTTGATTTCCAGGGACACGGAGAAGGTGAAAATATCACTGTCTGGAGTCTGGGGGGTGGCAATGGCTGAGAGCGGAGTTTGTTTGGCAGAACGACGGAAGGCAGTGGCAAAGCTGTACAGTATTCGGCTCACCTGCATTTAGATGGCACCCAAGAAAGATCAGAAAGCCACAAACATACAGAATGCAGCAGTTGAAACCTACCTGAATTTCCACTAAAGAACAGAATGAGACGTAATTGTACATTGAAGTGTCTAATTAACTGGCTTTCTATACTTCTTAAACTAACAGACTATCAAATGTGTGTTACTTCATATCCAAGGTTTCTACAATTACCTCAATTTTTGGTGGAAAAAAAGCCCAAAGCAAGGAATTATATTACTTCTAACGTGCCTGAAATGCTTCCCTTTTATTGCTATGATAACATTTACATCTACTTGATTACTGTTTGACAACAAGATTCAACTTACAGCCTCTTGGATTTCACATCGGAAGACATGAATCCTGAAGAGTTCTGCGTTGTAGTGGCTTTCAGTGAAAGCAAAGCAATCACTTTCAGGGGTTCCATCATGCCCTCGTACACAGAAAAGGATTTTATAGATTGGATAATTTTCTATTTCTGTGTTCGTCTGAGGATCTAAAAGTCTGTTAAAAGAGAGAGAGGTAGGAAAAAAAATAAAGCTTGTACCTTTAGAAGGATTATTTCAGCCATACATTAACTTGCAAGCTTTAACAATTCCACAGCTACTGGAGAAAGTACATCACCTGTCATTCACTACAAAGCTTGACCAGAATCATTATATTTAAATCAAACAGCATAAAAAAGTACAATGCAACAGACATTTCTACCAACAATTTCCCCATAGTTTTCAGGGCTTAGCCTTCAGAAATCCACACTACTATGCAGCAGTGGACAGCCTCTCATCCCTGCTCAGCCTCATGTATCAGACATTCCCCAGCCCTACAAATCAAACACTTTCTAGGCTGTTTCCAAAGTGTTCATCAATAACCACTCCCACTATGGCTTTAGGGACACCCTGAATCATCTTAACATCTCATCCTGGTCCTCGGACATAAAATGTCTTTGGCAAATAAATTCAAAGCATCACTTCTCTCAGGTCACTTTAAAAATCCACTTCTTCCAGTAAACAAAATCCCAAGTTGCTCATGTCTCCTCACAGGTAAACTGGTAGCTTGTTTTCTTTGCTAAAACGAAGCAAGATTAAATACAGGGTCACAAAGCACACCTGAGCAAGCTTCATACCTGACTGTCCCTTCAGAGACATTAGGCACTGACAGAGTCACATCTAAAGAAATCTGGCACTGGCTCCGTAAGATGGACATCATTCGGAGGGCTTCCACTTCACTCCGGGGAGCGTTCACGGAGGCACAGCCCAGGTAGGTGAGCTTGCTGAACACCACGCTGTCCTCGTCTGTCATAGGCGTAAAAGGGCTCAGATCCTCACAGTCTGGGGTGAGACACAAAGTTGATACAAGAAGCAAGACAAGGCACGTGTAAGTACATTATCAGAGACCGACTCCTAACTAAATAACAAAGCGGCCAAGAAACACAATTCAGAAAGTCAGGTCAGGCCAAAATACTACAGGAAAACCCTGCCTGAGAGTGACTACTGATGGCAGAGAGCAACCCAGATATCCCAGGTCCACAACCAGTTCACTCAGAGAGTTTCTTTTAAATGTAAGAGTGCACTGATTTTCAGCAGGAAGATGCACAGACAAGCTGAACAGACTAATATTTGATACAGCCAAGCAAGTAAGAATAATATTTCTGCACACACTTCAAGGCCAATACAGCAAGGGTTTCCAGAAGATAGGACAGTTGAGCATATGCTCACTCTTGCACCACATAACCTGGCATTTACTGCACTAGGTGATTATAATGGTAGAAATGGGGAAAGACTGGAGGACAGACCTGTACCTTAATTCTCCCTCCTTTCCCCACAAAAAACTAGCTCATAAGACACCACCAGGCATTCCCTGCTTTGGTTTTTTTCTAACCTCCCTGGGTCGGTTTCACTGGCAAACTCATTTCTGGTTTCTGGAGTCCTGCCACCGACACTGGGTTAATGGTAGAGGATGCTGAAGCTTCGAGGACAACAGGCTCTTCCCCATCTCCATCAGTCCTAACTTCTTCTCCATGGTCCCGGTAACTTGACTGATCTTCCATGGGTGGGTCCATCAGCACGTCTTCAAGCTCCCTCTGCAGCTGCTGTTCACTTCCATTCCCCACAATCTAAGAGCCACAAACAGAGTTGGGATACAAAAAAACCACAACAACACTGTTCAAGTGAAGAAAAGAAAAAACAAAACAAAACAACCCTCAGGCAGTGGGTCATTCATATGGCTTCTTCTGCCACCCAAAGAGCAGTTAGTGAGGTTAACCTGGTTATAGCCGTAAAGACAAACTGCAATGCCCAAAGGCTCACCAGTACAAGTGATTTCCTCCCTGCTTTAAAACATCAGCAAGCTCAAAGCAGGAATTTTCTAGCACTGGAAAAAAGTGAGGAGACTGCTTGCAAACTAGTCTTTAATCACCAACTACAAAAACTAGCTTATGAGAGAAGAAACTCAGAGATGTCCACAGTACAATGGTCTCTAATAACTCTCAGAACAGTACCAGAAAGGGCCAGCTACAGGTAAACATGCTAGGTGGTTCGTGGGTAAGATGTCAGCGTTTCACAGGGAGAGAAGAACCTGGCACAAGATTGTGCCATCATGCTGAGGAGAAGAGGTAGTGTTGGTTTATTTCCTAACACTCATCAACAGCCTGACGTTGCACTCATTGAGGTCAACACGAAAGCACGAAGCAACCTAAATGGTGTGAAATGAGGTCCTAAGCTAGAAAGAGAATGAAGAAATTAATTTCAGGAAACCTTAGATACTGTACCTATGGAAACTCTTTGTCCATTCCTCTGCAATTCACAGGGAAGCAAGCGACCGATGCTTTACATAGTTCAGAAATTCAGCACGGAAATGGAGTTTACAGAAGTATTTCACCAGATGGCAGGCAGAGAAAGGTACTTGATTCCAACGCTCCAGCTGCTGCTGGTTATTATTGTTGGCACCAAACTCAACCCTGTGAGCAGAGATGCATTTCTATGCCCTTATGTCTCAGCAAGCTTACTGACTTCAGACCCTACACACAAGTTAATAAAACCCAAATCGTGTAACTACTCCAAGTTCTTAAGAGTGTAAAGAAAATCTTACTAGAAGGAAATTTTCTTTTTTTCTAAATCCATAAAATAAGAGAGTAAAGAAAGGAAATGGCTAAACACAGAAGGAAGAATCCAGAGCAGACAGAAATCTTGGTATTAAAGCAAATTCCATCTGCCTCAAACAAGCACCTCAGAGCATAAAATTAAATTATCTCTGAAGTACTTGAAGCAATGGCCAAGGTTCTCACATCTTATCAGTAAATAAAATCAACCTGAAGTCCAGTTCAGACTGCTGAAATAACACTGAGGCAGATAACAGAACATCTTCATGCACACAGATGAGCCTCCCAATGAATTAAACAGACTGTAAGCTAAACATCGCACACCACCTGAGTGTCTGTACATGCATTCCCACCAGGAATGTCTCAGGAATAACTGCAGAGACCAGAGGTTTCTCAGCCAAGCCAGTTATGACACACAGTCATTCCTATCGCATCCCAAAGGCAAACTTCTTAGTTCAGAGGAAAAAGGAAGACACACGAAGATTACTCACTGTCTTCTCTTTCACACTCAGACTCACAATCTCTTAAAAATTGCCTGTATCTGCAGCCCCTATCTACATTGCATTAAAGGTGTAAACTGCATATTAATTTTCTAGTGAGAAATAACTATTTAATATACAAGAATATTAGCAAAGAACAGAAAGTCCGGCCCTGGAATTAGTCTAGAGCAGAGAAGAATACAGCTACTTTAAGAGAAATAAAGCCCCAGACCCTGTTCTTCAGAAGACAGTAAGCAAACAACAAAATTCAGAGGCAATGAAAAAACCAGCAAGCACACCAGGTACTAGAGGCAGGCCAGACATTGAAAAAAAAGTACTAACCTGGTGACTGTTTTACTACGGAATCTAAACAACGCCAACAGAATCTGAGAGATGTTTATGCTCCTGAACCATAAGCTCAAATAGACAGTATTTTTTTCCTATGGATTCAAGCACGTTCATGTGCTATCTGGGATTATCTGCCAGTAGCAGGATAGTAACTGCCTTGCTCAGCTGTACACCCACTGAAGGAGCAGTTACCTACAGCTAGGTACATGAATCCACAGATTTGCATTTTCCCCCCAATAATTTCAGTATTAAACTGCATGATCCATCACGGAAGCAATGGAAAATCTTGCACAATCATGTGGTCATCAAAGACATAATCCTTTGAAGTATCAGGTTTATTATTCAGATCTTTGCAGGCATTCATCAGAAGTATGATGATGAAAGATGACCCATGTTACTTCGCTGTACACAACTCATGTGTTTTACAACAAAATATAATCAATCAATCAATTACAATGTCCTGCCAGCCCAGCTAAAGCCTATACATTAAAAAACCTGAAGTACTGTGTAGTTTACAGGAGCTGTTTGCTATGAAACTTGAAGTTAAAATTCATTCTGTCAAAAACCTGCTTTTGCTCACAATGCTTAAACAGACTTCAGTTTGGGAATGGGAAGCGAGGCATTTATATCCAGTGAGAATTCAATGTTGTAATGGTATTAACATACAATGCACATGAAAAATGTTCCGCTCCATCAAGATTACAAGCCAAAAAAGTCTGAATGGTGATTTACTGTATCTGGTAAAATAATCAGTATCAACAACTATCTAGACAGTGCCCTATAAAACATGATCTTGAAAGTAAAAGTTCCTAAAACTAGTAGTGATAGGTAAGGCATGAGTCCAGGTTCTTTACAGTCTGACAGGAAATAGGCACACAAAAAGAAACTAAGTCTTGTAAACAGTCTAAGACCTCATCATCAAAATACTAATTCTGAAAGTAATTTCTAAGAATCCCTGGCAGCAAGGCTTCCTTCTCAGCCCAGGAGAGGAATCTGGAAAGACTCAGTAAATAGACTTTTGGATGGGAGCAGCTCGGCTGTTCTCACAGCCCCAGCAGTGAAGGGCAACAAACCTGCTTCCCAAGAAACGAGGCCTAAAAGGCCAACTAAAGCTCATTTCGTGTCAACCAAAGTCTCTTAGGCAATCATATAAATCCACCACGTCGTGGGAACAGTGCATATTAAGATGTAAACATGCCTGAAACTGCTGCAACCCACAAACCCAGCAAGAGGCAGCATGGCAGAGTGCAGCAGGGCACGGAGAGCTAAGAGCAGGAGGGACGAGCAGAACAAGGGGGACCTAATAAATGCCTCACGGAGTTTCCTTGAGAAAGAGGAGAGAAACCCATATTCACTGTCTCCTCCATTTGCCACACAACTGAAAACTAATTTTACTTAACCTTTAAACGGGACCTAGCAAACTTTCTTTACAGCAACAGGGGGGATTTATTAGACCTGCAGCGCATTCCCCCTCCTGACGCACGTGCTGCTGGGCTCTGCTGGGAGAGGGCTCATTGCACGGGGCAGGTCAAGAACTCCTGCTCTGCGGTGTGCTTTGGAAGCTGGGCTTCCATAAACCCAGGTCAGTCCCACTGCAGTGGGCAAAAGCAGGCACAGAAACATCACTGGAAAGCAGAGACAGCTGGCAAATTATATTTGTAGAAAACAGTGGCTGACAACACCTTTTTAAATTGAACCAAGTATTTTACAGCATAGACAATAAGCAACACCACATTTATGAATTCTGACCAACTGAAGAAAAATATGCTGCCTGATTGTATTTGCAAGAAATATTTCTGTCTGGACTTGAGAAAGAATAAAAATTAAAACATGCATTAAGTCCACAGTACTGGTAGTCAAAACTACAGCACAGGAACAAATTTGAAACCAGAGCCTTAGGCTTGATGTACACATTTCACAGCCTATCACACACAGCAAACGCAAGCCTAAACTTCTAGCACCATCCTCAGACTGTGCTTAGCAAACGGAGATCCTCAAGCTGCTTTTCTAACAAAAACAGAACAGCAGAAAAAGACACCTGCTCAGGTATGAACCTGAACTTTTGTGCTTTAGTTTTGACATACAGAAACAATTAGCTTAGTTATAAGTACCAAAGCTATTGCTTCTCCCTGAAAAAAAAACCCCACCTCATTTATTCCTCTGAAAAACATAAATCACCTCAGTTTTCACGTTGTACTGTTAATATTAATTTTCCATATAATACTGAAACTTTTAGATATCACAGTGACAGTACTTTTAACATACCTCTGACAACCTTCACAACTCCACTTACCCACACACACAATGAACAGTTGAATAATACAGTAAAACAGGCAAGTGATTGACTATTTGCAAGGTGGAAAGGAAAAAAGAAAAAAGATGCCAAGAATAAAGCCATATTCTAGGGCAGCATGTGTCTTTCCTTGTAGAACAATGCCAAAAGATAATGTCGATCCCTAAGAGGAGGTAACAAGCCTTCCCATCTCCTCTGTTAAAAGTTTTCACCTCCTTTAGCAGAAGGAAGGAGGTTAAGAAGAAGATCCCTGAATGGCAGAATTTAGACTGTGCCCTGACTGCTTATCTAAGGTGCAGTATTTCCATTAATCACTCAGATTACAGCCAATAACCAAGCAGCACATACTCTCAAATGCCAGAATACTGAAAAGCTCAAGGTGAATCACTCTGCTCAAGGATTGTGCTCAGTCTTGGCACCAAATTCATAAAGAAGCTTATCTTTAAGACCTGCAAAGCTCTGTGACATTCGGTGTCGAATCAGAGAACAGCACAACTTTATTTGACAGACGATGATCAGGAGGCAGCAGCTCTAATGTTCTTCCTTCCTCCTCAAGAGGAACAGCATTACCTGTAGCCAGCAATGTACAAACCACCCTGGGTGTAAAACATGAGGAAGATTTAAGCAGCCAGTTTCAGGAGTCAGTCTGAAATTTATTAAGGATATTCTTCTCTCAAATATTTGCAGCTTTATGGAGATGACTTTATATACCAGTCTCTTCAGTTTGATTGTGCTAAACATGACACAGCATGTCGTACAAACACTGCGGGACAGCCAGAAGGCAATTGTTAGGCCAGCAACACAAACAGCTCCCATGTGGAGCAAGAAGTGTTGCAGACTGCAGCATTCCACATTTCCAAATGTTCTTGGGGAGTAACAGGATGGAATGGAAAACCTGGTTGACCACCAGGAGACCTGGGGTCTCAAACGACGCGTCACAGCCTTAGGAGCTCATTACGTGCCCTGCCACAGAAGCATTCTCAAGGTAAGCACCACTGGAGACTCTTCTGATATATATGTGATATATATGTGATATATATGCTGATAATACTGAACTATAGAGACTGTTCTGAATGCTGAATATTTACAGCTGCCAGCATTTGCAGCATCTAGAAAGACAAGCGCGAGGCCCCAGCCCGTCCGTGGGTTTCACAGACAACCAGGCTGACTCTTCCAAGAAAACATCACGTTTTTGTAGATTAATCTACGATGCGAAGTGGCAATCTTTGCAACAGCAATAACATAAAAGTGAACATCTTTGCTAGATTAAGCAAAAGCAAGATCTTGAGACTCTTCACTGACAGAATTAGCTTGAAGTCCTGTGTAAAAGAAACCAGCCCCTGCGGCATGGCTCGGCCAGGACTCAAAGGAATGCAAGAAAACCAAACAAAGCAGCTGGGAGGTAAAAGCAAGATGAGCAAAAGCATCAAGAAATGTTTGATAGAGTCTCTGTTACAACTGCTGCTAAGGAAAAGAGGGACACCCAGACCAACAGGCAGAACACGTGACTTCCAATCATCTTTAAAGACATTACTTTGAAGGCACAGATGTGCCTGGAGATGTCAGTCTCTGGCGATGCTGGACTATCTCTTCTCTCCCCATCTCCCACAGAAAACACACTAACTTGACTCACTCTAGGAAAGAGTCGGCTTTCAACACATTAAAATGACAGAACTTGGAGCGATCACCTTACTTGTGCCACTTCACTTAAAGACTGCTGAAATACAAATTGGGAGGAAAGATTTTCTTTAAGTAGACAAAAAATAAATTAAAAAAAAAGAAAAGAGATTAAAAAAAAAAGTGACAAGAGTCTTTTCAGAACAGCACTTCTAAAAGTGAGAAGATGTCAATGCCCCTCCAATTCACACAAGCCTATCACACAGGCTTGTATCCTCAGATTCATGCCAAGCTGTTAGTTACAACTACGCTTCTACATTTCTTAAAGAGAACATTTCACATTGGGGAAAACTTTAATATATGTTTGAATTAACAGATATGGTCAAATCAAGTTTTTGTTAATACTGCTTTCTGTCTGAAAGCTGTGATTAAAAAAATCACAGTTCCAAGTTCTTGAGAGTCAGTCTGTTTCATCCTAAGTACTTTATGAAGGGTTCTGCAAAGTGGGAAAACCCCCACAGGTAGTGATGGAGAGAGCTCATACTCAAAACCTAATTATCACCTCTGACATCAGCAACAGCAATGCAGAAGTTACTGGGAAAATCAATTCTTGAATAAGTTCTCCCTTCTGTCAAGTTTTCCACAATAAAGAAGTCCCTCTTTAAGCTCTCTACGGTTAGTTTGATTTAGAAGAATAGGGAACAAACTCAGGTTATTGATTCTTACCTTCAGTCCTGTTTTTTCATCATCACTACCATTATTTGTAGATGGTGTTTCATCCCCTTGCCTGGAAACCAAGACAAAATCTTCACTGTTAAGAGTGGATACCGAGTCTGAAGAGACACTGATTTTTCCAACAGAAGCCTTGTCATCCATGACTTAAAAAGGAAGTTCGATTCATGAATGAGATTAAATATGTTATAAACTCCTGAAAAACAAAAATCATAAAAATACTTATATAAAACTTCATGCTAAAATGCTCAAACTTTTCAGAAACCTGCTGACTAGTTATAAGAAGTAACACATCTGCCAGCATCAGCGAGTTACAACTCCTCTGTCCGCGCACACTCACAGTCCTGCTCTGATTCGGCCGAGAAGCAGACTATGGTCAGAGCACTGGTTTCCACAGCTCAGAAAAGGGAAGTTAATAAATCTTTTTGCAGTATTTCACAGTTATGTCAGGCACTGCTTTCTACACGTAGCACACAACAGGCCCTGGGAACAGCTACGCCTGCTGACAAAGGACTCGTCAAGGACAGAACTATCAAGTCCATTTACTTTCTTCAGATAATCTGTTTGCCTTCACCTATGTTCACGCAAAAAAATACTGTTGTGGCTACCAGAGCTCACTGTATGCTGCAGTCATGTTCTTTCCCACCCCCCGTGCCCCCAAGGGTCAGATCTGCCTCTTGATATTCTATAATAAGAATGGTCTAAAACCTTGGGACATACAGCACTTTATGAGTCTATGCTAACTTTTCTGCTCTGTGAGGAATGATAAAAGAAAAGACTTCCAAGAAGCAGGAAGAACAGCGTAGGCTGGATCAGCGCTGAGAATCAGAGCCAACGGAGGATTTTACAAAGCTGGAACTGGCACTGAGAGACATCTGAAGAAAGGAACAAAAGGTGAAGTTCAGCTGCACACCTTGAACTCTATAGAACAGATTCTCAGAATCTGTGGCTCAAAACAGACTGCCGTGATAAAAATGGGTGATTACATTTCCCAGAAACCCAAATATACCCTTATCACAAGGGCTCGGGTCTCTGCATACTCCCAAGCATGACCAGCCCCAGGGGTTCTGTCCGCCTCAAGCTCTGCCTTGCCCCCGCTGGAGCACGGGCCCAACGTGCCGCCCATCAGAGCAGCCAGCCAGCGGGAAACTGGCACAGCTCATCGCATTCCTCGCTGAACCAAGAACAATGCACCCAAAATAGCAAAGCCTGCTTTTATTTCTATCAATACCCCACTCTCCACAGCCACCAATATGACACGGAACCTGCCAGGAGGACAACAGGTTTGTTTTCTTTCCTGTGGGTTATTTTTAACCCGATTACTTTAGCAATTGAGATGCTTCATGGTCCTGAAACTCGTTTCACTGGATAATTGAAGCAGTGTATAAGAGGAAGAACAGATGTGGGTTCTTCATGAATAACAATGTATCTATGATTGTTGTGTTTCATTTTCAAAAGCACGTCAGGTATTTAGGCATCCTCAAAACAGTTCTTAAGGTCCACTGACTTCCAATGAGAATCACTGGCTGTGAAACGCAGACGTTTTGAAAAGCTTTCCTCACTGTTTGTGTCTATCTGGTCTTACTCACATGTATCTCAAAGGCAGGGCAGAGTTCTCATCCTTAAAGATGCTTTTTGTTTAAATAATTCATATTAAATCACTTCTATAGAAGTTCCCCATTGCACCATCTATATAACCCACAGATCACATGAAAATAACTAAATCAAATGTATTGAAACACAAAATAAAAGGAAGCTTCAAACACTTCATATCCCTTTGGCTTTGCTGTTTTCACTCAAACCGTGCAAACTCATCTGCCACATGAAGACAGCACAAGCAGAAGAGAGGGCTTTGATCACAAGCAGCTGTAAAGATCATCTAGGCAAGGATCAATTTAGCAATGTATTTTGGTAGAATGGGACTCTCTTGAGGTGTTCATTTCACCTATTTCCAAAGCCGTTCCATTCAACACCTTTCACCAACACGAACTCCAACTGTGCTGTGCTTCCGCACGCTCCTTTTCTCGGCAGCGCGGCTAAACGGAGGCAGCGCTGGGTGCTGGAGCACAGCTGGAGCACAGCTGGCTTAGCCTGACCCCTGCAGCACTTTCACAACACACGATTGCAACAGCAGAAGGTCCCAACTTTGCCAACCTCACATAGGGCAAAAGTCTTACTGAAATTACACAGGCCAAGAGAGCACAGGGAAGGGGACAACCCAGCAGACGACTGTGAGAAGCTCTGTGTGTCAGTGATGTACCAGCAAGGCAGGCTCAGTTACCCAGCCCCGCTGGAATCGGCCACACAGCTTCATCAGATTAAAAGCCATCAGCTCAAATAATCCAGATGCAAAAGCACAGCCTCAAAATACGCAAAATGCTAAAACACTGCCTGAAGTTAACCAAAATTTCCACAGCCCCATACTTTGCTTTGCACTCATTTTATTTCCTCTGTTCCTTGCCATGACTTTGTTCCACGCAGACAAGCGCACGGATCCAGATCAGAAGCCTCACAATGGCAGCAGCGACAGCAGAAAGCCCGTGAGCTCGTTAAAACACGGGCCAGCCTGGAAGGGCACACATCAAAGACCAGCAGAGCAATTAAGTGTGGCAGGCTTAGGACTCCTCTGGAATCCAAAGGCAAGAACAAACCCCAGCAGTGGCAGTGCTCTTGAGTAACACCTGCAACCCGACCAGGAACTGGAACTTTCTGTTCTCACTCTTGAGAGGCAGGAGAGAAGACTCCAGCCAAGTGCAGATCTCAAGTGTTAGGATTCCTCAGAAGAAGCCAATGTCTCATCCCTTACAAGGAAGGAAACTTTGGTTTGTTTCACTATAAATAAGACACAAACTTTGGAATTCAGCACAGTTTAGTTCCTGACACAAAACCACACCACAATAATGGAGCATTTGCCGGAAGGTGTCTTTACACCTCTACGGGAGACGGAGTGTCTGGGTAAAATGCAAACGAAGAGGCAAACTTTCAACAGCTTTTCTTTGCAGAGCCAGGTAATTCAGTGGGTATCCCGGCTGCTCCCCACACCAGAGGCCATTAGGAGAACCTGCAAAATGGGAGAGTCAACACGGCTGCCTCTTGGGTCACTGCTTTCAGTTTTATTTAAAATTCTACTTCTCAGTGCAACTCACCTTCACTGCTGCTGTTACACAGCTCCAGTCCAAGAATCAACCTATCTTTTTAAAAAAAACATTCTTTTTATCTGTAAAGCAACTAACAACAGCAGCACTCTACCTTACTCTCTCTACGGAAGCTAATGTGCGCAGGAACAGCAAAGACACCACTCACCGTGCTAAAATCTCAAACAACCAGAAAACAAGGCTATCAAAGCTCAAGATTAGCTACAGAGATTTATAAAATATTTATATCCTTTATTTTCCTAGCCTCTCACAAGTATTTAGCACCTGACCTGCAACTTGTGATCAAAAATCTTCCTTTTACATACTGCCAGAATTAGTTTTAAAAAGCGTAAAGCCAAGAGTAGATAAGAGAAGAAAGCCAGAAAATCTTCCATTTTACATTACTGGATGAGACTAAGGCTGGAATGCCACCTGGAGACATGCACCAGACCAAGGCTGGAATGCCACCTGGAGACATGCACGAGTGAAGCAAGGCTCCTAAGGAGGGCTGCTCTCACTCCATCTCCCAGGGGTGCCCGTTTACCAGTGCTCAGAACACTCACAGCCAGACAAGAAGCCAGAGGGAGAGCAGGAAACCGTCCATCTCAGCTGGGAGCTTCTTCAGCTCTTAAAACAGCAGCTGCCTTTAAGTCAACAGCAGATGTAGCACCCCTTGTGCTGCGTATCAAGGGAAATAAACACAAAATACACTTAAGTTTTGGGTTTCCAGGGCAGAAAAGAGAATAAGCATGAGAAGAGGCATGCAAACTAGAGAGGGAAATTATTTTTTTCCCCATTCATATCTTCCTCAGCTTTTTGTACTTCAGATGCAGATCCTGTAGTGACTCCCCAGAAGTTACAGTCTATCTGGTGAACACATCGGATCCAGACCAATGCAGCATTAACTGAATTACTGCAGAACAGCACAAGACAAAAAGCTACCTTCAACAGCAAGGTCAGAAAGCTCAGCATGCAAAATACCCTTAAATCCTCTATCCCCTAAAATACAAACCCACAAAGTATAACGCTAAAAGATAAGGAAAACAAGCCAAGACACAGAGGTGAATGCAAATTGATTCACTGAAACCATAGATTTTCCATTTCTATTCCTCTGGCTTTCTGTCTAGCTTCATGTGTAGCACAGTTCCATTGAAACATGCAAAGTTTTCACCATTAGCACCTTTGGGTGCAAAGTGGAACTCACAACAGGGTTCAGAAGCTTTACAATGTGCTTTGCAGAGCTGTGTATGACAGATAAGCCAGTGGTCTCTAGGACTCTTAGCTCTTTAGTCTCCAGCATTTGTGACTTTTTTACCTTCACCATCTGTATCGTGTACATTTAGTATTTGTCACAAATTACACTTATTTTAGGAGCAAGAGTGATGTCACGCTGACAGACACACAGGAAAGGAGCCGTGGCTTGACTTCCTCTGAGCACATACACACTGCCTATATTTTATTGCAGCTTTGTGAGTTTGAAAAACAAACAAAAAAAAAAATCCAATCACCAGGACCCTTTTTTCATCTCCCATGCTGCATAATCATAGGTTTGTCTTGACCCTCCTTCCCCGTGCAACACACACTCTCAAATGCAGTGAGGAGTATTTTGCACTCAAAACAAAGCAAGAAAGCCAGTGGAATACTGCACGTGAAAATAAAGATTTAGGGTGACTAAAGAGAGTAATTAATGGAAAACAGCAGCTACAATGCCAACTCTTCCGTTCATTTTAAAACACACTGACAGCCATCGACGTTCCCACTAACCTCAAGAGCCAGACAGGAAAAAAAAAAAATATAAAAAAAATATATAATTATTTGGAGATAATGCTGCCCCAAATTTCACACACACACACACACACCTCAAGAGCAGAGAAGCGCAGATCCCAGGAAGCCGAGCGAACCATTAGCCACTGCATGCAAACCCAGGAATGGGACAAAACACGGGAGTTATGCTAATGCAAGCTTTCCCAACAATCCTTAGCAGATTCACAGCTACTGCCAACATCATTTTGCTTTTGATTTTCATTTGAACTATTAGCTTGGAGGACAAAACTCTAATTCTAGGCTCCTGCAAGAAGCAGATTGCCCGGCCCCAGAAATACGCGGCAGGTCCTGGGAAACCGTGGCTTATAAAAGAAATGCTGACACTGCCTTAGCCCGTCACAGGAATGTCACTGGAATGAATTAACTCCGAGCGGCTGGTGCATCCACGCTCCACAGCTGACACTCAGCAGCATCAGGCACATCTACGTGCGGCCTGCTCGGGGCAGCTGGGACACACAGGACACAACCCAGGCGCCAAACTCTGAAGATGATGCTCGACATAGTTCTGGAGTTCCTCCCTCATTAGGATTCAAAGAGCAGCAGCGAGTTATGCTCAGCAGACAAACAAAACTTCAAAAACACACCTTGAAAGAACTGTGAAGTCACACTCGATGCAGGCTCCTAAAAGCTGTTCTGCACTTGGACTTGTAAGAGAGGAAACCCCACGCCAAGGTTCATTTGTTAATTTGTTTACTGTGTACACAAAAATATGTTTGTTCAGGTCCTTGAGCTTTTAACGTTAAGCAGAGGCCTTTAAAAAGAAAACAGTGTCTCTGTAATCTAATCAGCAATGGGGAAGCCCATGCAGTTACTCATTTTCTAATAAAGGAGCTAAAAATCTCACAAATTCCATCAAGTTGTGCTTTAACAAAATCTGGAAGTAGAATAAAATTTGGACTGTAAATCAAGCTGTATCTGCACAACCGAACAGGTAAGCAGCACTTGATCTCCAACTTGTATTTAAGAAATAAGCATGATCTTTTCCCTCTCTCCAAACCTCTCCTGTGTATTTTTAATCCTTCTCCTTCTCTCCTCAAAATACAGGGGAAAAGTTACAGGTAAAATTACACAGAAGAAAAACACAAAATCTACTTCTACCACTTCAATTTGCACTTTTTTTTTTTTGCTGGTGCATGTCTTTAAACCAAGGCAGCACAGTCTCCTTTGTTTATACTTAATTTTCATCCCTAACTGACGCAATCGGCCCTTAAAAGCTGTCTTCTAGGGATGTTTTCAGTGAAACAAACACATCCTTGCTAACAGGAAGGAAACAAACCCGAGCGAAACACTGAGCTTGCGGTACATTAACCCCGTGAAGATGCCTGGACGCAGTGAAGTGCCACAGTTTAGGATGCAGCTGAAAGGAAGAGGCAACAACCGACACAGAGCAGGCCACCGAGAGGGAAAGCGGTCGCCTGGGCGCTGACCCTGCCTCAGTCCCGAAGGAGCCCGGCACAGCGCAGCCCCGCCGCGGGAGTGAAACCCGACGGCTCCGGTACGCGCTCGGAGGGGTCCCGGGAACTCTGAGGGGCTCCCAGGCTGGCAGGGGGTGAGGAGCGAGCCGGGCCCGGCCCCGTCCCCCCGCACGAAGCCGGGGCAGCTGTCGAGGACGGGCCCGGCCCGGCGCCCCCCGCCCGCCCCGGGACTCGGCCCAGGGCCCCAGCAGCACCCGGCCCGGTGCGAACCAGCACAGCCTCACGGCCTCGCTCCCGCCGCCATCCGCGCCTGCTGCCCAGCGGCTCCGCGTCGAGGCCGCGGTCCCCGGGGGGCGGACGGGACGGGGAACGGGAGGGCATCGCAGCAGGAAGGAGACACGGCCCGGGGAGCAGGGGAGGGACGCGCCGGTAACGGGGGGCAAGAGGGCCCGCAGCCGCCGCACGCCTCTCGCCGGTCAGGTGCAGAGAGCGGCAGCGAAGCCCCGGAGCGGCAGCGGGGCAGCGCCCGCACGCACCTGGCAGGCGCCGCAAGGAGCGGGCCGGGGCCGCCGGACGACGACGAAGGAGCGGCGGCGGGAGAGGCGCGGCCCGAGGGCGGAGGAACGGGGCGGACGAGCCCCCGCGGGCAGCGCGAGCCCCACCTACCCCGGCCGCCGCCGCCTCCCGGTGCCGGGCCTGGGCCGCCGCTGCCGCCCACCACGTGACCGGGCGGAGGGGGCGGGCGCCCCGCCGGGCGCTTCCGGGTGCGGGGCGGAGGGCGCGGGAGCGCTTCCGGTGCTCGAACAATGCGGTTCCGAGTCGCCGTCCTGGGCTGCGCCGGCGGCGGCTGTAGGTCCCGGCGGGCTGGCGGGGCTCGGGCCGAGGCCCCGGAGTGCGGGCCGGAGCGGACCGCGGCTCCCGCTCCCCCCACCGCCGCGGGCCGGGTTCGG
>JANVCC010000185.1:1922361-1934602 GCA_025345505.1 Todiramphus chloris collaris
CACGGCTGGCGGCAGGGCCCGGCCCGCCGCCGGGGCGGCGCGACCCCAGGTCCGGGCGGCGGCTCACGGCGGCTCTCCTCCCCTCTCTAGGTCCGTAGCCGGAGGCCGCGGCGTGCGCTGCGGTAGGAGCGGCCGCGGGGGCCAGCGGGGGGACGCGGCCCGACGCTACAGGTACCTGCCCCTTCCCTCCGTTCCCTTCCCTCCGCCGCCTTTGCAAAAAACTTCGCGTTTGGGCGTTGGTTTGAAAAAGCCGCCAGCCTCTCGGCTGAGCTGCTCTGGAACGTCATTTTCCCGGTTGTCGGGAAGTACGTCCTCAGGAGCGGGTGCCCGTCTGCGGTCGGTAAAGGCGGGGGAAGCACCTGCTTCCAGAGGGGAGGTGCTGCTCGGGGAGCTCTGCGCTCCCAGCTCGGCCTGGGGGGTCCCGGCTGAGCAGAAGTCGGGTTTGCTCTGCCACCCTCCTGGGAAAGAGGGTTTGGGGTTCATTGGATAGTTGTTTTTTTGTTCCTTGGAGATCGGTAGTTGTGGAAAGTGAACATGTGTTTAAGCCAGTCACTACTCTTCTGGTTTTGGTTTCTTGTAACGGGACTCTTGGAGTCTGCCTGAAGAGCGCTGTGGCCAAAATAGTTGTGTCTGGTTAACAGCACAACACGGAGTTGATGTCGTGTGGCATTTTAACTGCTTTTATATGTAATATTCCGAGGTAGAAAAAACTGGCTCATGAACAGAGTTCCTTTATCATTGTCAAGAGAAAACACAAAAAGGATTAAGTTTGATAATGCCTGAAATTCACTGAAGATGCTTTCTGAAGGTCTGTCCCCTCTAAAATTAAACTTTCTGCACTAGAAATGGAGATGAGTCAGGCAGAACTGAAGATAGAGGGGCAGGGGGCTCTACATTCCGTAGATTCAGCAGAACTGGTTGTACTGCAGGACGATGCTACCCCTGTTTCTGAACTGTCTGTGGGTCCTTCTTTCTGGAGGCTGCTGAAATCCTTTCCCGATTCTCGCATGCCATGCAATGCAAGATGTACTTGATGGGCTGGAGTAGTGAGGAGGTCATGTCTCTGAGTGATGTCTGATCAGCACATGGAAACAACCCTGATATCAGCAGATACTGCTAAAAATGTTCTTTGAACCCTCGTCCCGTGTATGTGTCCAGTTACAGTAGGCATGACCCCGTTTCCTGCTGGGTACACTGAGCTGACAGTTCATGCCCCAAGAGAGCAGCATCTGCTTTTATCTCTAAACTTCAAAGCTTCCTTTCAAGCTTTATGTGTTGTTTGTAATAGTTGCGATGTGTAAGTTTTGCTTTGTTTTGTTATTCTATCTCGCCAAATCTTGCATCATTTTAGTCTCCTGTGATTTCTTCACTTCCTGCAATCTGAGTTCTGTGTCAGGGTTGCATGAGCGGCGTTTCATCGACAATCAGTGTGATCTTATAAATTCTTAAAGGAATTGTTGAAAGACAAAAGACTGACACTTGTTTTATGGAATATCTATCAAAATACTATCAAACAAGAACAAACTTACTAGAGGAGTGATCTTAGAAAGACGATGACAAGAACTGAGACTTCTTACAGTGCTGCTGATATCACAAAGTCCTTCCTGCTAAAAGACTGGCTTGTCAAAATTTCAGTTACTGCCGGGGTCCCAGAGCAACATTCCTGCAGCTGTGGCGTGTCCTAGAGGAACTGTAGCCCCTGTTCTCGGACTCTAACTCTCAGGAGCAGTGTGTGATAGATGCAGAAGTTTAAGAGGGATGTTTGTCCGGCAAGTGCCGGGTTCTGTCTCACTTGTAATTCAATTGTTGTGAAAGCTCTTCAGGCATTAAAGGAAATCAAGAACCAAAAGCTAAAGTCAGTGTTATTTGGTAAAGACAAAATGTCTGAGGAGTTTTAATGTGAAAGCAAAGCTTAAGAGCTAAGGCTGATAAAAATACTTCCATGGTTTTCCTTTAAATTCCAGGCAAGCAGTGTGGAAAACATCGTAACTCTTAAAGATACTGCTTCAGGAGAATTTCTGTTATTTCTGTTATACCACCTCTGCATTAAAGTAAAAAAGGGTAAAAGATATTATAAGGCACAGTGTAGATGTCAGTGTTGGTCTGGTGTTTTTTTTACTTTTAGCTTGTAACAGAACTTAATATGCATGTAGGGTAAAACATCACATCCGATGACTTTATATTCTTTATTCACTTTATATTCTTACTTTAAACCCTTCTGACTTACAGTTTAGAAAACAAAAAAGTTCTCATTTGTTGTTTTTTTTTCTTGCTGCTTTCTCTTAGGTGTGCCAAAATGTCAGAAAGATCAGATATTCTCCACTTCAAGTTCGACAATTACGGGGATTCAATGTTACAGAAAATGAACAAACTGAGGGAAGAAAACAAATTTTGTGATGTCGTGGTCCATATAGATGACGTCGAAGTTCGTGGGCATAAAATTGTATTTGCTGCTGGCTCCCCCTTTTTAAGAGATCAGTTCTTGCTAAACGACTCCAGAGATGTAAAAATCTCCATCCTGCAGAGCTCAGAAGTGGGGAGGCAGCTGCTTCTGTCCTGTTACAGTGGCGTTCTGGAGTTCCCCGAAATGGAACTGGTAAACTACCTGACCGCCGCCAGCTTTCTGCAGATGAGCCACATCGTTGAGCGATGCACGCAGGCCCTCTGGAAGTTTATCAAGCCGAAGCAGCCGCTGGAGAGCAAGGAGTGTGAGCAGCAAAGTGACTCCTCTGAGCTGAAGGATCATCAAGGAGATGACGACTCGCTGCAGCAAGATTCACCTTGTATTCAACCCTCAGAAGACAGTATGGACATGGAGGATAGTGATATTCAGATCATCAAGGTGGAGTCCATTGGAGAGGTAACAGAAGTTAGGAACAAGAAGGATCAGAACCAATTTATTTCTTCTGAACAAACCGCACTGCATTCCTCAGAGCCTCAACACTTCCTTATCAACTCCACTGTTGAAAACAGAGCAAGTGAAATAGAGCAAAACCACCTCCACAACTACGCCCTTTCCTATGCTGGCAGCGATAACATCATTCTGGCCTCTAAAGAGATGTTTGGGCCTAACAACCGAGGAATAGACAAAGGCCTCCAGTGGCACCATCAGTGTCCAAAGTGCACGAGAGTATTTCGGCATCTGGAAAACTACGCTAATCACTTAAAGATGCATAAACTATTCATGTGTCTCCTCTGTGGCAAGACATTCACTCAGAAGGGCAATCTCCACCGGCACATGAGAGTGCACGCAGGCATCAAACCCTTCCAATGTAAGATCTGTGGGAAAACGTTCTCTCAGAAGTGTTCCTTACAGGACCATCTCAACCTGCACAGTGGGGACAAGCCCCATAAGTGTAACTACTGTGACATGGTTTTTGCACATAAACCCGTTCTGAGGAAACATCTTAAACAGCTACATGGTAAAAATAGCTTTGACAATGCCAATGAAAGAAACGTTCAAGACATAACCGTGGACTTCGATTCATTCACGTGTAGCGCTGCTACAGACAGTAAGGTCTGTCAGCAAGCTGATGCAAGCCAGGTACTGGATGCAGGGAAGCTGCCTCAGGCTGTGCTCAGTTTAAGAAACGATAGTACCTGTGTTAATTAAGCAATTAAAACCAGCCCTTTGCAGGGATCGTGACTGAGAGGCGCAAACAGTTGGTTTGAGCTGTTACCTAAACTAGTGGTGTGCCCTGAAAGGCTACAGATGGATGGCGGGTTGGATTGCAAACTGGCAGGTCTTCAGCCACCGTTCTTAGTCTTACTTGATATTTTCTGTGAATAGCAATCTTCCTTCAGGTTTCTGTCTGTGTCTCTACTGTGGATTACGGGGTTAATTGTTTCATTTCTCTCTGATTAGGAGACTCAAGACTAACACCTTTTGAAAGACTGTTGCTGTGGGCTGCAAGTAAACCATCTGCTGTACAGTTAGAGGCCTCTCTGTCTCTGGGCAGGTGGAGGGAAGAGCACAGAGGACAAGTCTGTGAGATAACCCAATATTTTTTTTTTATTATTTTTTTTTTTTAAGCACTGGATAACTGAAAGCACTCCATAAAGTTAAATTTAAACTTACCTCTTAAAAGTTACCTTTCTCTGATCTTACCCCTAGACCCCTACAGTTGATATGAAGTATTGTTGTGTCACTTTTTTTTTTTTCCCCTTTCTAAACTATTTCAAGAAACTTCTGCTGCCAATCAGTGCTATCTGAAAAGCTCTCAGGGTTTTTAACCTCAACATGCATTATGAAAAGATAAAACCCTAAATGATTTGGCAGGGTTAGCTGATCGTTGCATAGAACTGTTCAAAATGAGAATAAATTACAGCTCTGGAATAGGAGACGCCAGTGCCTGGAGTGCGAGTATGACCTATTTCTTAAGCTGTCATACCTCAGAGTTTTGGCAGTCAATGTACCAAGACAAGCTGAACGCTTCAAAACTAAAAATTATCACCCAGCATCCATAAATTTTGCATCATGTAAACCACAACAGTTGGGTTTAGAGCAAAGCTGGGGTGGAAAAATACTGCTTTTTGACACTGTGAAAAGAATCTTTTCTAAAGGCTGCAGTGCGTAGCAGCTCCGTGTTTTTTGGTTTGGTAGGTTTTTTTTGTTTGGTTTTGGGTTGGTTTTTTTGGTTGTTTTTTTCCCGTAGTTCTTGTATATCTCTCCTTGAAATCTAATACACACCACATGTCAATTAACTTGAACAAAGAAACAAAAATACCTGCCATAAGAACATTAACCCAATTTTTTGTTGTTGTTTCCTGGACATTGAAGGAATTTTTTTTTTTTTTTTTTTTAAATTTCTAGTGGCCTGCATAGTTCATGAGCATTAGTGTTTTACAGAGCCCAGGCTGAGGTGTAGGTAGAACAACTTCCACAGGTTACTAGATCAGCTATTGACTGTACTCAGCAATACCTCTCGTATACCGCCTTAAACACCAAATGTAGCGGGAATGGCATGTTAATTGGGATTCTGGGGTTAGGCAGTGCTGCTCTCAAAGTGCCATGGAATTATCCGCATCCCAGTCAGGCTGAAAGAAACCTAATTATCTGAGGAACACCATTCCCAGTAGAACAGCACTCTTAACTACGTTGAAGTGTAGCATAGACCAATAATCAAATGGCTGATGCTCGGCAGAGAACTGCTGGTTGTATCTGGAGCATTTCTTCTGATGCAGCTCTTTGCCACGAGGTTTGCCGTGAGGCTGAGATTATGCTTCCTACCTAAAAGTAGTACTGTGTGTGTGTTTGAGTGAGGGGTGGGGGTGAAAGGCTGCTATTGTGTGGTTAAAAATGCTGAACAGGTATGACCAAAGGTGTGTTAGAGGAAAAAAAAATACAAAAACAAAACAAAAAAAAAGAACAAAAACCCATTTTGTATGTAGTTATCAAAAGTTGGTCTTGATCTTCGGATCTGTGTGTGTAGAAGTCAGGATTTCCTTAATAGACGTTACACTGATGGACGATAAAAAGTGTTCAATGTTGCAGAACGTGTTCAGAAATCCACATACTTTCAAGTAGAAGAGCAGGGTGATTCTGTGAATCAGTTTTTGCAATTGAGTTCTTAAACTACTGTACTTGACTGTTACATGAACTGTTACATGGACAGCTATGAAGTAAGCAATGGAAGTGGAGTCAGGGCATTACATCTTTCAAGTTGTAGCAAATATATTTAGGCCTAAAATCTAACTATTTGGAACTTTTAAAAATGATTGTTCAGGTTCCTGGGGCAGAAAACAGGTTTGCATGGGAAGGACTGTTTTTCCTCTTAAAGCCACCCGCTTTCAGAATCGTTTTGAGATAAAACTGACCGTGACAGTTGCATCTGACACTTGTGTTCTGTACTCAGGCAAAGTCTTCTGTATTGTTCAAACATTTTGATAATACATTATTCACCATATTGAATTAAGTTATAGCACTAACATCACAATGAAGATAGACGTGGAGAAAAAGAGCTTGCAAGAGCCAGGTCAGCCTGCTGTGAGGGACTAGAGATATGAATAAGGACATGATAAAGAAAATGGTCTTCTGCCAGGGAGAAGAATAAAACTGTACAATGCTAGAAAAAGTGGCAGCAAAATGGACAGTATTGAAAACTTTGGCTGGGAAGGTTTTTATGTGGAATTCTGAAGCTGTAATGTTACTGTAAGGAGAATACAGCCTGTTGAAGCTGGTACCTGCAGCTGATGCGAAGAGACAAGGCGTTTTCTAAGAAACAAAAAGAAAAAATGATGTAGAGGTTTTCAGTGCACCCTGTGCTGTGGCAATGTTGACGCCCGAGAAGGCTGAGACTGCTGTTTGTTTGTAAAGAGCTGCTTGTGGTCCTGTGGTGAGACCATGGCAGAAGTCAAAAGGAAAAAGCAGAAATGCAGAAGACTGCTTCTACAATGAAAATGTACACAGCTGTTGGATGAAAAGTGACTTCTTACTAATGTCTGTGCTTTTGGCCTGGCAAAAGGGTGCAGACCAGAAGATGTGTGCAGGAGATGGCTGCGTGACTCCAGAAGCCCTGGAGATCTAAGAAGGCGATACACTGATGGCACCGTGCAAAGTGCTGGTGGCAATGTTCATCTAAGATTTGCCCCTATATGGAACAGACAAGTGAAGAGTATAGAAGAGGTATTAGAAAAGAAAAATCTGGCTAATGCTTCTTCTCTGAATTACAGATTAAAATGGAGTGAGTTATTATAAATGGAGTATACAGAGGCAGCTCGATTATAGGATAAGATGAACTTAATTGTCCATGTATGTAAAATGTTGTTTTCATTGCAATGTTCCGATTAGTGAAAGATTAGATCCATTGGTTGTTGCTACTGATGCTGCATATCCAGATGAGGACTATGGAGTTGTTATAATCTGTGTGTTAATGTGTAGAATACTATTTGCTGGTTAAGTGGATAGTCTCACAACTTAATGTGCTGTACAACTTCCTGCGTATCCTAAAAAAACTGAAGTCTATTACAAAAATATTTTAATAACTCCTTGAATATATTAGGATTTTTTTTTCTGTTGGCATTTTATTTATTTTATATAGAAGAAGAAAATCTTAGAGCTCTTAGGTTTACCAGATGTTTAGGCTCACCACTTTTCTGAGCGGTGGTAGCTTGTGTAGCAGGTGCTCCTGCAGCATATGATGCAGTTGCACAGTCTCCTGTATAGATCAGGGATGCATCTTTCCTTAATTTATTTTTCTTTTAGAAGACATGTTTTGCAAGTTAGTAACTGATAAAATTGGAGCGTCTGTCTTTTTCTTCCCTAGTTTTTTGACGAAAGTTAGATAGCTGCCACTGAACTTTTGTTGAAGTAACCAGAATTAATTGTGTGGAGATGATTTTGGTTCTGGAGTCGTTGGGAGGAGTGAAGGTGAGGAGGGAGAATCAAGATGCGATACAAACTGAAACTGTTGAGAGAATTCTAAAGTCACGTTAGATCTTGATTTTTTTAAATATAAATAAATAAAACGGCAAAAGGGGAAAGTAGTCAGCCCTCCTGACTTGGCGAGAAGGCAGAATGGACGTTTTTCCGTGGAGCTTGTACAAAGGAAGGACTGCGCATTAGCTACCTCTTCAGTGACTGGGCAGAAGTCTTCACACTCACTACGTGTTGTTACCAAAGCAGGCGGGTCGCTGGCTGCCGCATCGCTCCCCCCGCTTGGGGCCGGGCCGCTGGCCGAGAAGCCCTCGGCCCGGCCCCTCGGCCCGGCCCCTCGGCCCGGCCCCTCGCTGACGGCGGCGGGGCGAGGAGCAGCCCCCGGGCAGCTGCTCTCCGGGATGCCTTACGGGGGCGGCGGCTCGGGCCCGTACGTTGCTACCTCTACCGGACGATTGGCGAGGCGCGACCCGGTGCCGGGACGGCGGCGTCCCCCGGCCGCAGCCGCTGTAGCAGTGCCAAGTCTTCTAATAAACGTGCTGCTAACTCTGTCTGCCGCCGCCTCTCATTTCCCGCCGCGGTAACGGCGCCCCGGGGGCGGGCGGGCCGCGCTGCAGCCGCTTCCGGCGCCGCCGGCGGAAGTGGGCGGGAGGGGGGGAAGCGCTTCCGGGGCGCTGCGGCACCGGCAGCGGAGCGCGCACCGGGTGCAGGGACCGGCCGGGCCGCGGCCGGTGAGTGGGGCGGAGGGAGGAAGGGCGGGAGCGGCGGGCGGCTCCGCGGGGCCCGTAAGCGAGGCCGCGGCTGGGCCCTGCCGGCGGGGGTGGCCTGGGCTCGGCGGGAGTCTGTCCGGCCGTGCCGGTACCCGTGGCCGTGCCGGTGCCTCCCCCGCAAGAGCGGCGCCATGGCCGCGGACTCGGAGGTGCTGCACTTCCAGTTCGAGCAGCAGGGCGATGCCGTGCTGCAGAAGATGAACCTCCTGCGGCAGCAGAACCTTTTCTGCGACGTCTCCATCTACATCAACGACACGGAGTTCCAGGGGCACAAGGTGATCTTCGCCGCCTGCTCCACCTTCATGAGGGACCAGTTCCTGCTCAACCAGTCGAAGCAGGTGCGGATCACCATCCTGCAGAGCGCCGAGGTGGGCAGGAAGCTGCTGCTGTCCTGCTACACGGGTGCTCTGGAAGTCAAAAAGAAGGAGCTGCTGAAATACCTCACTGCCGCCAGCTATCTCCAGATGGTTCACATCGTGGAGAAGTGCACCGAGGCTTTGTCAAAGTACTTGGAAATCGACGCTGCCATGGAGAACGGTAACCAGGCTGCAGAGAGCTGTCACTCCTCGGACGCCAAACTGAGAAATGGGGATGAGGTTTTGGATAAAGATTGCGAAATAATCGAGATCTCTGAAGACAGCCCAGTGAGCGTCGAATACCCCGTGAAACAGGAGAAGGGGGACGTCTCACAGCCTGCAGCACAGAGCTTGGTCTCGCAAAGAAAGGACACACAAACCCCAGAAATATCAACAGTTGAAATCGGATACAAGGATGATGAAATCTGTATCTTCAGAATGGATTCTATGAGCGTAGCGAACGTAGAAAACGATCATTTTCCTCAGCCTTGCACTTCCTCTAAAACAAATCTCTATTTTCCAGAAACCCAGCACTCCTTGATAAATTCTACAGTTGAAAGCAGAAATACAGAAATGTCAGGAAATCATTTTCAGGCTTTTGTCAATGACAATCCAGAAGGAACTTCTAGTCTGATGAATGGGTTCCAGAGCCTGGAAGATTCTGGCAGTTCATGGCGGCACCAGTGTCCGAAGTGTCCGAGGGGATTTCTGCACCTTGAGAACTATCTTAGACACCTGAAAATGCACAAACTCTTCTTGTGTTTGCAGTGTGGCAAAACATTTACGCAAAAAAAGAATCTCAACAGGCACATCCGGGGGCACATGGGCATCCGCCCCTTCCAGTGCATGGTGTGCTTGAAGACCTTCACGGCCAAAAGTACGCTGCAGGATCACCTGAACATCCACAGCGGCGACAGGCCCTACAAGTGTCACTGCTGTGACATGGACTTTAAACACAAGTCTGCTCTTAAAAAGCATTTAACTTCTGTTCATGGAAGGAGTAGCAGCGAAAAACCAAACCTGAACGCTATTACGAAAGTTAAAATAGACTATGATTAACAAATGGGTGGTTGTGGAGCCAGGCTCCACAAAAAGCTCCCACCCCGTGAAATTCTAGATTAAATTCTAGATGCAGATCCCCCCCATAATGGAGAGAAGCACAAAGATGTGACTGGTGATCAAAGACGGGCCTTGTGAGCAGCAGACTTGCCTGCTGCACTAAGGCTGTAGTCACTCTAAGTGCAAAAAAACTGTTTACAAGTTGAAAGTAAACTGAAAAATACAGGAAATTATTTCACGCTTCTCTTCTGGTTATTCTGGACACATTCTGATTCCCACCCATCCTCCCCCCAGTTATGTTCCACGTTCCCCCACATCAGGGGCAGATGCTGCCAGTTTTCAAACTGATAACTGCAATAAGCTGAAGTCTGAGCCGTGATGTTCCTGATCCGTAACAGCGAAGGAAACGGGATGTTTGTATCAATTCAGCAAACCATTCCCACCCAGTTCATACAGTATCTGTGGCGAAGTCAGCTGCTTCCTTGCCCAAGCTTTGCTAGAGCTTTCAACAGAAACAAGGCATGTTTTCATCCTCAAACCTGGGATCACTAAGAAAGAACCCACACCAGACAATAAGGAAGGACACTTTGAAATTGCCTCTTGCAATTACAGAATAGGTAAAAGAGAAAGAAAAACAGTACTGCCTTGCAGTTAATTTTTAACTGAATAGTCTCATTAGAAGGACTTGCTTTTGGTTTTATGAACCAGTTCTGATTCTTTTCTAAACTTTTTCTGCTTGTTTGGTTGGGTTTTTTTTTGTGTCATACCAGTGGTTTGCACCTGTATCTGACTAATTCCAAGTAAGTTAGTCCTGTTCAGTTGTAACGTTTGCCTTCATTTTTTACAAACCTTAGATACGTACACTAGTGTGAAAAATTAAGCCATGTGCTGTTATGTAATAGCAATTTTTATGTTAATTTTGAACAACAATCCTTTCTTACTAGGAACAGCTTAGACATAGAGGTCTTCTCATACTCTAAACCTGTGATGCAGTAAAACAGTTAACTAGGTGTGTTTGGGTAGGTGTGTTTGTACTTTGTCAAAGGTCATTTCAGTTTCACCACGAGCATCAAGAGCCCTGTAATTCAGAATCTTTCTCCTGTACCTGTCATGGACTGGTTATGTGTTTCTTCCACTTAATGTGCTATGAATAAAGAGTCAGTTCAGTTGTTAATAGGAGCTAACGGTACTTACATTAGATTCTCTCCAAAAGCAGTAGCTCTTAATCCTGTCTGTAACTTTCCTTTCAAGTTTCAGAATTGCTGTTACAAAGTTCTTGTTCCAAGTCCGGAAGTCTGGCCCATGTGCTCCATAATCTGTCTGGTTTTAAAATCCAAGACAATAGTTTTTAGTGTCAGTTAACACATTTTGCTTCCTTTCCTTCCCTACGTCTGAGAGTGCACCAGCCATTGCTTGGGTACTTAGTTGCATAAAGTAAACTCCTGCATCCTTGGACGAGGTCATAAAAAAATGAAAGGCTTTACTTCCCTCCCCCTTCCTTTTTACATTGGGCTGCTATTACTGTACTTCAGTAAATAAATGTATGGTGCATTTATGGGACAGATTTGTTTTGCTGTGCTTAAATTTGATCAATTAATACGCTTTTTCTGTCAGATGTACAATTATCATTGACAGCACTTCAAAAGATCATTCTATGTTTTTTGACTGGTTTCTTAGGTGTATGTGTGGGTATTTCCCCACGTGTCAGAGGGGAGACGGACTGATCTTTTGAAGCACATCTTCAGTGGGAGCAGGACTGAAGTTCTTTTGTTTTGCTGTTGTAATGCATGTAAACATGAGAGGGAGTTGTGTTGTGCGACAGGCCAACAGCATGTTCTGTTCAGTGGCTAGAGCGTCTTGGTAAGCTTTGTGAACACAAACTGATTTTGTGCACACGTTCACATTCCAGGTGTTTCCCCATCCATACCTGTAACCACTCATCCCGTCGTTAACACAATAAATGAAATGCAAAGACACGTGTTTCAGAAATACATATGCTTTCTCCTAACCACAGTTAAATAATTCTGTGCGTACCTTAGTATTTTGGCTTGCTGTGGTGAGTAAACAAGATGGTGCAAGCAGACTACGGTGTTCAAGGGGCAGACATTTAGTACCGTGTTGTGCCAGCCCTGGGGAAGGGTCCAGCCCACCTGCTCGCCCTCCTCAGAAATCAGCTCGCCACCGCCTCGGCCTTCGCTAGGAAAACCATCTAGAGATGGGTGCGGGAGCGGAGGGGGCTGCGGGCTGCCGCTGGGGGGCGGCCTGTGGCCGAGCGGCACCGGCCGCTCCCGGAACCGCCTTCCCCCGGCCTCGGGCCTGCGGGGCGGCTTTGCCTCCCGCCTCCTCGGGAGGCACCGGGCGAGGGACGTGCGCCCGAGGCGGCCTCCGGCGGCCCGCTCCTCCCGAGCGCTCCCAGCGGCTCAGGAATCGATCGACCGGGAAGCGAGAAAGCAGCCGCCGGCGCGAGCCCGAGCAGCCGCTGAGGCGCCGCGAGGAGAAGCCAGCCGAGCCGCCAGGGGGTGCTGTCCTTCTCCATCTCGTACCTTCTCCGTCTCTATGGCCGCCGCTTCCCCACGGCGGCGGCGCACGTCCGGCGGCGCGTCTATCGCCGCTGTCTCTATGGTAGGTTCCCCCGCCGGCTCCCACAATGCCCCGCGACCTCCCCCTCCCCTCCCGCGGCG
>JANVCC010000185.1:1939602-2026955 GCA_025345505.1 Todiramphus chloris collaris
CCTTCCCCCGCCTCCCGGCGCCCTGCGGGGTCCCGGCGCTGCGGAATCCGGGCGGGGAGCGGGGCCGGGCCTCGCCCGCCGAACGCGGCCTGTCAGCGCCCCCGCCCCGCCGGGCACCGGCTGCGGCGCGGGGGAGGGAGCCGCCGGCCCCGCCGCTAGGCCGCCGGGCCCGCCGGGGGACGCGGGGCAGCCATTTGGTGGCGGCGCCGAAATGACGGCGGGAGCCGGGGCCGGGCACAGGTGCGCGGCGCGGCCGGAGGCGGCTGACAGCGGCCCGGCGGAGGGGGCGAGGCTCTGAGGGGACCCTCCGGAGCCGCCCCGCGCTCTCTGCGCCGGTACCGGGGAACGGAAGGCGGGGATGCCCCCGATTCCCTCGCCGGCAGCCCGTGCGGGAGGCCGCAGCACCGAGCAGCCGAGTCTGCGGTGGCCTCCGGTACGGGGAACTGCCCCGTTGCCAGGAGTGTTCCCGGGCTTGTGGAGCCCTGCTGTAGGGTAATGGTGGAGAAGAGTCATGGTTGAAACCAGGCCCTAGAACTGCACCCGCCGTGTCGCGGTTAAAGTGTCTTAAAATACCAAAACAACTGAGCAGGAAAGGCGTGTCTTGGCTCTGCTGATGCTTGAGGTGCGCTGATGATTTTAGATTAAGCGTAGAAGTCAGCACAAAGCCTCGGAGAGGGCAGCGATGCGACCGGAGAGCAACGAGGATTGAGTTACAGTCAGGGTCCAAGGTGGAATGACATCTTGTCTTTAATGAGAGAAAATAACGACAAAGTTTAGGCTGACAACTGTGAAAATTTGTGGTGTAGGGCTGTTTTACCTCAAGTGCAAATTTAGGATTTTGTTTTGTGCTTAATTTTCATTCCTGTAGTTGCTTTTGTGGTGGTTCTTTCATGCCTGTAATAGCTGCATCGGAACGTGGAAACAAACAGTACAACCAGCCCTTCAGATTACAAGGGTGTAAGTCTGGTTGTGGCAGAAAAGATCCTCTTGTTTTAAATGAGGACCAACAAGTATGATTGTAAATCCTTAGAATGAAAATAATGCTATGTGACCTTTGGTCTGTGTTAAATATCTGTGGAAATTCTGGAAACTGAAGCATGTGTTGCTAGTACAACTATCATTCTGCAAAGCACTGAACTATTTTGTGCACTGAATTAATTTGTGTAATGAATCACTTTCCTGAGATCCACATTCCTTGTTAATGAACTTTTTCTTCTTTCTGCCATGTAAGCAAAGCTTTCCACAAGAAAAGGTTTCTTATTAACTTGTGTTCCTGTCTTCTTTGAGGCCGTGGCCGTTTCTCTCAAAAACATTAAATTCCAACAATTATAGCAACAGTACTTGAGATATTTCAAAGTTAAGAACTAGTCATGAGTATTGATCTCTTTCATTTAAAGCTTTGTTGGTAGGCACAGGTAGGATATCCACAGTACCCAGAGGATAACAGCCAGCAGCATTTGTTTTGTTAGGTGCATGTTACATTTCTGGTAAGATTTTGTGTACCTCGTAATGGGATGACTGGAAGTGTTTTATGTCTCCTTACTGACGGGGCAATTGTAATGAAAGGGAAAAAAAAACCCTGTATCCATGGGCATATTCAGCTACTCGGTGCAAACTTGCAAAAGGCTTTCCAGCTCCTGTGGAACCCTCCGTTTCCTTGCCTACGTCTCAGAATGGAATTCATATTCCATTCAAATTATTTGAAAAACGTTAAAATATGGAATCTCTCTTCTGTAAAATGTATAGTTTAAGCACAGAGTTCATTTTTGGAAAAAAACCAACACCAAAAAACATGGGGAACCAAGTCATACATCAGTCCTTATTCTCTGAAAGTATTAATGAAGAGTAGAAAATTCCTCAGTGTACCTCTTCTTGAAGGAATTGTGTCCAAATGGATCTGCTTAGAACTAGGCTTCCATTCTCTGCATTCAGTGTAAATTCAGCTGATTTTGATGGCCAGGAAAACTTTTCAGTTATTTGCCCTTCACTTAGTCCTGAAAAGTCAATACTGTTACAGGAGCTGAAGTCCTATCAGCCTTGTGGCAAGGACAAGGACTCCTTTCAGTGACACCTACGAGACAAAAAACCCCACAATGCCATTACAGAAGTAAATGGGAACCCTTTAAAATCGAGTAGCAGGTTTTCTGCTGGCAGGAGCAGGGGGGTGGTAACTTTTCTGGAATTTAAATTGGGCCATAGACACTCCCAGTAGCATTCATGTTCAGTGAAAAAACTGCCTTGAAATACTGTCTTAAACAGTCATTAAAGATTCTGCTTTATATACAGGATTTGCACATGATGTGAAGAGATTTTACACGGGACAGATTATGGAGTGTAGAAATTAGCAAGTCTGCTCTGTAGAGAGGATTTATTTTAATTTCAAGCCATCGTAGCTGAATGATGCCAAACTCTTATGGGGATGGCCCTTTTCTAAGCCTTTAGTGAAGCTAGTTTTCTGGATCTGTAGATGATGGCTGTCAAAGAGAAAGGAATAAAATATTCCAGCCCTCTCAGAGAATAATTTAATATTGATAATTTGATTATGTGGAGACTCAAGTTTTTGACCCAGTCAGGATGCTTTCAGAACTACACAGTTTAGGAAGGAAGGCTTGGAAAAGCTACCTTCTTGTAGTGCAAGCAAATGATTAATCTGCATAAATGGAAAATTACAATGGAGATCACTTTAAAAAAGAAAAGCAAATACCATGATCCCTGCAGTTGACGTTAAGAGCAAGTCAATAACAAGGACTCGTTAATTTAGTGATTAAAAATCAATTGAATTCTAAGATTTAGGCTTAACTTCAGTGAGACTGTAATTAGACCACCTTAATTTGTGACAATGCCATATAATTCCACGAGTTTTCAAGGTTTCCCCTCATCCTTAGAGAAGAGCTGCCTTTGTTCAGCGCTGGCAGAACTACGCCACGTCGCCTTCTCGTGCGAGCTCCACTGGTTGGACCTCCCTTTGCCCGTCCCAGCGGGGACCCCATCCAGTGTGCCTGAGCAGAGCAGCACTGCCATGGAGCTGCAGGGCTGTCACGGCAGCTGGGGAGGGACACTGCTGCTCCTCTCTCTTCCCTGGGTGTTTGCCTCGGCTCTGCGGGAGCTGAGTTCAAACCTTCAACCCTCCCTTTGAAAAGGGATGGCACTTGCAGATCTCATGTGTTGGTAAATGCCCTGACTCCAGGCACTGGGTGCTAGGGAGGGGATCCCTCCCTGCCTTGTGGGGAACCTGTTTCCCTCCGAAGAGAGGAAAGTTTTCTTAGGTTGAGACCCATGCTCACCATGCTACCTGGGAGCTGAAGAGGAGGCACTGCATTATGTTTTGTTCCTTGCTCAGAGAACTATACCTAGATTTGATCCAATGACCGATGAGTAAAAATGCTCAAGTGATCTTCAAAAATAAAGCAAAATCCAAGTCAACCACTTGAGCAGCTGAAGATGAGGCTGCAGTTGTCTGATGAATATTCAGATCTTTTATGTTTGAAGAATAACTTCAAGGGGAGGGACTGAAGTTGCCCCATCTCTAAATGTGCGCTTTTAGATGCTTCTTTGTAAGATGAAAACGTGGGTTAAAATATCTAAAAGTAATTGAATTTATGTTTCTTATTGTAGGTGAGAAATCTAGTCACTGAATTGAGATGTGAGGCAACACCAGCACCACTAACTGAAGAAACCCCTTTCTCTGTTTTTTGTGTAAAGTTGAACTCCTGAGGTCGTTAACTTTGAGTGTGGAGAAGGCTACATCTCCTTCTGGTGTTGGGCCCCTAAGCCCTAGATAAAGGTAGACTTTAAGATACAGCGTTGTCATCAGAATTTCTAATTAGCTAGTCCAGGCAATGTTCAGCTCAATGTGCTGGCTCAGGATCCTGCTGTGGGGTTCGGAAACCTCTCCTTGCTTTGCTTAGCGAGTACTGGTATTGAACTCGGGAAGCCAAGCGCCAAATGTTCAACACTGTCTTCATGGATCAAGCCCTCTCTCTTTAAAGGGTTGTTGGAATTCCTGCAGATTTGTGTCATGTCTCTGCCTTCCAAGTAGCCCTTTATTGTATCTGAACAAAATGTGGTATTTTTTGGCTGGTGCGTATATGCTGATGGATCAGAAAGGCAGGCAGACAGATAACTGCTGAGCCCGGTGCTGTAGCCTTCCCTGAGAAGCGTGTCCTTTTGGAATTATTTCCAGATGCCAATTTTCATGGAATGGATAAGCATTTCAGATGTGATGCATCTTTATTAGGTTGGCTCAGAAATGGTCCAGGGGTCCTGAGCTTCCTGTGGGAGAAGAACAGACTAATAGAATGGAATGCTCTCTTAAGCTTGGCTTCTTTAGGAAATCAAGATTAAATTATATTTATCATCTGTAAAGGTTGTTGAGCAAGTGCAGTGACTTGGATTAGTTGTAGAGAATGGCATGGGATTAGGTAGCTAAAAGTTAATGAGAAATAAGAACATCTAAATCGTACAAGTTCCATCACTTGTGAATGGTACAGATGTTTGAGGAGGGTTTGGGGGCTTCACCTTTCTCCCCTTCCAGTTTTATCAAATGTTCTAGGCTAAAATGACCATGAGAGAACCAGTCCTTTATCTTTGTTCCTCTGTTGCTGCAGTGGGAAAACGGTACTGTATGGGAAACAGAAAGTTATTCAGCTGTAATAGCTTTTATTTGGCATTTCTAAATTTAGGCTTACGCACTTTTGTTTGTCATCTGAAGTATTGCTTCTAATCACAACACTATAATTTTTTTGTAACTATACTATGTAAAGGTCTTGTACTTAAAAACTGCTGTCTTTTCAGGCTGCCTTGTACATTTCACCAGTTTCTGTATCAGCAGTTTTGTTGGGATTTTTTTTGTTGGCTTGTTTTTTACAAAGTCCTGCTACTTTGAGAGGGAGGAGAGGCAGCCCCGTGTGTGTGGGGCTGGCAGGGCTGCCAGGATGCACAGCTAGACCCAGGGTAGTGGCTCTGAGTGTGCTGCCTGTTAAAAACAACCCCCAAATCAGTTCTGTTCTACCTTCTTGATTATGCTCTGCTCCCTGTGTTTGCTCCGTTCAGGGAGCTGGAGCAATTTGTTCTTCAAGAGGACATCCTTGAAATACATTGTTTCTGACAAGGAGCAAGAATCTATTAAACATTTGGCTTATGCTTTTTGTAGAAGTTGACGTGATAATTAGGAGATGTGAGATTGTTTTCTTAACACACTGGATTGCAAGAATGGCAGGAGAGCTGGCGTGCTTAATAGAGTATGGAGACTTCCTTGGCGTACGGCTGCTGCAGGCTCTGGGAGTTGAGAGGAGAGCTTTCCCCAGCTGTTTGCTGATTTAATTAGATTTTTTTCCTGTCAAGAAATCTGAAGGTCAACACGTGCTGAGTAGAATCTGTCATTTATGAGGATTAAATACCCAGAGATAGATCCTTTACAAATTGGTGGTGCACGCTTTAAGAATCCGTTTTGTTCGTTTCTCTGCTGCTCAGGAAAACAAACAATTATATTCTAAAAGCTTGTAAACAGAGGGGTGGCTGCTTCTTGCGAGTCTCTGAAGTATCTGTGGAAACTGAATGTGGGTACTGTCTCAGAGCAGAGATTCCTGCATTAGAGATAATTAATGAGCAGTGTGGAAATAGAGCCTGTTTCTCAGGAGACTGTTGGTGTCTGACAGCATACGAGCAACTCAGCCTTCTCTTAAACTTTCCCCCGCCTGAGTCGTGATGGTAGCACGCTTCCCAGAGCCATCTCGTTTGTGCTGTGACCTGTGTCGTGCAGTCAGCCAGGTGAAAAAACACCAGCATCATTCCTAGCTCAGCAGTAGTGCTGGTGTTGGTGTCCTGATGGAGCTTTTAGGAAAATATTTGCTGCAAAACTTTACGCTGAGATTCTCTGCATCTCTTGTCTTGCTGTTTGAGTGAAGAGGCTGAAGGAAATGTGGGATTCTTTATCGAGCAGCTAAAAATCTTTCTAGGCATATTGGCTCGTTGTTTGGTTTTGCTATTATTTGTTTTGCTTTTGAATTTCCGTGGTTAAAAGACAGATGTAGTAATAGCAGATTAAAGAGGACTGCAGTTTTTTCAACCCTGCAAGAGCTTTGATTGTGCTTTCCTAGATTTTCATCCAACTTCTATTTTGTCCAGGGCCTGTGAATAGTCTGGCTTATGTTGAAAGTGTTACCTCAGCAGTTTGGTGTTGAAGGCACAGGTTCAACTTTCAGTTTGTTGTGTTTTACACTTACTATGGGAATTCATTCGAGGGAAGAAGCGCTGCGAAATATTGAAAAGCTCACCAAGATAAGGACGTTTTGTACAAGTATCCTGTTACTTAAAGGGCACTGAATGTTCGTAGTACTAAATAGAATTTCTAAACAGATGGTCATAATTAACATAAAATACATCCACAGATAGAGTCTATTTAGTGTTCTAGTAATTATTTCAATGGTCCGGTACTTTAGCATTAATTAAACTGTAGCAGAGCCAACAGTGGCGTTGCACTGAAGAGTTACCCAGTTCACAAGCAGAGAGGAGATCTCAGCTTCCTCAAAACAATCACCTTTTTTTTGCCATTGGATGGGGGGGAAAAAAATTAACACAAATGTTGTAATTATGTGTGTATTTGCATTTCTACCAAGCTGCTAGGAGAAGCTTGTTCCTAGCCTGGAAGTGAACTAACTGGTCTCTGGGTTGGGTGGAAAGTCAACACCGTCACACATTGCAGCGAAGGGTGGGGCTGATCAGCTCTTCAGTGGAGCTGAGAGTTGACATCCCCATGACAAAAGCTTGAATGCAAACTGTCTTGATGAATTCCTGAAGCCTGTTAGCCTTTTTCCAAGAACATAAGTTATATAAGATGGGGTGTCTGCTGTAAATCCCTGTTTTCTTTGGGATACTTCTACGTAACCAATTTGTATGGTACCACTGCACAGAGCAAGATGTTGCAGGAGAAAAGGCTTAACAGCCAGGCAGCTGAAGTTCCTGCTTGCCCTGTCAGAAGTTTTGTCCTAGATACCTGGGTTTTCAACACGTCAGAGGGTCAGTTCGTGGCAGCGGAGTTGCATTGTTGTGGAAGGTAGAGATGTGCAAAGCAAAATTTAATATAGCACTCTCTGCCCTTGGCTGCTCCCGCGGGTTCTTGGGAGGAAAGGGGGAAGGAACGCAAGAGAATCATAAAACTACAAAATCTCCTCTCATAGTGTTTTATGGTTTTTAACTTTTGTTCATTGATTTGTCTTTTACAGAATGAGAAAATGTCTTTTTTTAAAAAAAAAAAATGCAGTGTTTAGTTGGTGTCTGATTAAGTGTGAATAAGATCTGCAGAAGGAAGGCATTGTTCTTCCAATGAAAACAGCATTTCAACTCCCTCTGGCCCCCCTACCAAAAATAAAATATATTCAAGTTCTGTGTCCTCTCCCCACCCCGGGCATATTCTACAACCAGGGAGTGCTTTAAGGGTTTTAAAAGCTTGAGCCTCGATGAGATGGTGTGAGAGCTGGTTACTGTGATTCATGCCTTCACGTTTCCTGTGCCAGTGAATGTCGTTCTCGTCCTACACGAAAGGTGTATTTAATCCTGTGAGAAGAGCTTTGTGCCATTTACTGGGAATAGGTTTGGCTTCAATTTACGGTAGTCTGCATTAATCCAGTTCATGATCCCTTTCTGGTACAGTCATTAAACTAACACCAAGTTGGGGGTTTTGGAGTATTTCAACATAAGGATTTGGTTTTCTTCTGTAAAATATTGAAATGGTGGTTTGGGTTTGTTTTTTGTTTTGGTTTGTTTTTTTAATTAAAAATCATTCTAAATGACCAGAAACCATGTTTTAAATACTCTGTTATTCACTTACAGCTGCCAAAACATAGTACAGTGAAATAATGGTCTGCTAGCCTGCTAAACAAGTGTCCAGCTTCCACAATGCCTGTGCAGGCAGCTCAGTGGACAGAATTTCTGTCCTGCCCAATCTGCTACAACGAGTTTGATGAGAATGTGCACAAACCCATCAGCTTAGGTTGCTCTCACACTGTCTGTAAGACCTGCCTGAACAAGCTGCATCGCAAGGCATGTCCTTTCGACCAGACTGCCATCAATACAGACATCGATGTGCTTCCTGTAAACTTTGCACTCCTCCAGTTGGTTGGAGCCCAGGTATGATTTAAGCAGCAATCTTTTTTTGTGCCACTTCGTACTATGACTGTTTGTGTGCCCGTTGCAATGCACATGATGATTTTTTTCCCTTGTTTAAAAAAAAAAAAAAAAAGTGGTGAGACTTTAACTTTGTAACGTTTAGAAGTGAAACCACACTGTTTTCAGGACCATCCTTGTCTCAGAATGAAAACACGTTCTAGTTTTAAGCTGAATTCTGGTTCAAAAGGGCTCTTGAAGCGTGACTGGAAAAAATACCCATTAGGAAATAGACAATTAATTGTCTGTCACAATTGTCACTAGAAAAGTGAACCTGCCGCTTGCACTTGTTCATCGTACTCTTGCAAGGAGTCTTGTTTCTACATGGCACACGTTCAAAAGTGTCTATCTGATAACCATCTTTCAGAACTCTGTGTGTATGTTTATTATTTTTTTTTTAATCTTCATGATGATGGCATCTCAGTTGTGCTTTCAGACACTGGCTGCTCAGGCCGGGAATGCTCCCCGTGCTGTCTCGTAGCAGTGGCAGCACAGTGGTTATATAATCAGTACTGCGCTTTATGGAGAACTAAATAAGTCTGTTCACCTTGTGCTGATTCATACAACTTCTCATGTGCCTCTCGCTCTAACACCTGGGGGATGCAGTAAGAGGATGGTTTTTGCTTTCCTGTTTTTATGTCTTTATCACACGCCTTGGCACAGCTACTGGTACTAACACTGTGTCAGAAAGGGGTTGTTTCTCAAGCTCAGGTTCCTTTCATTTTTTTGTTTCTGTTTGTATCACATCACTGCCCTGATCTTAAAACATTCGTTTTTCCCGGTCTCCTAACTTCTTGCAATGTCTTTCGATTTAATGACTAATACTTCCTCTGTTTTCATTGTCTGGCCTTGTTACTTTGAGTTTTTTCCACCAAGTTGAGTTTGCTAGTTCTTCTCTTTGAAGATTTCAGCATGCCCAAATTATGCTTGAAATATTGTTTTAACTTTGCTTTTGATTTTTTTTCATATTACTTCCTTGCCAGTTTCATTTTGCATTATAACTTCCCTGGTCTCTGTAGTAAATCATGCCAATCTTGTACACTGATCATCCTCTCAAATCTTCTGTTCATTCATCTTTTAAGTACCTTCTCATTAGAACTTGGTTATTGGGTTTTGTTCTTAATGTGTTGAGTACTAACAAAGCCAATCTTTCATCGCTCTGATCCTCACCTTGTGTCATTGTTATATCTTATTCCATTCTACACATCTTGGGTGGGTCCTGTGTGTCACTTCTCTAGAAAGCAGTGTGCATCTGCAGTGTTATGTAATTAAGAGTAGAGATGTTGGTACCATCGCAGGCATAACAGATAGGCCAGCTGGGATATGTAATTCTTCTCCCCCCTTCTCCCCCTTGCATTTTCTTAGGTACCTGATCATCAGACAGTAAAGTTGAGTAACGTAGGAGAGAACAAACATTATGAAGTAGCAAAGAAATGTGTTGAGGATTTGGCACTCTACTTAAAGCCATTAAGTGGAGGGAAAGGTGAGTCTCTGCTGAACAGTGCAATTTTGATGTAACTCAACAGCCTTGTGTTTTCAGCACTGATTTTAGATGTCTATGGGATAATCCTCTGATTTCTGTAATAAAATTTCCCTTACAGTTTTAAAAGCATATTCACACCTCTGACACTTAATTTTATTTTATAAGTTTACAAAATTTTTTTTAATTTAATAGTGCTAACTTTATACTAAAGATGGACTTTCTTCAAAGGACGGGTTCGATGTCAGTTTAAGACTTCCATTATCAAAAAGAATTGTAATTAATTATGCAGTTTCCTCAGAGAAGGGAAGATACCTGTGACTCTTATCCAAGTCTTGGAGAAAGACACATCCTACTAGCCATTTTTGTTTTCCTTATGCAGATAAATTTGTCTGATTAGAAGCAATAATTTGCCTTTTCTCTCTTTCTTTGAAGGTGTTGCAAGCTTGAACCAGAGTGCACTGAGCCGTCCAATGCAAAGGAAGCTGGTGACGCTGGTGAACTGTCAGCTGGTGGAGGAAGAGGGTCGAGTTAGAGCCATGAGGGCAGCTCGATCGCTGGGAGAGAGAACCGTTACAGAACTCATCTTGCAGCACCAAAATCCTCAGCAGCTTTCTGCCAATCTTTGGGCTGCTGTCAGGGCACGAGGATGCCAGTTTCTAGGACCAGGTACGGTACATGTAGAATCTGCAGCAGAGTGTTCTTAGCTGTTCCTTTTCCTAACAACAAATTCCTTGGAAATATCTGCTGTGCAGTTGAAGATATAATTACTTCTGTTCATGTTGTAAATTAGCTGTAAATACAATCAGCTATCCTTTAGTTGCAGGTTGTTAATTTTAAAATTTATAATGATGTTTATATCTCTGATAGAAATAGCAAATCCCTAGTTAAGAATGCTGCTCGCAGGCAAGCACGAAAATGAGAAGGGAATTCTGTTTAAACTGGAAGAGGTCCTCTCTTGATTCCCATCACTGATGATAGCATTCCTGTACCATTTCCATATTTATTTCATACAGTCTCATGGTGTAGCATTGATGTCCAAAATTACAAAGGCTACAAGTCTGCAAGTGGAGAAGAAGATAAAAGTTGCACTACTGATGTGTTTATTACTGAAAATTATTCTTAGCTCTTGAAGTTTATTGGGCTTAGAGTGCTTCTAAATACTTCTAAACTAGCAGTTTTCTGAAAATGTTTACAAACCTCTTTTTCTGAGGATTAGTGGAATAAAAAGTAGTAAGGGATTAGGTTCAAAATGATTCAGATGCTCCTACTTATTGTGTTATTATACGATAGCCTTGCTGTTTTCTGACAATATTTCACTTGCTGTCTTTCATTGTTGTGCATTAAAGCTATGCAAGAGGAGGCACTGAAACTTGTATTACTGGCACTGGAAGATGGCTCTGCACTCTCAAGAAAAGTTCTGGTACTTTTTGTTGTGCAAAGGCTAGAACCAAGATTTCCTCAGGCCTCTAAAACGAGCATCGGTCATGTTGTGCAGCTACTGTATAGAGCATCATGCTTTAAGGTAAAATACCAAATTTGAAGTTTGTTACTGTGAAGTAGTGCAGCTTCAGGAAACCTCACCTAGGACTAGTGTCTTTCGCCTGTAAAATGCTACATAAATTCAGTTTCTACACATTTACATAGTGTAGACTGCAAAATTTTATCTAGAAGTGTGAAGTAGTTGTTTGATATTTTAAATTTTCTGCAAAGCAAACAAATAGTCACATGTGGTATTAGCTGGAATAGGTTCTGAAATTGCTGCCCTCGTTATTGAATTGCTGCCCATCATCTGGAAATCATCTCCCCTGAAAGAGGCATGGAACCTGTGACTCTCTAGGCACTCCTGGCCTGCGTCAGGGAGAAGTGAAATGTTTTAATATAATCACTTTTGACTTTATCTAGATTCATATGACTTGGCTATGGCCAGACTGCCTGGATGCTCTTAAAACTTAGGATCCAGTCCTGCACTCTATAAAGAACATTTTTGGAATGCTCTAGTCCTGGAAACTTCCCTGTTGCCAATACCAGGTGTGAGAGAGGGACACCATACACTGAGCGTCATCTCAGCCTGGACTCCAACGCTGTGTTCCCACACATTTTCCTCTCTCTCTCCTTTTTGTTTTGTCTGTATCTAGCTGCTGTGCACCAAAGAAGTGCTTTATTTTAGGTAGATAGGGGTGGGTTGTTTAAACTGAATGTTCCTGACTCTTTAGATTTGGAGAAGAATGAGAAGTTAATTCAGTATGTTTCTTCTTGAACCACAGTGGAAGACATTATTATCACAACAATAAAATAATGAGGCCTCTTGCTCTCCTTTATGTCTTCTGTAACATGAGAGTATTATTTAATATTTATAGTGAGCCATCAGTTAAATATTCTGTTCTTTAAATGTCAGTATCTTCATTTTTTTCTTCCTCTTTATTTTTTACTTCTGGAGGCTTTCCTGTTTCTTTAAGTCATCCTTTAATATTGCTTAGCAAAAACTCAAAGTGGAACTACCAAATATCTAACTGTATCTCCTGGGACTTAAGCAAATCCAATTGCTTTCCCAGTAGGAAGCAGCGAGTTGATAATAACTTTGCTCCTGTGATCCTGTAGAGACCTGAAGAGCTGCCATTTCTGCCTGTGCCCTGCTAGCTAAGGGGATGAATGCACAGCAGAAAATGAAGTATATGCTAAAACCAGTACTTTTGTGATTTGTGCTGTGTAACAGTCTGTCTGATGGACTTGGAGACGTTTTATTAAAGGAGGAATATTTAACTGTTTATTAGGTCACTAAAAGGGATGAAGATTCTTCTTTGATGCAACTTAAAGAAGAGTTTCGGAGTTACGAGGCTTTGCGGAGAGAACATGATGCCCAAATTGTTCACATCGCCATGGAAGCAGGACTTCGAATATCGCCAGAACAATGGTCTTCCCTTCTTTATGGTGACTTGGCACATAAATCACACATGCAATCCATTATTGACAAGGTTTGTCAAAGGGATGACTTTAATATCTTTGTAGGATTAGATTTGACTATTAAATGTTATAAAATATTCAAGTACTGCTTGAGTTAACTTTTTGTCTTTAGTCATATCAAATATTGATTAAAAATAGAATGAAGGGCGGTTGGGTTTTTTCCTTCACTGTAGTGTATTCTTCATATGAAGACATTTTGGTTTTCAGTAGTTTAAGACTAATTCCCTTTTTGGTGTCTTATGATGAAGCTTCATAGGGCAGATTCTGAGCTGAGAAATAACATTTCTCACCACTGATACTCTCTGTGTGCCATCTGAAGACACTACATACTGCGTTTAGGAGCCAGTGTAATGGAAATCTTTTTAAGATGAGTAGCTCACAGATGTAAGGTGCAGCACACTAACACTCAATTTGTTTTCAGCTCCAATCTCCAGAATCTTTTGCAAAGAGTGTACAAGAATTGACAATTGTCTTGCAGCGCACAGGGGATCCTGCAAACTTAAACAGGCTGAGGCCTCATTTAGAACTCCTGGCAAACATAGATCCAAATCCAGGTATGCAAATGAAGTTTTTAAACATTTCTTAATATTTTTTGTATCTAAAAAACCAAACTATTAAGATGATAACCTCCATTCCTGGTTTCAAAATTCCCATTAATTAACATAGCATATCATAAACTCTTCTAGAAGATTTGCTTCTTATTAACAATACTCTTGGAATTATTGACAGAATGACAAGCCTGCTTGTAATAATTTTAGATGCAGCATCTCCAACATGGGAGCAGCTGGAAAATGCAATGGTTGCTGTAAAGACTGTGGTACATGGGCTGGTGGATTTCATTCAGAATTACAGCAGAAAAGGCCATGAAACTCCACAGGTAACTATACTGGGTCGTTGCATTATATGCCTTAATGTACAGTTACTGAAAGATGCACCTTTGAAAAAATTACTGTTGATTTGAAATATTTATGGCCTTTTCTGTGGAATAATTGATGCTACTGTCATTTACAGCCTTCAGGTTTTGAGAACATTTCTGAATGCAAAAGAGCTTGCTCTCATGAGATCTGTGCCATGGCATGGCACTTAGCCCATCAACAAAAAAGTTCCTTAGCTTTCTGATTAAAGGTGCAAAATGTAAAAACACACCGTGGAGGTGTTTAGCATAAAAATAGGCTTAAAATACACAAATATCTGTTAGATTGTAAGAGGAATGTCTTATGTTTTGCTTTTGTGTGTGTTTGGTTTTTTCTTTCAAAGCCACAACCAAATAGCAAATACAAAACAAGTATGTGCCGAGATCTTCGACAGCAAGGGGGATGTCCAAGAGGAACAAACTGCACATTTGCTCATTCTCAGGAAGAGCTTGAAAAGTGAGTGTGGGAGACTTTTTTTTTGTTGTTCTTAATTTAAATCCAAGCAATCTCCATAGACTTCTGAAAACGGTTTCTTCTATATGTTAATTCATTCAGAGGGATTTGTGAATCTCTTGAAGTGACAACACTTCACATGCAATTGAAGGTACAGTCAAGCAATGTCTGCAAACTAATTCCAGTTTTATTTTTTATTTTACTCCATATGAAATAAAATTTCCTGTCGTGAAACTGAGTCTAGGCTCAGTGCCTGTCAGGGCTTGGTGTTATCACCTATGAGAGAGGGAATGTTAATTACATTTTAATTCATTAAGGAATAAAGTGAGTTATTTGAACAGTATGTCACATCTGCATTCTTGAAGCTGTTTTCAGCCAAATCCATTATCAAAGAACCACAGACGTGGATCTTCTAAGAGGAGAGATGATCTTTGGTTTCAAGGAAGACACTGATGTTCTATTTGCAAATTGTTGAATAATAAGCACCAGTTTTTGAAGTCTTGTGATTTTTAGATGTCATGTTCTGCTCAATCCCTTCCTTTTGCTAGTTTTACAAGTACATTAAACTTCACAATAAGCACTTTTTAAATTTTCTGTCTTTTGTACGTGTTTCTACGTGTGTTTGTTTATAGATACCGCTTGAGGAACAAAAAAATCAGCGCAACAGTGAGAACATTCCCCCTTCTAAATAAAGTTGGCGTAAATAGCACCGTCTCCACCACAACAGGAAACGTGATTTCTGTCATAGGAAGCCCTGAAGCAACAGGGAAGATGGTCCCAAGTACTAATGGAATAGCTAATCTAGAAAGTGGAGTTCCCCAGTTGATCCCTCGCTGTGCCGACACCTCCTTGAGAGCTTTGGAGAACACCAAGAAGGGAGGGAAGACTGGAGCCAATAGCCAGAATGTTTCTGGATCCCCTACAGAATCACTACCTGAAAAGTAGGTGACTTTCATCCATAAAGATAACCAAGCATTTTGCTTTTAGATTATCGTGGAGCTTGTGGATGGCAAACAAAAGATACCGAATTCTGGTCCTGGCTTGCAGCTGACGCTCGCTGGCTGCAGAGTTGTGTAAGATCTTGTACTGCAGTGCAGATGGTGTTATACAGAGTCTGTGGATTCGAGTTGTCAAGAGCCAGCATCGATTGTTTTAGCTGTTGAATGCTCTCCTGCAATATAGATAAAATAGTAAATCTCCCCCTTTGTCTTCTATTCTGTTCTGTTACTATTGGGATATTACCTACAAATAAAGTTAAAAAACCTGTGCTCAAAATTTGATGTTTCCTGAAACCAAGGGTGTGCATAGTGCACACTCCCTTAAGAATTCTGGAAACTTTCTAGTTTGGGGTTTTCCCTTGAAACTTTTTAGATCTTTCTCCAGGCTGCACTAGGCCTCTAAACAACTTTTCAAAACCTTTATCTTTCCCAGAATACACTTACAAGTGGTATCTAAGCTTCTGGGTACCTACCAAAATATTTACATCTGCTTTTGATTTCTCTTAGAAGAAAGCCCAAGATGTAATAATAGCATCAGTTTGGGGTGTGAAAAACAAAATTCCAGAGGAAATGACAGGGCCCAAATTTCCACATTACATGGGAGCATACACAAAGAGATGACTGGCTGAAATAAGTACAGATCTGCTTAATGATTTCTTGGTAATCCTTTTCAGTAAAATTGGTTCTCCACCCAAGACTCCTGTAAGCCAGGCAGCAGCTACCTCAGCTGGTACTCCTAATATTGCAACAGAAGTTAATTCTGTGCCTCCAAAATCCAGCCCGTTTGTTCCCAGAGTACCTGTCTACCCTCCACATTCTGATAACGTTCAATATTTCCAAGATCCCAGGACTCAGCTGTCATATGAAGTTCCACAGTACCCACAGACAGGTGAGTGAGATGAGCACGAAATCAAAAATAGCTCTGAACTTTTTCCTAGATAAGCCTAAATGCTGAGAAATAACTATCTCAGATTTGTGGGGGGTTTTTTATCAACTGAATCTTAAAACTTACTGGCATACTAACTTGGCTCATTGCTGAGTATGGGAGGGGCCTGTAGCTTGCTCCAGTGTTGGTGTTTGTTGTCTCTGTGCGCAGTACGTTATGCAGGTTGTACCTCAGCATCCAGAAGAACTTGAACCTCAAGGTCTTTTCATCTACTTCTTTCTTTTGTTCACATTTAATTGCATTTCTTTAGGCTGGCTCACATCATGGCCTCTCTGTGGGGGTATCCACGGGCAGGATTCACACCCTGCACAGAGCACAGCACACCTCTGCCTTGAGACTTACACAGCTTTGGGCTTCTCAGATGTTTTTGAAAGTTTTCACTCGTCTTTTAGGTTGCAGTGTCCATGTTTATATTCAAGCAAACGATTAGGTTATAAGCATTGGGTTGTTCGTAAGCTCTCAAAAGGCAGTGGTGTTCAAACAGTCCTTGTCAGGGGGAAAAAAGAGTAAGCTAAGTATGAAATTGTTATTTATGGACATTTGGAATTAGGTTTTTTCAGCAATATAGCTTTTTGTATTAGAGGTAAGTATTTTAACTTCCTGTATAAAGAAGTGCTTAAGATGCTGTCTTTTCAGGTACATAGTTATACCATAGTACATAGCAAAGACAGAGAAACTCCCATTTTCCAGACTGGGTCGGGGTGGTAAAGGGTCAGCACTATGTCTGCAAGTATGGTTGTCATACATGAAATTACATTCCAAAGTAAAGGGATAGGGTCGATAACAGGTTTGAAGTGTGACTCTTCATCCTGGAAAGGTGTACTTCTAAAACTGCAAATAGTGTTGATAAGGTGTAAAATTCTGGGTCATGTGTGGTTACATTAAATGTGCCTTTTTCCAATTTTTAAGGATATTATCCACCACCTCCAACAGTACCAGCTGGTGTGGCTCCTTGTGTTCCTCGCTTTGTGAGGTCCAATAACGTTCCAGAATCCTCCCTCCCACCTGCTTCCGTGCCATATGCCGATCATTACAGTACATTTCCCCCTCGAGATCGACTGAATTCTCCTTACCAACCTCCTCCTCCGCAGCCGTATGGACCAGTTCCTCCTGTCCCTTCTGGAATGTATGCTCCAGTTTATGACAGCAGGCGCATCTGGCGCCCACAGATGTACCCACGAGATGATATTATTAGGAGCAATTCTTTACCTCCCATGGATGTGATGCACTCATCTGTCTATCAGACATCATTACGTGAGAGATACAACTCTTTGGATGGGTATTACTCTGTGGCTTGTCAACCTCCAAACGAGCAGAGGACTGTGCCTTTACCAAGGGTAAGTGAGAGCCAGGAAGGGTGTAGTCTTGAAGGTCATTACTGAAAAGCTGGTAAATAATTAGTTTAAGCCTCTCCTGTTTGTCTGGGGTTACAGCAATCAAGACAAGTGACCTGAACAAAGTTCTGATTTTGTATTTAACCTCAATAAAATGGGCTTGTAAAATAGACCACTGTAATTTGCATTAAGAGCAGAGCCCACCTGCTTCTTTAGTTGCCCTGCATATTGCTTGAATTAATTGCATATTTAAGATTTGTGTTACCATACGTGGGCCAGATTCTCCTCCAAAGTCCTGTGAAATACTCCTAGTGATATCCCTCTAGTTATTCTAGGGAATTTGGAGCTCCTGGTGTGTCCCCTGGAAGTATGTGCCTTCCGATTAGACTATGATAGGATGTACAGCCCTGTATTTGTTGTTGCTAGGAGCCTTGTGGTCATTTGAAGACTGGTTATGATGAGCAGTTAAGACGGAAGCCAGAGCAATGGGCACAGTACCACACACAGAAAACTCCTCTGGTATCGTCAACCCTTCCTATGGCAACACCATCTCCAACACCACCTTCTCCTCTCTTCAGTGTAGATTTCAGCACAGAGGTGGGAAGTGAAAACTTCTTTATTTTCTGTTTCTGTAAGATGCCATTTAATGTTTCTAGTAAAGATTTTCTACCTGCCATCTGTTGTTCATAAAATTAATTTAATCTTCTAGCAAAAGGGGAGCAATATCTTATAATATAATAATGTAATAATGCATTCAATTTGATATTACAGTGATGCTAAACATGATTGCAAAGAGGTCAAAAAGTGAAGTGATTCAATTTACCCTCACTAAAGGAACTGTAATTTTACTGAACTAGCTTTGTGAACCTCCAGGGTTTTGTGTGGGGAGCAGCAGTTGTATTCCATTAAGGAATTCCCTTTTGCACTCCAAAGGACACTATCACATGAGTAGACTGAATCAAGATGCAAATGCTTGTCGCGTCCCAGAGAATACACACCACTTAAAAGTGGTGGTGTGGTTTAATCTCAGACAGCAAATAAGCACAACTGCTCACTCACTCCCCCTCTGGTGGGATAGGGGAGAAGAGAATGAGAAGAGAAAACTTGTGTGTTGAGATAAAGACAATTTAATAAGTAAAGCAATAAGCTGCACACACAAGAAGAGCAAAACAAGGAATCCATTCACCACTTCCACTGTCAGGCAGTTCAGCCATCCCTGGGCTCCGTCGGGTGCACCGGTTACTTGGGAAGACAAATGCCAGTACTCTGAATGTCCCCCCTTCCTCCAGCTTTATAGCCTGGGCATGACATCATATGGTCTGGAATATCCCTTTGGTCAGGTAGGGTCAGCTGTCCTGGCTGTGCCCCCTCCCAACTCCTTGCACCCCCAGGCTGCTCCCTGGTGGGGTGGGGAGCAGAAAAGGCCTTGAGGCTGCGTGAGCACCGCTCAGCAAGAACGAGAGCATCCCTGTGTTACCAGAACTCTTTTCAGCACAAATCCAAGACAGTCCCACACTAGCTGCTATGAAGAAAATTAACTCTACCCCAGCCAAAACCAGCACAAATGGCAAAGGGAATTGGTAGAACACTGTGTACGTAGGTGATAAGTTCAAGAATGAAATAAGTAAACAAGAAACTCAATAAATAGGAATAGTGTGCTTTGGAAGAAAATAATCTTGTCATATTTCCTGTGTGTGTAAATCAGATGCATCCAAAAAACTAGTTTGAGAACCATTGTGCCGAGCACACGCTGCTGTGGTTTAACACTTCCATTGGTGATATTTGAGGTGTTAGATTGTGATTTTTCAGAGGAGGTCTTGTGAGGTAGGTGTACCTGAAGTCCCTGAGGAGTGCATTCGAGGTAGATCAGGCTTTGGTCCTTTTCATCCAGGTTGGAAGGTTCCAAGTCACCCTTCTACCTGCCACAGGCTGATAATTAAAGGAAAATGCATGGCTTCCTCTCAGTTTAATTACTGTAGGTATTTGCCTGCAGAAACCTGCACTACCCTAGTGACACTGATTTCAGTCTCATGTCTCAGCAGACCAGGCAGTTCTTCGTGGTGGCAAAGCTTGCCTGTCTTTGGCAGCTGTCAGCTGCACTGGTTTAAAATTGGACAGAATGGGTTACGTTGTCTCCCAGTCAAGTCTTGAATACAGCTAGAACCCCTTGAATGACTTTAGGGATAAAAGACATTTACTGCTAATGAATAAAATTTTTATTGTAAGACTGAATTCCCTGTTTTTATTATTCACTGTTTGTTTATTCACTTTTCTGTAGTTCTCAGAGAGTGTCAGTGATTTGAGTGGAACTAAATTTGAGGAAGACCATCTCTCTCACTATTCACCGTGGTCTTGTGGCACTATTGGCTCTTGTATAAATGCTATCGACTCGGAGCCCAAGGACGTGATTGCCAATTCAAATGCCGTGTTGATGGTAGGGGTTTTCTGCGTGTTATCTCATCAGTGTCTTCTCTTTGCTTAAACATGCCTTTGTTTTTCAAGCTGGTAGCTTCTGGTAGTATTTTAAAGTAGTTCTGTCCATTTGAAGTTGTTTGGAACGTCTCTTCCCGGGTTTGTAAATAAACAATATGAATCTTCAGTGACAGAATGTAGTGCCAGAAATAAAATTCTCAGATGTCTAAACAGCTCTTCTAGTAACAGATTTCTGTAAACCCAACTTTGAGCCAAAATATTTTTGAGTAGATAGCCTGTAAACTGATAAGAAGTCATTAATTGTAAATGTGTTCTCTGATTCTTAGTGGGGTAAGTTTTGACTTACTGGTTTTGTTTGTCTCTCTTCAGAATTATTTTATATAAATGCCTATGTTCTCACACACATCCTTACAATTTCTGAGGCATCTAGTTTCAGAATACGTTGCCGTGACAGACTTGCCTGGCTAATCCAGGGTCACTGTGGCCAGGCCAGAGCAGGTGTTCCCATCGCAGAAACACATTTCCCGTTTGGCTTAAGTGCAGTAGTCCCCAGTGCATGAACACATAAATCACTAGCCTTTAAGGATTCTAAGACTTGTTACCTTGCCATTTCAGAGAGTCTTTACTTTGTTAATCCCAAGAGCAATAGACACTCCCAGGGAAAATTTGAAATACTGTGGACCCAGGATAATCAGCATGAACTTAATCTTGGCTGCTTTGTACCCCCAGAGAATCTGTATGAACTATTTTCCTACACCTCTTACTTGGTTGGAAGGCACATTCTCATCTAATAAACAGTCTAATGTCAACAAATCTGAGAAAATAAAATACAGCTTAGTTTTTATCTCCCAATTTCCATGAGGGGGGGAAAAAAAAAGCTAATTGAAAGACTTCAGAAAACAAAAAAATCTGCAGTATGAATTGTGGCACACAGCTTACCTCTGAAGGGGGAAGAGCTCATGGTTTTTGGAGACTTTCTGCTGGATAGTGTGGCGGGTTATCTTTATGTTCTGTGAAACAAGTGTAACCAAATCCCATCCCAAGCTGCCTTTGGTACTGCCTCCATGTATAGGAAAGGGTACTGAAAGGCCTTAAAGCATACTGGAACACTTTCTGCCTGGAAACACAAGCTTGGAAAAGCAAAAATATTTCTTCTTGCACTGGCAATAACATTCTAACGTCCAGTTTGCCACTAAAGGGCAATAGTTAAATCATTGAGGCCCATCTTGGCTCTTTAGTTGGACAGATTTTCAGCATTATGTTCAGCAGCAATAATCAGAAAGTTATTGGCCACCTGAAGAATCTGAATAACCTAAAAAATGTGTCCATATATCTTACGTCTCCTCAATACAGGATTTGGACAGCGGAGATGTCAAGAGGAGAGTACATTTATTTGAAACTCAGAGAAGGGCAAAGGAAGAAGATCCTATAATCCCGTTTAGTGACGGACCCATCATCTCCAAGTGGGGTGCAATCTCCAGGTCATCCCGCACGGGTTATCACACGACAGATCCTATTCAGGCCACTGCTTCCCAAGGAAGTGCTACTAAGCCCATCAGTGTATCAGGTACAAGTACGTGCCTAGGATGACCATACAGTGTGCATCCCGAGCACTTTGTCCTCATCATGCTTACTATGCAGATGCAAAGAGTTAAAATACAGTATATCCTGCTTTGAGAACAGAGCAGTTAATGAGTGGCATCTTAATTTGTTACAGATTATGTCCCTTATGTCAATGCTGTCGACTCAAGATGGAGTGCCTATGGCTCAGATTCTACTTCATCAGCACGTTACGCAGAACGGTATGGACTTTCTTCTGTGTTCTGTTAACAGCATTTTCTATAGCTTGCTGTTCTGCAAAATCCTGAAAGGGGAGGGAAATCTGGAATTATTAATAGACATTCTTAATTTTACAGTAAAAGATTAGCTTTTTTTTTCCTATCCAGTATAAAGCCTTTCAAAAACTAGGTTAAACTTGTGTAGTCTTTAATACTTGATGCAGCTAATAATACCCAGTTAGTAGCAACGTATCCCTTGAGAGACCTAATCAAAGAATTGGAGTCAGGTACTGCCAAGCTGTCAAGTCAAAGTCTGCAGTCTTCATTAGTTTCTCTCAAGTTTTCTTGCCTCATCTTAGCCACATGTAAAATAAGGATTTTTGTTTCATATAATGCCTCAAGGTATTGCGAGTCCCGGTGAAGAGCACATTATCACATAATTTCTGTCCAGAAATGTAACATTGATAGACTAATGAAGTTTATGGTGCCTCTGATTTAGAGAACTTGTTTTTAATTCCTAGTTTTGCTTTCTTTCTCTTAAAGGGACAGGTTCATAGTTACAGATTTATCTGGTCACAGGAAGCATTCCAGCACTGGAGATCTTTTGAGTATTGAATTACAGCAGGTAAGATCAGATATTATACCATGTGGGATTGTATTAATTAAAAAAAAAGATATTTAGTAAAGTGATCTTTAAATAAATTTTCTTAGTGTAGTTTACAGAAAATGATAACAATTGACAAAACAATCAGTAAGGGTTAACCAGACACAAGTCCTGCAATACTTAGTATGATGCATAAGGACTGTTAATATGAGCTGGTCTATTGACGTCAGCAAGGCTGTTTTGGGGAGAAAGTGGTGGGCCTGATACGTGTCAGGAAATGCAGAGCAAAATAAATGCTGTGCATTAAAGGAAAGCAGAGTTATCCATCGAGCATGAGAACTGTGCTTTTTGTAAGCTGGTTTACTTTGCCATTTGACTATACATCGTTTAAGTGTAGTTGTTGGTAACTGATACGTTTCTTTCCGTAGGCCAAAAGTAACTCACTGTTACTTCAGAGAGAGGCAAATGCGCTAGCCATGCAGCAGAAGTGGAATTCTCTAGATGAAGGCAGTCGTCTTACCTTAAATCTTTTAAGCAAGGAAATGGATTTGAGGAATGGTGAGGTAAAGAAAGGGGTTAATGGGGATTAGACAAATCTTTTGAGGTTTTTAACGTATACATAAGTGCATTCATTTAAACTAAAACTCTTCATTTTAACATTCCCAAGTATACAGAACACATTCTGTGCAAGTTAAATCACTGTCGTTGCACCCAGTTATTTCCCTGGGATCAAGGAGGTGCCCCTGCTATGCTGCTGCTCCAATCATCTGTTTACCAAATGGGAAGAGTGTGGCAATCCATTGTCATGCAGTCATTACTTTGTGTTCTGCTTGTACATGCTATAAATCTAAATGTTCTGCCAGTGGACTCCAGAGTATACACTTTATCTCTCTGTTTCTGGACTTCATGGTGATTAGATTTAGCTTTGTATCCAATGTTGTCTATGCCCACAGTTCTATTTGCATCTAACGAGCTCTTTTGAATTGTAGAATTGTGTCTTAGAAATGCATCTTCTGTTTTCACTTTAATACTAGAGTGTCTTGTGAAGCAGGTGAACAGACAGTTTGATATTCACAGAATATACTGATTATTTCTTTTAGACTGATTATACTGAAGACTGTGCAGACACAAAGCCAGATCGAGACATTGAATTGGAGCTGTCAGCCCTTGATACGGATGAACCTGATGGGCAAGGTGAACAAATAGAAGTAAGTACAAATAACTGTGTCTGAAGAGGTCACTGGGTCCTTTCGTTAATTAAAACTTCCAAAATGTCTTTGTGAATTAGTCAGTGTTGATAGCAAAGCCTTTTGGTTTTAGTCTTTCTAGTGCTATTAAGTATTTGCCTTATTTTAACACTAGGGGTCTCATACTTCTTACTCCAATACCTGGTGGTTAACATTACTTTAAACAGCTTTCATAGCTTTCAGCTTTTTGCTCTTCAGCTTCTGCTAGCATTAGTAATGGTGGGGAGTCCATTCCTTTTCCCTTCTCCTCCATTGTTGAAACTGTAGTTAAGAATCTTTTACACTGAAGTTTACATTTACATGTGATAATTTAACCTAAATTTTGTGCTCACCTGATTTGATCAGTAATTTAAATTACTGTAATCCAGTGTTCCTTCCTTTATTTTCACTGCTACTTCATTGTTTGTAGTTCTGTGCATCTGCCCCAGTTCCCTCTGTGCTATTTCCTCCTTTGCTGTGCAGTCACAAAACGTTCTGGTGTTCATTCCAACCAAGCATTAGGATCAATTGTCTTTTCTTTTTTTTTTTTAAGCATCATATGCTTAAATTAAGGTTCTTATCTGGAACACACTCCATAATACACTCCAGTACTGGCTACACCTTTTGTTTGCTCTGCCCGTGGTATGTGATGCAGTTACATGGATCACCGCTACCTGGATGGAAGGACTTTTATCTTTAGCCTTTCCTACCCCTAATTATTGAATCAGCTCTCACTGCATAGCCTCCTTTATTGCCTGATAAACCATGGTTTTAGCAGCTGGTGTTTACATTACTGTGGTCATTCCCTGCCATCTTTGAATATTTGTGTTTTCCTATGGTAGAATGTGGTAGACATTCCAACTGTATGAAATAAAAATGAGGGGTGTTACGATGAGATTCCCTTTTCTGTCACCTTTACGTAGTGGAACATAATAGAAGAATTTCAAGGTGGTAATGACAGTATTGATGGATGTTTTTCCTTTTCTCCTGTAGGAGATTCTGGATATACAGCTAGGTATTAGTTCTCAAGATGATCAGCTGCTCAATGGAACATCTGTAGAGAATGGGCATCCACTAAAGCAGCACCAGAAAGAATCTATGGAGCAGAAGAGACAAAGTTTAGGTGAAGACCTTGTGATTCTGTGAGTGTTAGACAAACCAGCAGTGTCTGCCAGTATTAGCCAAACAGCAGCAGCAGAATAGTTGAAGCATGGTTGTGTAAGGATGAACTACGTACCTGCTCAGACTTGGATTAGACGCCTGCGTTGTGCATACATGGCAAAGTGAGAAGAACCTGTTAAGAAATAGAATTAGGTCACAAATATGAAAGTCCCAGGCTGGTACCACTGTTCATATGCATTTGTAACCGTATACACCGAGACGTGTCACAGCTGTTCAATACCTTCCACACTCAGTAAGCAAAAAATGCAAAAGTATTTTTATAGTTAACAGAAGTTAAGAAAGAACTTCAGAAGGTTAAATGTCATACCGTTTGCACAAATCTCCGTAGAGAGGTAGTTTTTAAAGTAGACTATTTTAGGTTTATATGTTCTCTAGTCTTTAATGTGTAACGCAGCCTTTGAAAATGAGGCAGACTACATTTGAACACCTTGAGCGTACCGTTCCGTAGTAAGAGGTTTAGCCTGTTGCTAAAAAATGAGTTCATGTCAGTATTTATTTAATGCACACAATTCAGTTCCGGATACTTGTGCATGTACTTGTTTAATATTTGTGTAACTTATTTTTCTCCTCAGGGAGGAGCAGAAAACAATCCTGCCCGTAACTTCTTGCTTCAGTCAGCCGATCACAACATCTGTTAGCAATGCAAGCTGCCTGCCCATCAGCACGTCAGGCAGTGTTGGCAGCCTCATTTTGAAAACCGCTCACATTATGTCTGAGGATAAAAATGACTTTTTAAAGCCTGTTGCAAATGGCAGGATGGTTAACAGCTGAAAGGCATTCATCTTTCCAGCTTGTGACCACACCACGGAAGCATTTACACTAGCTTTTTATATATATAATATATATTATATAATGTATATTTTTTTTAAAAAAAATAATATTGGGGTCATGCATTTCCTGTGGACTCTTTGATACTTCAAGCCCCTCTCGCATTAGCATTCTGAAGAAAAAAAAAAAACTTACTTTACTAGGGTAAGGTGTTCACTTTCCACAAACGAATGGAATTTGGACATTGTTTTACTTAAGCTTAAAGCAGCTTTTTATGAGTTTGTAGCAATCCGGTGCGGTATCTGAGCCATTCTTGTTTAAAATGGCTTCTGTAGAAAACTAACAACTCAGTTATTTAAACTAGCAGGATCCTACGATGATACATCTAGTGAAAGGAAGACTAACTTATTTGTCTCTATTTTGTTTCATGAGAGAAGAACTTGTGTCTTGTTGCAGCTGCTTTTTCTTTAGTTGTGGAACTTTGCATGGAGTATTGTTTCCTGTTTGAAGACTGAGAGGTGGAGATTTGGACTTGAGACTTTTACAGGGTTAACACACCATTAGCTTTGCACTGCTACGTTACTTGCAGGTCTGTGGTGCAGTGCTTGGCTGCAGCTTTTTGTTTCCATTCCCCCCCCAGTTTCTGCTTTAGAACTGTAGATACACATACACAGGCTACTTGTCCAAGTAAAATTGTCAGAAGTAAACCAAGTGCCTAAGTCCTCCAGCTAATGTAATAGGTATTGATTTCCCCAAGTGATACGTGAAACGATTTTCCACCATTTTGAGAGGTTATGCACTAATGTAACAGCAATTCTGGTTTTTCTTTTTTTGTTTGGTTTTTTTTTTTTATCAATAGTTCTCAACTTGGAGATTATAGAATCCAGATGACTTGGCAAAAAGTATCAGGTGCTCTTGGCTTTCCTTTGAAAACCCTGTATGTAGTGTTTGCACTGACTAACGAGATGGTATTGCTGTTTTTTGTACTGTTTTGTTTTTAATTTAAACTAAATATTGGGAATTTAAGGCGGTTGTATTACCTTTGTTAAATGTTGTTAATTTTGTATTCAGGTTTAATTTTTGCTTGTTCAGTGGCAACTTATTTTCAAAGACCTTGAAAATACAATAATATAGCATTATCTGACCTTCAGAGTACTGAAAAGTGTATGAATTTATGCCCTGTTAAGATGTGACTGAGAATCATGTTAGACATGTCAACTGTAAATTGGTTTTCATAAATACACATGAACTAGAGCCCTGGGCATATATATTTTTTGAGAAGCTTAAATATCCACTCTTCTTTTTTTTTTTTTTTTTTTTTGGAAAAGAAAGCATCTCCCTCCTGATGATTGCTATCTTCTTGTTTGTCCTCTTACTTTTCTTTGTGACAGGTTTTACTTTTTTTTTCTTTTTTTTTTTTTTATGTTTTTATTAACTTCTGTGAAGTTGTTTACTCTGAAAATTGTACTGGAATATTTTAAGCCAAGCTGATCTTTCACCAGGTGTACTGCATGTAAGGGCTTTTCCTGCTAGCAAAATGCTTAAAGAGGATCATGTTACTGGTCGTCTGAGTTGTTATTTTACAAAATCACAGCTATGTGGTCGGGTAAGATTTTGATAACTGTTTTGTGCACGCTTCTGGGGGGTGGGGGTTGGCATTTCCCTGAGGGTTACTGATTAGACTAAGTAAATATTGGTGTTTGATATATCTCTCCTAATGAACCTGTCCATGAAATAATTACGTTGTAAATATACCTGAAAATCCAAGGGTTAGTTTTGATATTCTGGTGTCAGTATGGAAGATCTTACACATCTATTTAATACTCAAATGTAAAGGAATGTATGTAGAGAAGCAGTCGAGTAGTCTTTTCTTAGTTTCCTTTGGCTGTTGCTGAACCTCCCTATAGCCTCTGTCACCTCATAGCTAGGACTAGACTGATGCTTTCTTTCACTTGCAACTTGAAGTGAATGGGTACCAGAACCAGACCACCTTTGTCACCTTAACTTATTTCCTTTTGATGTTTAACTTTAACTTAGAATGTTAGACATAAATATGATTGTTGTATATTTTATACCAAGACCATTCTGTAAATATGAATTTATATTACTTTTGAAATGCTTCTGAGATACTATTATTTGCTGTACAATGTAATTCCAAAACAGATATGCAAACAAGTATGTCTCTTTCATGGATATTTAAACAGTGAGATCTTCCATGTTGAAGGTGATGTAATTTTTTTAAAAGATTTTTAAATTTTAAATTGCTATTTTGTTACAAAAATAGAGAAAATATAAAGGTTTGAGAAGTCCTTATTTGCCCTCAGGGAAAGAGCCCTCTGTGCACCAGAACTCCACAGAACATCTTCAGCATGATCTGAGGGTGAATATATACTACATAAATTGATTGTGTATTTACCTTAACTTTTTAATTTTAAAATTGCAATTTTAAAAACTTGGTTGTGCTCTGCTGGAGGGGGATTGGGATAAGCTGCTTACACACATTTGCCTGTTTGTCCAGTGAAATTACATAAGCCTGACATATTCCTGCCAACCATACTGGCGTATTTAAGAACAAATGTATCTATATACTCTTTGTCTGCAGCCGGAGGTCCCGTGGTATAGCAGTTCTCTAGGATGACCATACACTTCATATGGAAAGTTGGTTCTTAACTGAGGCTAGTTTGTTTTGTTTTGTTTTAGGTGAAATTTTAATATATAGAATGACAGGCAAAAGAATTATTTGGGGGTTTTAACAGCATGCCAGCTTTGTCTTACGGTTTTAACACTGACTGTGTGGTTTTTGCCATGAAACTATGCCCTCCAGTGCCCTGACGAGGAGAAGCTACAGGTGGGGAACCTAGTTCTGGCTTTATTCTTGGGTGATGTTTCAGCCCTTGACGCTATCCAAACAAGTATGTATTTATTTGTGTAGTTGTCAAATCAGGTGCCTTTGGGCTATGGAAGGGCTTATTTTCTGACGCTGAGATCCAGTGACTTACCTTTGTGTGTTAATAGCAGTGATTCCCATGTAGGTTTTGGCCTAACTTACCTGTGCTGTCAGAAAAAAAGGCCCACAGCAGATTGGGGAAAGAGATTGGCTCTTTTGCTTTGCTTGAACAAGCACTTTAGGTTGTTTTGGTTTGGTTTTGGTTTGTTTTGTTCCGCCCCCCCCCCACCCCCACACCCCCCAACTTGGGGTACAGCAGGGATTTCACATGTAAGAGATACAGGAATTATTAGTATCTAAGTTAATTGTGTTGCCTCACTACCTGGATTCATTCCTCGGTTTGCCTCATTTCCCACATAGGTCTTAATGATAGAGACTAGTGCTTGTGCTGGGAGAGTGCTCGCGTGAGAAAGTAGTTCTCTGTACATTCTTAACATGCTTGCGGCAGAGTGCTTGCCCTGCTACTGATATTTTGTTCCTGTAAACAGGTGACAAGAAATGAATCTTCGTGTTTATGCAGATTTTGCATTGTAGAATGTATACTAGACCCTTCAAAGGAAAGGTTAGACTCTTTGCAAAGCAAACTGGCGTTGGTTCTTGGTAGTCTAGTGCAGGGACGCTGAAGTTTGACATTTGATTTAGGAAAGTAAAAAAAAAAAAACAAATACGCAGCTGACTAGCTTAAATAAGCTCCTGATTGCTCTTGGTAGGAGTCTGATTTGGAAGGTTTTGGTGCTTTGATAACACGACTGAAATGTTCATGTATCCTGTACTCAAGAGCTGAATCCCGTTCTTGCATCATAGTGTACTAGACTGGGTGAGGTACAAAATAATGCACAGTGGTCAGAAACAGCTGAGGAAAGAATGCTTCAAAGAACTTGACCTAAACTCAGAGTAGTTCCAAACGTTGTTTTTGTTTTGCTTTTTTTTAAAGCACAAGTTGTCAAGTTGTACCTGTTGTGCTGTACATAAACAGTGTATGCCAGCAGCTCCTTGATCATATTTGTGAACAGACTTTTCATTATTTTAGGGTGTTATTAAAGGAAGATGTTGAATTTGAGCGTGTAACAAAATGAGAAATGATTGGATTATCTATAGTATGTAAAAGTCCATTCTTATGTCGTAGTTTAACCCCGTTGTTAGGAAATCCCCTCTCCTTGAGGGACCTCTTCTGCAAGCAGGACACAATAAATGTGCTTTTTTTAAATGGCCCAATTTTCCAGTGTAAATGAACAGCTGACTTTGGCAGTAGCCATCACGTGCATCTCTTTGCTGGCAAGGGAGCACGCTGAGGGCGAAAACCCCCCAAGTGTCAGCGATGAAACGAATCGGAATCGCCAAAATGACCAATACCCCACCATAAAACTACACCCCGTTATTTAAGAAGGACGCTTGTGGAAGCTTTTAATCACTCGAGATTTTTTACTGTAGAAGCCAAAATAAAACAGAGCCTGGCTGCATTTATTACTGCCACCAGCCAAGGTCATTTCCCGTAGCCCATCGGTTTCCCTGGTAGCTCTCCGTTCACCCAGGCATGGGAATGCATGCGTCTTAGCTGGGCAAACAAGTACATTATACGGTAGTTGTGATACAACACACGTGGCTTTTCTTTGTACTGCACATACCCACTGTACAGCCACTCTGAAGTATTGTGGTTTAGCTTGCAGCATCTGCTGTCCGCATTTATACTGTTTACTGCGTATTCTTTTCCCTGGAAGTTTTAAAGAAAAAAAAATAATAATTTTTTTTTTCTCTTGTTGCATTGATTACATTTTATAAATTTGCTTAGCTGGAAAGTTTGGGAAAAGAGGCCTGTTTGTCAATTGTACAACCGATTGTGAAGCTCTAGTGTGAATATTTTTACGTCTGTATTAGACATTTTCTTTGCAAATCTATTGTTCGATTGAAATGTAAATGAAATAAAAGATGGTGTACACCCATCATGTATAAAGCAGGCACCATCGCTACGATGGATTTAATGCTCATTTTTATGGCGCATTCTCAGCTTCTATTTAAAACTATAATTTAAAAGAAAAAAAAAGGAAAAAAAAATAATAAAAAAAAAAATCTGTAAAATGAAATGGGGATATATGGGGGAGTAAATTCTATTCCGTTTATTGGGGTTCGAGTTCCCGGTGGTCCTGTTTCCCTTCGTGGTGTAGCCGTAGGGGCCCGGCGGGCAGTGCCGGTGTGTGTTTGCTGTCGCACTGACGTGCAGAGGTTGTAGCTTTGGCTGGTCTCGGGGTAGAGCATCTGGTTTTCAGTGTGTGAGAGACTCGATGGACGAAGTTTGCAGTATTGACATGTATTTGCATGCACGAATAAAAATTATTTGTCCACCTTAACCGGCTTCTCTGCCTTCAACCGCGGCTGGGGGGCGGGCGGAGGGGAGACGCGAACCCGCGGCTGGAGGAGGGGGCGCGGATGCCGCCGTCCCCGCCTCCTTCCCGCCCTGCCCCGCGCAGGGCCGGCCCCGGAAGGCGGCGGCTGAGGCGGCGGCGGCGGCGGGCCCGGGGCCGGTGGGTGCGCGGGGGGAGCCTCGCAGCCCCGGGAGGGGGGGAGGAGGCCGGAGAGGACAGGAACGGGGGCGGGGGAGCCCGCCCGATGGTGGGAATGGACCTTCAGAGCCTGCGCCCTTTTCCTGCTGGGATGAAACCGGTTTGCTTCCTGCCGCGGCCCCGCGGTTATCGGGCGGCGCTCTGCGGGCCCGAGTCCTCTGCAGCGCTCCGAGGGCTGATCCCGGTAATCCCGGCCCATCTGCGCGGCTGCAGCGGGGATTAGCTCAGCCCGAACCTGCCGGCGCTGGGCAGGGGAACGCTGCTGGCACTGGAACGCGCTGCGCGTCTGCGGGAGGGCTCTCCTGAGAGTGCCTTTGGCGGCCCGAATGAATCTAACCCGAGATTTCTTCTTCCAGGTTTTGATAGAAGCTTGTCTCTGGAAGTCTGCAAAGGAATCAAGGTCAGGATATTTTAATTTGATTAATTACACTGACTGTTTTCCCTCTCGGATCAGTGTTAAAATAATGCGACTGACACTGGAAATCCACGGTTCGATACTGGGAAATCCGCCTCGCAGGGCCGGCTGAGCGAGGCTGGCGAGACTCCCGGGTCACAGAACATTCATCCTCCGTGGATGAGAACACCCATGAAGTGGTTTTGCACTAGTGAGCCTCAAACCGGTTCTATTTGTAAAGGTTTTTCCCTGGTGTATGAAACGGTGGCTACGCGTGAACTGGTGTGGCCGCGCTGCGCGGTAGGCTGGCCGCAGTGGGCTCCACACGGCTCTTACGTGGCCAAAACGCTGCCCCGAGGAAGTGAAGGACTGTCAGGACACATTCAGAGCGGTCCCGCTGCGTATTTGGGTAAGAGGTGCACTCTGTGTTCTCTTAATTTGTGTTTTAGGACATAATGACGACGTTGGATGATAAAGTGCTTGGGGAGAAGCTCCAGTATTATTACAGCAGTAGCGAGGGCGAGGATGAAGACAGCGAGAAGGAAGACAAAGAAGGGGAGAGCAGCATTCCTGAGAGCATCGGGGAAGTGGAGCTTAGCAGCGATGGCAGCGCTGTCAACACTGGTATTGTCCTCTTGGGCTTGGTGTTCTGTAAATACTTTGTTTATTGGAATATTCATGTGTTTTTTATAAAATTAAATGAAAGTCCCAGTTTTACACATACCTGTGTCACAGGGTGGTCATTTCCTGGCTGTAGTCTAACCTTACTTTTAATAGCCAGTTCTTTATTCTAATGTTTGACAAGCAGCAAGGTGGAGGAAGGTGCAGCCTGTAAGAATTAACACTACTGCCCATCCCAGAACATCCTGTGCTGCTGAACCGGAACACTGGCGAGCTTCCTTCTGCTTCCCTGTCCCTAGTTTTGTTGTTATGGAAGCCATGCTAACAAGAGGGGAATTCCTGAGGGCTGGCGGTTCTATTTCAAGAGCACAGATATTAATCTTCCAAATAATCTCTAGGACAATTATGAGAGTAGCCTAGTTAGATAAACTTTAGTCTTCCTAGGGAAAAAAAAAATATACAAACTGAAGAACGTATAAATGGCAAATTACTTCTTTCGTTTCATTTCAACATTTTATACGATACACAAAAAGTCAGCACTATTCTGCTGAGGACTTAGAAATTACTGCTTGAATTTGAAATGATAGGTATAATTCTATTACTCTTTTGTATGAAATGTCTGCATATTTAATTTCAGGTCCTAAAGGAGTCATTAATGACTGGCGAAGATTTAAGCAACTGGAAACTGAACAGCGGCAGGAGCAGCGCAGAGAAATGGAACGGCTCATAAAAAAGTTATCGATGACCTGCAGATCTCACTTGGATGAAGAGGCTGATAAGCACAAGCAGAAAGAGCTTCAGGAAAAAATCAATGGAAAGGTAGCACAGCCTGAAGGGATTAAACTGACACTTAAATGTTTTAACACTTGCAGTTCCGTCATTTGTGCATGTGGCGCAGATAGGAATCCGTGTTCTGTCAGTTTAATGAGGTCAGCAGACATGAAATAGCACAAAATCCTGCTAATTTTCGTTCCGCAGACAGGATTGTGCATTTGGTTGACAATAAATGTTAGCTGAAAAACTAAATGCAAAAGTTAAGGAAGACTCTAGACTTAGGTCGGGCCTGGCACCCAGATCAGTGCTTGTGGCTTAGCGAAAGCAAACAGCCACCATTAGCCTGAGTTAAACTGGGAGCGGGGAGCAGCCGCTTCTGTTATTAGTGCAGCCTGTGGAACTGAGAGTACCCGGCGCTGAAATCGCTCTTCCCACTGGACATCATTTCTAATTAGATGGAATTGGAGTGTAGCACAGAGGGTGCTGGAGCCTGCATGGGCTGCGCTTTGCTGTTATTGAAGTTGAGTGACCCACATTAATCCTCCTGATGTAAATTCTCATTATATAAGCGACCCATATAGCCATGCACATCTTTTTGCTCTTTTTCGTGTGCCTTTGTGTGTGTTTTTTAGATGACGTTACAAGAATACAACATGATTCACAACGACGAAGACGATGAGGAGTTCTTGCAGCGGTACCGGAAGCAGCGGATGGAGGAGATGAGGCAGCAGCTGTACAGCGGGCAGCAATTTAAACAGGTTTTCGAGATCAGCAGTGGTGAAGCGTTTTTGGACACCGTTGATAAAGAGCATAAGAGCACGTTGATCATGATCCATATTTATGAAGATGACATCCCTGGCACCGAATCCCTGAACGGCTGCATGATCTGCCTGGCCGCTGAGTATCCGACGGTTAAGTTTTGCCGAGTAAAGAGTTCGCTCATCGGCGCCAGCGCTCGCTTCACCGGCAACGCTCTGCCGGCTCTGCTGGTCTACAAGGCAGGTGAGCTCATTGGCAATTTTGTGCGAATCACTGACCAGCTTGGAGAAGATTTTTTTGCTGTAGACCTGGAGGCTTTTCTGCAGGAATGTGGTTTGCTTCCGGAAAAAGACCTAGTGCTCCTGACTTCTATACGTAACCCGTCTGCGTGTTACAGCGAGGACAGTGACCTGGAAATAGACTGAGCCATTTGTACCAAGGGCCAGTGGGCGTAGTTGTACTGTGGGATGCGCTAGGGGTTGTTCTCTTTCTTCTGTAGCCAGGGTATGTGCTCTCCCCCTTCATGCACTTTGACTTCTGCTCGTTAAAAATAGCATAAGGAGTTGCTAACACTTTCTTAAATTAAGTCAGAAAAGGACACATTAAACCGCCTTGCTTTTATGCAATTCAAATGGTTTTTACTAAACATGAAGTTCTAACACAATTCAGTAAGTGTAGGAAATTGTGTATTTTCATCACTGTTCTCCAAATCACTTTTTTTTTCCCCAAAACACTGTGCTCTCAGATCAGCTGTGTATGTTCAGTCTCCTTACATGTTTCCTGAAGCAGGGTGGCATGGATACCAGTAGGACTGACCTGTGGCCACCTACTCACTAGGACAAGAATTGAGACTGCAAATAAAGGAGCTTTAAAGCATTTAAGGTTTGCTATTAACATGGAGCTGAACTGCTGCCAGTTACCAGTTCGGGGTCCCATCTTCCATTCCCCAGTTAGCGGTCCCCTTCTCAGAAGTACCTTCTTGTTATAATACTTGGCATCAAATTTTTGTTCCTTTCTCACTTCCAAATAACAGCAGCACCTGACTTCATCCTGAAAATTACTGTGCATTTGGAGAGGGTTCTTCTTTAACTTTATCTGAGACTTAAATGAGAACAAAGGTGCAGGTTACGCTTCCCTCCTGCAGCACCTTTATCATCCCAGTCTGTCAGTGATTACGTTTCATTAAGGTGTGTGTGTTTATTTTGTTTGTGCTCGGCTTCCTCCCTAAATCAGATCATAATGTAGGGAAGCAACTTTCAGGGTCCCCTATACGTTAAAGCTCACCCTGCCTCCAGCAAGGCTGGTGCTACGTAGGTGTGAGATAAGCTGGGTTATGTCTTCGGAAGCCACGAGCAGTTTATAGCGATTGGAAGCAGGAAACCCTCCGGGGAAGCGGGGCCAGGAAAGGGCTTCACTGGGCACGTCGTGGTGGGGCCGAGTTGCTCAAACCATGGACCTGTCAGAAACGAGTACGCTGACCGTGCACACTCTGGACGTGGTTACTACATGTTTAACTTGCTGTTACATGTTTGCTTTCTCATGCGTTTATTATTTTGCTTGTTTTTTTTTTTTTTGAGGGAAGTAGACTGTCATTAGCTAAATATATGACCCAAAATAATGCCGTGTTTAATGATTAAATTTAATTGCAAGCTTTGTGTAAGGTACTTCGGAACACCGGGAAGAAATGTAAATGTCTCTGTGTAAGCGGTAGGTTCTTAGTAAGAATGGATCTTGAGATAGAAAAAAAGAGAATTTGTAATTGTGTCTGTTTGAACTGTGTTTTAAAAAGTAGTATAAGCAGAAAAGTACTAATTTGTAATTAAAAATGACTGAATTGGCACAAGTTGTAGCTGTTTTACAGAGACTGGCAGAAATCCAGATTTTGAAATGCGGGTAAGAGATTATGTATCTTTTCATCTCGGAACTGCAGGAAAAAAAAACCCATGAAAGTTTACATGAAATGAAATCACTGAGCATGGATATCAGCACATTGAAGAGAATAAATCCAAGTAGCTGTAACTTACACTCATGATTCTGTGAAGTCTGTTGTGTGGACAGGGTGCACATTAGCATCATAATGAAACCTGCTTTGGAGAGGGGGTCGGAGCAGAGCCAACTGTTTGAGCTGCTTTGAAGTTTTATAAAGTGTGCTTTTTTGGGTTGGGTTTTTTTTGGAGGGGGGTGGTTTGTTTGTTTGGGGTTTTTTTGTTTGTATTTTTGTGAGTGGTTGGGTTTTGGTTGGTTGGTTGGGTTTGGTTTTTGCCCCTGTGGCAGCAGAACTGTAACAGGATCAAACCCTCTCCTGCTGCTGGCTCTGGGATGGCCTGCAGCAAGGTGACTCCTGCCATAAACCTGAGCCCTGACTGATGGGTTACAGTGCCATTGGCAAAAAGGAACAGGGAAAAAACCAGTCTGGATCCAATTAATCATTGATCTGGAAGAATCTAAGCAAGGAGGATAGAAGATGTGCTGTAATGCTGTCTGTCCTCTTTTTTTTGTCCTATTTTCTTTCTGGTACTTCTTATGCACAGGACAAGCGTGCCGCTGTGGCCCGGGGCCGGTGGCTCTTCTGCAGGGGGCAGCTCTCGGGTCAGCCGGGTTTGCCTTGGCTGCAGCCTGGTCTGCTTTACGAGATCCGCCCTTCGGATCAAGAAGGTGCCTGTAGCAAGTCAAAGGCACCTCAGATTTTAATCTTCAAGAAGCGCTATAAATAGGAGTTGAAAAAAAACCCACTTGTTGGGTGGGTTGTGTTGCCTCTGGGAAATGTTTTGTTTTAGAACGAGCAGCCTGCTGCCGAGAGCAGCCAGAAAGTGAGAGGTTTGCAGCAGGAGGGATTCTGCACTGGGAGAGAGGAGGGTGAAATCACCTGGGTCTGTTCACGTTGCGCGATGTTCCAACAGGAACAGCAGGATTTGGCTGTGGAACACGAATGCCCGGGGAAATGCAGACGGCTGCCTGTCGACGGCAGGGGTGAAATCCGGGGATGAGCTTAATGTGGGTATTTAATTCCAGTGCCAACTGGGGTGCCAGGCAACTAAAGGGACAAGATTGAGATAAGTTTATACTGACTTTTTTTGGCCTCCCATCTACTTCTTCTTTCTAAAATGTTCAAAATACGCCTTTGTTGAAAATCTTGGCGTGACTTATACCCAGGGGCCTGCTGAGGTGGGCTCAGGGCAGTCCAGGTGACTCCTAAGTCACTCCTAACCCCCTAGGGTTACTTTTCAGCCTTGGGGCCCTACGTATTTTTTGCCACCATGGGGTTTCGATAACTTTCCATCGTGGCTCTTGGTCGGGTGGGGTGCTGGGGGCTGCCCGGAGAGGGACTCCCTGGAGCAGCTGCAGCCTGGGTGCAACCCCTGCCCTTCCCTCTGCAGCGAGGCCGCCTTGCGTGGAGAAGCATTTCAGACAACTGACCTTCCTGGAAGGGTCTGCTCCGGTCAGCAGTGACTCCCACTCTGTAAACCATCACTCCGAGGTCTCCCAACCACAGACGGATGTTTTCATTGTTGCTGCTCGTGCTGCACGAACGCTGGCAGCGCCGACCGGCCGGCCCTGCGTGGGTGAGCTGCAGCTGGGCCCCTCCGAGGCTCTTGTTTAAAAAACCAGAGGACATCTTACAAGCTCTGCTTACCAAGGGGTCAAACTGGCCTCGGGCCACCCCCAGGGCTCGCAGTGGTGCCCTTGCTTTGGTTGGGTGATGCGGGTGGATTCACCAGACTGAGCCCTGCATAGAATTGCAAACTGCTGACTGCTGCCTTGGCTGTGGCTGCACGTTGTGATGGACGAGCCCTGAGGATGCGAGCGATTTCTACCATGGCTGAAAGATCAGCAAAGAAAAAGCGTGAGGGTTCAGCAGCACTGGGCTGGGGAAGCCCCCCATGCGGGGCCGTGGGTCCCCAGGCTGGCAGAGGAGGTTTCGGTAGCGTGTGGGGGCCGTGCCTGGCGTTGGTACGTGTTCATCCTGCAGAGAACTCCAGATCTTCTCCCGCTAGCAGAGGGGTGATGTGCAGGAGGGAGATGCTGTGCCCGGGACTGTGCCGTGCAGGAGCTGGTGGCTGTGCTGGCAGAGGTGTCAGGTTTGGCAGTGTTGGCTCAGCTGAGCTGGTTCCTGGTGAAGTGTTCCTGCTGGGGGGCAGAGAGCATCCAGGCAGCTCCCTGTGCACCCTGGGCTCTCTGTGCTTATCGGCTGGTTCCAAACCAGTGCTGACAGCCTGTGATAGCTGCAAACAAAAGCAAGGATGTTTGTGGTCTAACTGAAATGAGCCGAGCTTGTGCCTTCAGCCCGATGGTGAAGGAGGCTGGAGCAGGGCAGGGGTGGCCATAGACCCACTCTGGAAGTGCTGCAGCTGGCTGGAGGTGGGGCCTGGATCCCAGTGCCGGTCTGGGACACGCTGGCAGTCTCTGGACTGTGAGCTGTGGGAGTTGCTACCCATTTGCTGCTGTTTGCCTTGTTTGTGTGTTTGTTTTCGCGTCGTGCTGCCGGCTGAGCCGGAGACGCGCAGCGAGGGTCGCGGTCCTGGGGGGCACAGCACAGCGAACAGCCCCTGCTGCCACGCAACGGGCTGGGGCAGGCTGGCATTTGGTACCTGGGGGCAGGCTGGCATTTGGTACCTGGGCACAGCATCACCCCTGTGTGCTGGCTTCCCCCGGAGGGAAAGGGAAACGACCTCCTCCCCTCGGCTTACTCCATGGTGCTGGGAGGTGGTAGGAGCAGGGTCTTCACGTGCCAGGACAGCTGGGCAGGGCAGGACCCGTGCAGGTGAGCAGGCAACAGGCAAACCTGCCCCTTGCGTGTCTGCGGGTCGGGTCTGCCTCCCTGCCTGCCATTAGCAAACGGAAACCCAGACGACATCCTGCTAACACCATCTCGTTTCTGCAAGGTGCAAGAGATCGAGCAAGAAGGTTCCTTTCCTTGGGAGTCTCCGCTTGCAGACGTTCCCTTGCTATGACATACTTCTGGAGTGTCCCTGCCAAGGCACAAGCTCTTTGAATCTCCCTGGTTTAAATTCTTGTAACACACCCTTAGAACTGGTTTTAATATCGCCTGGGAACTGCCTCACAAGTCTCTCTTGAGGAGTTTGGATCATGATGTACTCGGTTTATTTGGGATAAAAGAAATCAGGTGGTGTGACCAGAAATGATCACAACTTCTAGGGCAGAATTTGGGACATAACAGGATTGTCCTCCCTCCTCAAATGGCCAACACCTTCATCCATTCTCCTCCCCCCCTAGGGAATGGCAGCAGGGCATGTCTCCCTGCAGCCATCTCCCTGGAGATACCATGGCTGTTGTCCTCCTCACCTCTGCCTGCCCCATCCCTCGTGTGCTGCCTGGCCTCGGGTTTTGGGGCAGTGCACGGGGCCAGGGCACCCTGCCTTGCTTCTCCTCTTGTCTCCTGTGGCTTTGTGTGATGGGCAGAGGAGCAGCCAGCAGTGCCCTCTGGACAACCCTCCACCGGGTCTGGCCAAAGCTGCGCAGCCCCCACCTCCTCGGGGCTGGGCACAAGTCCTGCCTGGACCGCACAGCAGCCCTGTCCCCTCCTCTGGCTCTGCACAGGAGGAAGCTGCAACCATCTGCTCTGGGCTATTTTGTGCCTACAAAATATCTGGCCATCGAAATTTGTGTGTGGATAGATTTTATGTGACAGAAATACACAATGTGGGGTGCAAGAGCTGTGTGATCAGCGTTGGGGCAGCGCAGCACAGGGCGGGGGGTGGGGGGTGGCCACAGGGCAGCGAAGCTCAAACCTTCCTCAGAGACTCAGGCTCGAAGAACCCCACCGAAGCATCTCCTAAGGAGGAGCGTGGCTTTGTTTCTTTCTTCTGGTGCAGTTGGCAGCGATGTGGCACAGTGCTGGCCAGCACAGCTCCCCCCGCGTGGCCCCACAGGGACACCAGCCTTCCAGCAACGCTCCAGGGACTTCTCCTCTCCCCCAGCTCCTGCTGCCTCCCGAGCATCCTGCCCTCCTGCAGGGCCTGGTGCTGGTGAGACGCAGCTTGGAAACCGGCTGGAGGAAATGAGAGCAGTTTTTTAAATCATTTATTATTTTTTATGTCGCTTTTTCTGGAGGTGAACCAGGATCTGATGGGGATGGAGGCCAGTGAGTGGCTGCCAGGTCTCACGTCATTATGTCAGTGAGGACTGACATCTGCCCATCTTTCAGGAGCAGGACAGAAGAGGGGTCCACCTTGGGGATGCCATTTTTCGAGCTGCTCACGCGGGGAGGTGTGATGATCGTAGGACGGAAGAGTCTTCATGGCTGTGTTTGCACAGAGGGAGCATCTTGCTCTGAGCGGCCCCGTGTGGGTGGCTGGTGGTGTGTGCCGAGGTCCAAGCCAAGGTGGGAGATGCAGGAGATCTGATCTGATGCTTCTCCCTGGTCTCCTCCCACAGAGACGCTGCCTTTGGTTCTTGGCTATGTCCATGTGCTGGGCCAGCTGGGGTGGTCCAGAGTGGCTGCAGGAGAAGCAAATCAGTGCAGGTTCCTCTGCAAGTTCAGCCACTGCTGGGCCAGCACGACCCCCTCCTGTGTGTCCTCCCTGTCCCTCTGCACCCTGCCACCTGCCTCCTCCACCTCCCTTGGGGACCTTAGCACCTTAACTGGGTGCAGCAGAGGAGAAAGGAAGGTGAAGGCTCCCCAGGCTCTGTGCTCCACTGTCCTGAGCGGGGAAGCCCTGCAGAAGAGTGACTGCTGGTGGCCTGGTGCTGGAAAGCAGCAGTGCTGGAGGGTGACAAAGCACAGGGGAGCCCAGAGCATCCCGGGGAGGCGGCTGGCCCCTGGGCACCCCGAAGCTGGCTTAGTGCAAGGCAGTCACTAGCAAGAGACTTGGGTCTGCTGAGGGCAGCGGTGGCAGCCACACTCCTGAGGCACTTGAGTTTTTCACAGAGCTGGTACCAGCCTCTCCTCGAGGGCTCATGTGGAGGACACCCAGGATGGAACCATCTGCTGTCCTGCTCAGCACAGGGGTGGGCAGGTCCCTGTGTCCCCGCTGCTCTCTGTGGAGAAGAGAACAGGATATTCAGTGCCAGGCCAGGAGCTCAGCTCAGCTGGCAGCTGGGCAAGGATGGTCTCTACCTGGGCAGCTTGTCCGGGCGCTAGAGCTCAGTAGATGATCCAGCACCCCGAGGGCTGCCATTTCCCGCAGCATCCGGCACGTGAAATGCCACGTATGGGCATTTCTTCACGTTGAGGCACACAAGCTTCTGGAGCGATGCTGTCTTAACGATCTCAAAGCCAGTTGCTCCACCAAACGTACTGGGTTTCCAGTACTCGGGGGAGCAGATGGGGTTTCCAAAAAGCCCCTTCAGGGAAAATGGAGCTCCGATCTCCACCATGCTTTCCCCAAAAATACCGTTGGGTTGGGGTTTCTCAAGCAGCAAGCCTGGGTAAAACTCCAGAGCATCAATGTCTCCATACAGCTCTTCCAGCTCTGCCGCCTTCTCTTCTTCTCCTGCGCCAAGTAAACATCAGATGCTTTAGCGAGGGAATCGCCCCTGGCAAGGACTGGCCTCGCTGAGGGCAACGGGGACTGGCAGCTCCCACAACGCAGGCAGCGGTGAGCCCGACTCCCAACCAGGCACTGCCCTCTGGGCCGCCCATCTGTCCCCCCAGGGCAGACCCCTGCAGCCGAGCCACCAGCCCTGGTGGGAAGGTCAATACCAAGCAAGGCTCGGGTGGGCTGGAGCGGGTGCTCTGCTGGGCAAGCCCAGCACTGGGCCAGGGGCAGCTCCTGGGCTCTACCCGAGCTGCGGGTGCGGAACATCTGCCCTGCCCCAGGGAAGCCCCGAGAGCTGCTGCAGCCCTACCTGTTAACTCCTGAAAGGACTTGTAGGGCTTCATGCCAAACCTCTTGCGGTACTCGTTGAACGGCTGTAGCCTCAGCTGCCGGGACTCCCTGATGACCCCAACGGCCACGTGCAAGACGTTGGCGTTGATGTTCTGTCCCCCACCGATCTGGAGGGCGAGAACAGGGCAGAAGCACACGTAAGGCACAAGGCAGCAGCAGCAGCAGCCACTCCAGGGGCACCACTGCAGCAAGGCATCGCATCCTGGGCACGGTGTTGGACCACCCAGTCCTCGCAGCAGCAAGGAGAGAGAATCATGGAACAGTGCCAAAAACACAAACAGCAGAGCAGCTTGGCCTGCAGTCAGTGCTGTTCCCAGAAGCAGCCCTGGTTTGATGGTGGCTCACTGGCCAGGGAGGAAGGGAGAGATTCCGAGGGTTTGGGGTCACAGGGGGAACACAAACACCCCCAGAGCAGCAGCTCTGCGCTTCAGCCTCAGCCGCTCCACGCAAGCCGAGAGGGTCAGATGTGCAGATGTAATCGCCTGGAAGAAAGCATCCATGTGATGGCAGCAAAGAACAGTGCCAGGCAAGCTGCTCCACCCCAGGCTGGACCAGGAGATCCCAGTTTACCTCAGGCTCCTGGCATCACCCTGGTGTTTACTACTAGGGGAGGACTCGTGACATGCCCCACAGGTGCCACCCTGGGTAGAAGACTCTGCCCGTGAGGTGACCTGCTGCCTTCACAGAACTGCCAGCATCCCTTCCAAGGTCCCACAGCCACTGGCAGGGAGCAGAGAGCAGGACCTTACCCTTCCTGCAACCTGCTTGGAAAAGGACTCCACCAGGGCCTCCACGCCGTAGTCCATGAGCATGGAGGTGTTGTAGAGGAACTTCTCGTAGCTGTACTCTTCCCCCTGGACGACAAAGGAGTCGGGCATCAGCCCGTGCCAGTGATAGAGCTGGTTGAACTCCACCGCGATGCGATTGCGATACTGGAACTGCGACCCAAACAGCAGCTCGGGGTCGAACTTGAGGCTGAGGTAGTACCCGCTGAGGTGCTGGACGTAGTCTTCAATCACAATCTTAATGGTCTCCCCTGGGCAGGAGAGGAGAGAAGCAGCTGTCAGCTGGCAGCAGCAGGAGCTCTGTGCCCTGAGGTGTTACCCACGTGCTACGGCAGCAAGTCCCAGCACCCACCCACACCTGGGACCTTTCTGGCCACGGCCTCCTTGAGTCACTTGGGGTTATTTCAGTGATTCTTTTCACCAGCAAAGGTCAGTCTGACAAAACCAAATTGGTTCCCGAGGAAGGTGACCGTGATACGCTGCTCAGAGACAATGTGCTGATATGGCTTGTTTCTGGATTTTGCTTAAAAAGTGCTTTTCAGGAGACTACAGTAAATTTATAATGAACATTAAAGTAAAATAATTCAAAATGATCACAAAATGATCAAACATTAACTTTTTTGGTGGACCAAAGCCAATTTTTTCTATATAGACCTCAGCAAATGATCCCCAGAAGGCTCCAGAGAAACTCTTCCAGCCTCTAAAATCAGCCTGGCCACCACCCTCAAACAGAGACCGACCAACACCCGTGTCCTCGGAGCTTGCCCGGGCAGGGGGCACATGGGGCTCCGCCGTGCCCGTGTCCCACAGCACTGCTGGTCCTCACCGATGAGGATGAGACGAGCTGTCTGGAAGAGCTGCTCGTCGCCCCAGGCGGGATGCTCCCGTTTGAGTAGGTCGCAGACGCGGTTGTGCTCGCGCAGCCAGAGCGTCGCGTACACGCAGAGCCCCGGCAGCAGCCCGAACACCTCCTGCCCCATCGCCAGCTGCTTCTCCTTGGGGATGGCGGGGGGGTAGACCATGTGAACCGGAGCATCGGTGACCATAGGGGGGTACACCTCTCCATCCACCACCTTGGGGAGACAAGAATGGGATGGCAGAGAGGGAGGAGGGGAGAAAAGCACCCTGGTGAACTGGCAGCTGGCACCTGCCTCCCTTCAGGCACCGCGGCCGCTCTCCTGCAAGCACCAAGCGCCGGCAATACCTCCCCTCACAGAGCCCTGCCTGGGGGTGCCTGCAGCCGTCGCAGCGGCTGCACCCCAAAGCTTGCCCCTCTGGCACAGCACCTCCAGCCAGCAGCCACACTGGGCACCGGGGCCGAGGCCTCCCAGGAGCTGCCAGAGGAACGTGGGCTTCAGACAGCCCTGGATCACAAGCCTGAGATGTTTCGGTCGTGTGGGGTGGTACCTGGAATTTCAGCTTCCCGTCCCTGAAGAGCCGCAGGCGGTGCTGCCGCTCCAGGCTGTCCCCGTACAGGTGCCCGAGGTCCACCTGCCACGGGAGCGCAGCGTCAGGGCTGCTCTGGCACACCCCATGTGCCCCGCTGCCCTCCTCGCTCCCCGCGTGTCCCCGTGCCCGCCTCACCCCGTGCCCCAGCGCCTTGGTGAAGCCACGTCCCATCTTCCCAGACGTCTTGAAGAACTGGTGGGTGAAATGCTGGGCGAAGAAGGCAAACATCAGGTTGGTGCCTCGGGGATCGGCTTCAAACTTCCGTCGCAGCAGGAACCTCTCCGCCAGGAGCTGGGCGTCGGGGAGCTGCTGCTTCCCTGCAAAGGGTGGAGGTGGAGGGCAGATGACCCGGCAGGTACCCGTGCTGGTCGTGGAGCTGTTGGCGAGCGCTGCCGCCTCTCCTGCAGCGCCAGGCCCTGACTCCTGGGCACAGACACCCCGCAGCCCTCTCACACAGGCTGCCACACGCCCCAGCAGCTACGCCTCAGCTGTTCCCACAGCGGTTCAGATGCCATCAAGCTCCTCCTGCACCACGAGGCCAGCTTGGGCACCACAAAGCGGCACTGCCAGCGGTGCCAATGGCTGTGAAAGCTCGGGCACCGGTGGGTGGGAAGCCCCGATGCTGCACTGGGTGTGGACCTGGGGTGCCAGCCACATACCTTTGGTCCCCATGGGCGTCGGGCAGTCGTCTGGCACGGGCAGGAGGATGCGGGTATAATAGCTGACGTTGGCGTAGGCCTCCCAGCTGATGTAGCCATAGTCAGAATTGAAGGTGGGAGGGCTGGGGATGAGACTGGCACGAACTGAAAGGAGAGATGGGGGTCACCACTGTGGGGCCCAGGGCAGCATCTCACGGGCTCCCTCCCGGCCTTTGCCCAACCTGGCACCCCAAAGCTTGGAAAAGTACGGGCAGCGGAGGCACGCGGGCGTCCCGGGCTCTGCTCCGAGCCTTTTAAAGGCTGCAATTCCCTGCAGCAGAGCAGGGCTCGTGCTAACGCGCCAAGTGGATTCTTGGATGATGAATGAGATGACAACCAGACAGAAATGGTAAACCCAACAGCCGGAGCCTTGCGAACGTGTCGCTGCGGCTCCGGGGGCTGGAACCTAAATATTTATGCGAAGTGATGAATAAGGGGACATGAGTAACAAGGGCCATGTTTCCACAGGCTGCTTTCTGTGCGGCTGCTCGAGAGCCCTTTTGCCTGGGACGCGCAGTGTGCCGAGAGTTGCCTGTGCTTTCCAGCTGGCTCTCAGCCCAGCACGTGGACGGGGACACACATCTGGGGACACGTGGACAGCTCGGCCCCTGCAACCCACTGCTGCTGGGTGATGGGATGGCAACCTCCCTGGCTCTCCCACTGAGGTGACTCAAGCCTGGTGCCCACTGTGCCTGAAGGAACTGCTCATCATCACGGCAGCCCCACCACCTCCACCCACACCTCTGCTGATGCCCAGGGAGTCCCCAGGTCCTGCTGCACCCCAAGACCTGCTTCAACCCCTCACCTGTGAGCACGAGCCTCATGAGCGTGTCCCTGATGAAGGTGCTGTTGATAATGTCCCAAAACCATTTGAAGTGGGTCAAGATGAAGTGGTAGAAGGCAGGGCTGGGCTTCAGCAGGTCGTGGAGGCGCGTCCAGAGCTCAGCTGGGGAAGACAGACCAGGGAAACCACTCACCCTGCTAACAAAGCCCCCTAACAGCCCCAGCCCACCGACACTGCCACTGCCAGAGAGAGCACGTGCTGCAGGTTCAGCGTGCTGCCCCGGGACTCCTGGGTGTCAGAGGGCCTCCAGGCAAGAGGGACTTACGAGAGGTGCAGTTGGCCCCGGAGTACCCCGTCCGTGTGCAGTCACACTCGTATCCTCCCAGGCCGACCCTCACGCACACCCCTTGGTGCTGGCAGGGGAAATAGCAGCAGGGATTCACTGTGGGCAGAGAGAGAAGTCACCATCCATCCATCCATCCATGCTGTCACCTTCCACATTCTCTGAAACACTCAGGAATGCTGAAAGAACCGTCTGCAGCCTTGGACTGATGGGTGCTGCAAGCCCCAGACCCAGCTCGAGCTGTTGCTGCTGGGACTGTGCCCTGCCCAGTGCCCCGTACCCTGCAGAGCCATGTCATGATGGTCTCCTGCATGCCCAGGGCTGTTGCCTGTGTCCCCAGAGCCCCGGTGTGGGACAAAGCAGCTCAAACCCAGCACTGGTGTTAATAATAACAGCAATTGTCAGGGCTGAAGTTTGCTTTGGCAAGCGGCAAATCCTCTCTTGCTGCCCTGAGCAAACGAGGAGGGCCAACCGCTGGGCTCGCTCCCCTGGCTCCCGCCTGGCCCCTTCCTCTGCTGCCTCCGTGCCCCCGACTGCAGGCACCAGATAAGGGCCCCTTCCTGCCCGTCCCACGGCAGCAGGATCCCGTGGGACAGAGGGAGCCAGGAGCAGCACGGCCACCAAGCTGGGTCAGTCCCCACAGACCGGGGACGGAGTTTCTGTGACAGGAGAATAAAAGTGCCAAGGGACAGGACCCCCTGGAGCCCTCCTGGCTGAGGGGTTTGCTGCACATTGGCAGGATGCTGGTCACCAGCCCCACCAGGATACGCAGCGCTGGGGGACGGGGGTGCCACCGACACACACAGCTCAGCTCAGCTCCAGTGCCACCAGCTGTGGGCACAGGGATGGGCATCGTCCCCTGAGCACCAGAAGGGACCAAGAGCAATTCCTAGAGTGCCCAGAGTCGTGGCTGATGAAGGAAGATCTCCTGGGTCCATTGGCTACTCTGCACGGTCCACGAGCTCACCAGACCCCCGCCAGACCTGCCCCGCATTCTTCTGGAATTTGGGAACAGGTTCCAAGGCTGGGGCAGAAGGACAGGCACGCAGAATAGAAACCACATTTTTCCATAGGAAATTGCAGCTAAAAATTAACATCTTCGGAAAATAAAGCTAATTTTGTAAAGTTGCTCAGTCTCCCAGCCAACCACACGCTCAGGGCCAGGCAGGGGCTGCCCAGGAGCCTGGGGCTTGGCCAGCAGCTCTACCCCGGCTGAGCTCAGCCCCGTGACCCTGAATCCCTCACTCGTGGGGCTGACTTGCAAAGATGCATTCAGCTCCCAGCCCTTCTACCAGCCTGCCTTTCATCTCAGATCTTTTCACGTACCCAGACGGAGGCAGCAGCAGCAGGCAGGTTCTTATTTATCTCAGACAAATCAAGGCTCGGTTCACCCGTTTGGTTTTTTGCGAGATGGGAATTGTTGCAAAGGGGACTGTGCTGCAGTGCAGCTGGAGCATCCTCTGGGCTGTTCTGTGCCAGCAGCTCTGCACTCGACCCTGCTGCAAACTTTGTGAGCACCCAAAAGAGCAGCCCCGTGCCCTGCCTGCTGCAGGCTGGGGGTGCAGAGCTGCTGTGGGCGCTGCAGTCACGGCGCTGGGAGGATGCTCCGTGCCGCAGGCTCTGGCATAGCAGGCCGCGTCCTGCCACATCTCTCCAGCTGCCCTGGGGAGAAGTCAGGAGAAGTTCACCCTGCCGGGGATCTCCCCAGCGCTGGGCTGGATGGCGTGCTGTGGCCGAGCGCTCCAAGGTGGGTATGGCAGCGCGCCCGGCCTGACGGAGCTGCCTCCTCCCACGGTTCACAGCGGTGTCAGCGCTGCGGGTCCCGGCGGTGGGGTGGGAGAGGCACGTACCAGCAGAAAGGGTGGGATGGGGGCAGAGCGTGTCCTGGCCTGCAACAGCAACCCCCTCGCGTCCTTTCGGAGCCTCCCTCCCACAGCTGCTGTGTTCCTTTCCCCACCCCGGCCAGGAATCCTGCGCCGGCTCTGCTGGGATGGCTCCAGGTATGGAGAAAGCTGCTGCCAGCCTCTGTGCTGGAGCACGGCTCCCTCGCTGCTGGCGAGTGCACTCCATCACCGCTGAAAAATGCCAGATTTCAGGGACAACATCCGCTCTGCGACCGGCAGCCAAAGCAACCTGGGGTGAATCATGGCCAGGCTGGAGCCAGGCTTGCTCGATGGGACACAGCTCCGCAGCCACAAGCTTTGAAGACGATGAAAGGCTCACGCACTTGTTTTTCTGATTCAAGGAGTTTTCCTCCGGCCCATGAGCTGTTCACAGCACATGCAGCGCAGACAGATCATCATCTGCAACCACTTCTGGTGGCACCGTGAGCAACAGCAGCATGCCAGGGCTGCAGCTGCAGGCCACGTGGGCCTTGGCGATTCTCTTCCCTGCACCTGAGCTGGGCTGCCAGCCCCACGGATGGGCTGATGGCCCCACGGATGGGCTGATGGCCCCACGGATGGGCTGCCAGCCCCACGGACAGGTTGATGGCCCCACGGATGGGCTGCAGGCCAGTGGCTGGGCTGGCTGGAGGGGGTGATGCAGCCCCAGGGCTCTCAGGGTGGCAGCAGGCTCCTGTTTGCAGCCTGAGTTGAAGATCCGTGAGCCCCGTTGGAGAGGGGCTGTGCTGGGAGGAGGTGGTTCACCAAGGCTGCAGAAACAGGCATGAATCAAAAATAGCTCTGCGGGATCTGTGCCCAACCTGTCCCATGGCTGGAGCTTGGGAAGACAGTGATGTTCATTCCAGTGCTGCTCATTCCAGTGCTGCTGCACCTCCCATTTGCCAGCGGGTGAAACAATGTGAGCTGTGGAATGGCTGTGGAGAGGACGGTCAGGTTTATTTTGCAAGAGCTGCAAGAGCACTTGCACAAAACTACAGCCCTGAAGACAAGCCAGCAGCCAAGGGCAATATCTGCAGGGGAAACCAGAGAAACACCGTGGGACCGGCTTGGCTCCACTCGCAGCCAGAGGGCAAGTCTACAGAGAACAAACATCACAGCTCGGAGCCAAGGTGCAGCCAGCAAGGAGTCAAGTAGAAGTGCTCTAAGTAGCAAACACCAAGTGAGCAGGAGATCCCAGCCTCAGCCCAACATCCTGTTATTTGGTCTTCGAGAGCAGATCCGCGGACAAGATTAGGGCTGTGGTCCTCCCACTGCAGCGCTGGGGAGGAGCAGGCCCTGGCCACTCTGCTGACAGCCCTTCAGGGCACAGCACAGTTGCCCTAATTCCTCAATCAGATACCTCCTTCTCTAATTGAGACTTGGAAGAGAGAAGTCGTTTCATGTATATGCCAGGTATCTTTTTTTCTCCCCCATGCAGTGAAATTTCCTTTGATCCTGGCAGGCAGCACTCAGCTCCAGGGGCTGGTGAGTCAGGGCTGCACCAGCTGCATCTCTCCCAGCTGCTGCAGGTACGCGGGTCCCCAGTCCCTGTCCTGTGCCCAGCAGAATGCTGCTCCTGGCTGTCCTCAGTCCCCAGGAGAAGCTTCTCAGGGAGATGGGACCCATGCCAGGAGATGGCCAAGCCAGAGGAGGGACAGTGCGGAGGCTGTCCCTTGCCTGGCCCCACAACCCACTGCCCAGCCCAGCGGGCGACAGCGTGCCCACTGCCTCCTCAGCACCAGCCCTCCTCCCACAGCACTCGCTCCTGCTGCTCCTGCTCTGACCCTCCAGCCTGAGGCCAACCAGCCTAGAGGGCTGCAGGGTAGCGTGGCCATGCTGGGGGCACCCAGCCCTGCCAACCTCAGCATGCAGACCTGCCACCTCCTGCCAGGTCACACCCTGCTCCTTTGGGTTGCTTCTCCCACAGTCTCACTTCCCCTGCAATGGGGGGGTGTGTGTTCAGCCCAGTGCTCCCAGTCTGTGCACGTTCTGGTGGCTCTCAGGTTTGGTCACGTGGCTTCCCACAGTGGAGAGTCAACCTGGGCAGGCTGCTGGGGACGGGGTCCCCATCGGCACCCTTTGCACTGCGGGTGGCTGGAGCCCCTCTCAGGGATGCAGCCCACCTCCCTGGGCTTGTTTTGCTGAGAATGTCACTTCAGTGAGGAACTATAAAAGCTGAAAAATGCCCCAGGCTTCACACTGGGATGGCGTTTTTCTGCAGCAAGGAAGGCCATTTAATGCAAGAGGGACTGGAGTCAGTGTCTCATTAAGGACCCGAAGGAAACTGCACTGTAGGGGCTGGGGACAGAGATGACAGAATTCGAGATGTGGTTTTATTTTGCAACAAGCTCCACAAGCAGCATTACTTCTCAACACCCCTGGGTGCATGGGCAGCCCGAGCCCACAGCGCCTGGGCCAGCACACTGTGAATTGCTGTGGCACGTGGGCATAAAACCAGAATGATGGCCACTGGAGTCATCCCTGCTGCTCCCAGCCCCCATCCTCACCCCCCAAACTGCAGTTCCGCCTGGTATGTGTTTGGGGGGAGCAGGGAAGGGCCGAGGCTGCCAGCATTCATGGATATTGCCCCTCTTTCCTTCGAGCAGCCCTGTCCCAGTGGGGAGCAGCTGGGTGCTGCCTCTGAGCCCGCTGGCGGGACCACCTCAGCGTGGCCTTGCTCCTGACCTGACCAGGGCCTCGCAGGACAGCGGTGGGCTTGGCAGGAGCCCAGTTCCGTTGCTCGGACCAGGGACGGCTGCTCCAGCCCCTGCGTGTGGTCCCTGCGCGGCCGCAGCGGGAGGTACAGGGGAAGTTTGTTTTTCATGGGTGACTTTGTTCCCTGGTCAGGCGTGACGGGCCAACCCCCGCAGCTCCGGGGACTCTGTCCAAGGCGATGTCAGCGCGGGTCCCGGCTGCCCTGCCTGCCCCTGCCCGCCCTGCCCGCCCTGCCCTGCGCTCCGAGGGGCACCGCGGCCGGGTCGGGGCAGCGGCGGGGCGAGGACCAGCCCCGGGCCATGGGCGCGATCCCGCTCCCGGAGACCCTCCGGAGCTCGGACCCGTCCCGCAGACGCTCCGACCTCTCCCGGCGATGACCGTCCCGCCTCCCCTGCGCCTCCGGGGGTCCCGGACCCCCGGGGCTGGACCTTTCGCCACCAGGTCCCACCGCATCCCCCGGCGCCGCATCACCCGCATCACCGGCTCCCACCTCAGTTCCCGGGTCCCCCGGGTGCGGGACGTGACCGCTCCCCCCGGCACCCTCTCTCCCTCCCTCCCTCCCTCCCGGTACCGGCCCCCGTCCCGCGTACCGGAGCCGGCGGTCGCGGTGCTCCCGGCGGCGCAGAGCAGCACGGCGTGGGCGAGGAGCAGCCGCAGCCCGGCCCGGCTCAGCCCCGCGGCCGGGGGGGCCCGGGCCCGGCACCCACCGCCCATGGCAAGAGGCAGCTCCGCCGCGTCCCGCCGCCGATCCCGGCCCGGCCCCGCCGCCCCCGCCCCCGCCGCGTCTCCTCCCGCCCCCGACGGGACGGGGCCGCCTCCGACAGCCCGGCCCTCCGGGGGGGCTTCCCCGCCTCCCGCGGTACCTGTGGCCACTCCAGGCTCCCTGGCCGTGTCCTGAGCCCTAAGTGCCCCAGGAGCCCCCTGCCCTGCCCCAGGTGCCCCCGGGTCTCTCTCTATCCTCACCTCCCCAAGCATCTCTCTACCCATCTTCTGGTCCTCGTGTCCACCAGCATCCCCATGCTCACATCCTGGTCCCCACGTCCCCCCGGTCCCCATGTGCCCCTGGTCCCCACACCCCCCTGGTCCTCACATCCCCCAGTATCTTCATACCCTCTTCTGATCCCAGTGTTGACCAGCATCCCTATGCCCACATTCTCGCCCCCAGGTCCTTTAGGACACCCAAGACCATCGCCTGATCCGCAAGCCCTCTTCCTGGGTCCCCATGCGCTGAGCGCTCTGTTACAGCTTGGACAGCAACACCATCCCCGTGCTGTGGCCATGGTCCGTGGGCCTGGCTCGGATCCCTCTGTCCCGCTGCAGGAAGCTGCTCTGGCAGCACTGCCCAGCTGGCTCCAGGAGCCGGGCTGCCCACAGCCGCCAGCAGCCAGAAAAGCCGAGTTTATCAGGAAAATCATCGCTGGGTGTTTCCTGCCTGGCTGCTTTGCACCCGCAGCAACAGTGGGGACAGGATTAGGCCAGCCCAGCCCAGGCAGGCACCAGCCTCCCTGCAGGGGAGCGTGCCCAGCCAGGAGGGGTTCTGCACATGGCTGGGGCGGGTGAGAACACGATGGGCTGCAGACCTTGCTGGGCCAGGCTTAGGGGATGTCCCCCATCCTGGTGGCACCCAGAGCCCAGGGGCTGTGGCTACTCGCCCTCTCCCGCGCTGCTCTGCGGTAGCAGCAGAGACCCCGGCACAGGCCTGAGTGTGTTTCGAGATTATCTCGGGTTTTGCTGTCACGTCCTTGCAGAGCAGCAGGAAGCCCCAGCAGGGCTGGGGGGTGCAGTTCCTGCAGGGTTCCTGAGCTCTGTGTAGAAAGTGGCTGTGCAGTGGGGATGGGGCAGGAGCAGGGCTGGGGCAGCGGGGCCCACGCTGTGGGGGTTCTGCTGGATTTCAGCAGCAGGGAGGGAGCATCTCTCTAGCGTGAGCGGCCTTCACAGGGGTCCAAAAAGGAATGAAGGCCTCAGGTCCAGCTTTGGCGGGCAAGTGCATCAGCTGGGACACAAGTATGAGCTCAGCGGGCTCTTGATGCACTCTTGCAGGGTGGGGACAGCCTCTGCCTCCCGATGACAGATGCGTGCTGGAAACAAGGGGCAGGTTTTTCTGTAGATGCGCAGCCGGTGTGGGCAGCGTGTGCTGGGGCCAGCACGGGTGCGGAATATTGACAGATACAGAGCCGAGGCAGGTTGGAGGCTCAGAGCAGATGGACACATTTTGGGCCAGCCTGGTAGTCACGGGGGATGCCCCAGCTCCAGGAGCTCTCTGACACTTGCGGCTCAGCTCCCTTCCCTCACAACAGTTTTTAATAATCATTCGCTTGCACAATACGGGAAGCAGTTGCAACAGCCCCAGGGCCGGCCGTCTCGCCAGGGCCACCGAGGGGCTGCCGGGGAGGGGTTGCCCCTGAGCTGCAGGGTGAGGGAGGGGGCTGCTGCTGGCAGCTGCAGAGTCGGGGAGGCCCAGGCATCCTGCAGCCCTCCACCACTCCTGGCATCTCGCCCGGTACCCAGGCCCCTCTCTCCAGACACTTGCTGCAACCCTGAGCTGCTCGGCACAAACCTGGCAGCTGCTGAGTTCCCCGCTGCCAGCCCCGGCTGCCAACAACTCCCACCCCATCTTCCCCTTCGTGGTCACGGCTCTGTCTGTGCCACAGCTCAGGATGTCTGTCCTCATGTCCCAGGACGAGAGCCAGCCCCAGGCCACCAGACAAGTCCCTGTCACCAGCGAGGGTCAGGGCAAGGGTGGGAGCTGCTGCCTGGGCACCGCGGTGGCACCGCAGCCTCGCAGCCTCCCTCGGTGCGAGCACAAAGCCGGGGCCACCCGGGCACGGAGGGCACGGCCGGGGCTCTGCCTCGGGAGTCTCGCTGCGGTTCCAAACAGCGCAGGGAAGGTGTTTCTGGAGATGCGCTGGTGCACCCGGAGCCCCTCCAGCGAAGCAGCCGCTCTGCCCACCCGCTGCCAGGCCCGGGACAGCGGCGAGAGGTGACTGCCCTGGGGTGAGCCCGTCCCGGGCCCCCCGCCTGCACTCCCCGGGCCGGGGAGGCCCCGGTGCCGGCGGAGCAGGCGGTGCTGCCCGCGGTTCCTCCCGTAGGGAGGCAGCACAACACCGCCTATGGCAGCGCGGCCGCGGCTGCCGAGGCACCGGAGGCTCCAAGCGCCGCTGGCCTCAGCTGCCCTGCCTCGGGCTGCCCCGCAGCTCCCCTCCGGCCCCCCGGGACCCCCTTCCCCCGCGTCCGGGGTGATTGAGCCTCCGTGACCCGCAGTGCCACCGGGACCAGAGAGCCTGGGGTTGCTCAGCTTCTGAAACTTCTCCCCCCTCTCCATCTTCTCAGGGTTCCGGAGCCGTGGGGACACCTCGTGTGTGACCCTGCAGCCTGGGTGGGGGGGAGGTGGCTGGTCAGGGAGCCCATCTCGGGCAGGAGAGAGGCCTCGTGGTGCATGCGTGGAGGCTGCCCAAGCCCTGCCACGGGGCAGCAGGGCAGAGCAGCCCCACGGCTCCCCAGCCCAGTGCTCCAGGGGTGGCTGTACCTGGGAGGAGCGCGTTCCCCGATCCCAGGACATCTGCATAGCCCATGGAGCATCCCCTGGCCTGACCCATCCCCGTGTGTCCCTGAGAGACTCCTTGGGTGGGACGTGGCTCAGCGGGTGGACCCTTGACCATGGGCTGCAGGGGCTGGGCAGACAATAGGGAAGCCAAACCCTCCTTTTTTCTACCATAAGGTTAAGAAGCAACTGGTGACAAGTCCCCCAAAGGGAATGTCCCCAGTAGCCACAGGAACTTCAATGCAGCACAATGGCACAGCAGATGCTGGTGGCTGGAGAGCCTGCAGAGGACATTGGTCTAGCCTGGTCCACCCTGTGCTCGGCTCAGGGGGTTGGGGGGGCATGGGGCCAAGCAGGGCAGCAGTGGAGCACCCTGGGGAGCAAAGCTCTCTCCAATGGATAAGCAGGACTGGCGGCCCCTTCCACATGTCCACCGGGCACAGTGGCAGAGGACCCAGCATTTCCTCTGGCACGGGGAGCTGACAGACGCTGTTTGGGGGGCTACAAATCAGAGCTGAAAAGCCCGGGCTGGACAGGCTGTCTGGGAACTCGTAACCTGAGCCCCAGGAAAGGAGGACTCAGGAAAGCGCTTTCAGCAATCATATTCATCATCTTCAGCTCAGACTCATTAGGCTCACGGAGCCTGGCCCCGCCACCGCCAACGCCTCCCGCACGCAGATAGAGCTGCCGGCTCAGACAAATAAATGCTTCCAGCTTCCCGGTGGATGCGGCAGGTCAGGGAGCATCTGATGCCAATTACCCGTGGTGTAGAGTTCCCCGGCCGCACTCGCCAGCACCGCACGGTGAAGAGGCTCCCATGCTCCATCCCTCCTGCCTGGGTCCACCCTGGCCACAAGGATGCTCAGTGACCTACATGGCCCCTCCAGTTTGGAGCAGCCTCACGGATCACCCTCTGCTTCCTGTAGCAGGAGCCACGGGAGCAGCCAAATAAGACTTTTAGTCTCGCATCACAGGGATGCTCCCCGGGCATGGGGCTGAGAGTGGAGAGTTGCCCTTGCTGATGCAGCAGGTTTGGTGCCATCCTGGCCAAGGGCCTGGCACAACCCTGGGTGCTGGGCAGACACTTTGCCAAGCGTTGGGAAGCATGTTGGGACTGCACACCACCATGTGATCCTACATGGGTGCCCTGCACCCTGCTGTGACTGCCATGCGTGGGTCACAACGACATCCCTGGGGCAGCACATCCCCATCTCAGGGTCCAAGCAGAGGGAAACCATGGGAATCTTCACCAGGTTCAGGTCCAGGATTGCAACAGACCATGGAAAGCTGCGGACAGGACTGGGAAGGGACATCATGGTCCAGGCACCCACCCTGGGCAGGGCTGGCAGCCAGCACAGCCAGGCAGCCTTGCCGAGCGCTGCGGTGAAGTGGGCACAGGCAGCTCCACTCACCTGGTGGCTCTCAGGGGCAGCTGCACATTTCCACTTCTCCGGGCTCAGGCTGCCCTGGATGTCCTTAATTGCCCAAAGGTCGGTGTCCCCGAGCCCAGGGCCACGTGTCGGAGGGATCCTGGGCAGGAACCTGACACGGACACAAGTCATTCGGGATCAATGCTGGGGGCCAGGAAATTGCAACGGACACGAACCTAAATACGCCGCACGTCCCCCCAGGTAATCAGGGCCCGGGCCAGATTCTGGCTGACAGCTTAAATGCCTTAATTCCTTGGCCGCTGCGGTTCGAGGGGGTCCCGTGTGCCGTGGGCTTCTCCCAAACAGTCTCCGAGCTGGAGATTTGTCTGTAATTGGAGGCATGTTGCATTCCCCTGAAAGTAGCCAGGTCCCGCTGGAGGGGGGCTGTGGGAAGGCAGCAATTTCCCTTATGGAATTATTTACCTGATTAGAGAGTTTATTTTATCAAAATTGCTTCAGAATGGGGCCACTCGGTGTGTCCAGCGCAGGGAGCTCCCTGGTGGGGCCGGCGGCCTGGAGACAGGTAATTTGTGTGGTTAATGGGACTAACCCACCAGGCAATTGCACCAATAGATTTCACGGCAGCAAAGTGCTCTGTTCCCATTAATTAAAAATCTGTTAAGAAGATTAGTACATAAAGGTATCAAAAGAAACCCAAGAGTTTCTTTCTCCACTGGCCCCCAAAGGCGAGTGTGGGAGTGCTGGATTGCTCGCATTAGCACAAAAATTATTCTTTTAAAGGTAAGGGCTTCACATCCAAAGTAACTGCTGACAGTTTTCTCCAACTTCCCTACCAAGAGGTCCTTTATGTTTAATTATAGTTTGTTTAAATTAGCCCTGATTGTTCACGTGGAGTGTTAGTTTAAGTGTGTTTTGAACGTGTGTTTCCCCTGTGCCCTGCCGGTGCAGGGCAAGGAGAGCAGCCTCTGGCTGAGCCCAGAGCCCTGGCAGGTGCCTCCGATGTGGGGCTGATGCTCCAGGTTGCCCGGGCGGAGATGGAGGGAGGTCCAGGGGAGTCTAAACTCACCACCCCCTGCTTGAGATGGTTGTGCCAGAGCCGGAGCTGGTGGTACCCACGGGCAGGGACTCATCCGCCAAACCCAGCTCTGCAGCAGGTGCCGGGCTACGGTGGGCATCTCCCTGGCACCATGGTCAGCTCAAACCCCACCAGAGGCTTCTCCACCAGCAGGAGCCTGGTGCCATCCCCACCTGCACTCCAGTGACACCCCAGCGACACCCCAGTGACACCCCAGCAACATCCCAGCTCCCGCCCCACGCTGCCGCTGCCGGCCAGCCTGGCACCGCTCAGCCTCTCGCTCGGCGGCCGGTGCCGCTCCTGGCCTTTGTCCACGGCCAGACACTGAGCAAAACAAAAGCAAATTCCCCAGCAGCTGAAGGTGCCATTTTTACAGCTCGGCTGAACGAGGAAGTATTTTTTGATCTCTTAAAAATCCTGAATATTATCTGACAGTTTATCTTGTTTCTCCGCATCCGTGTCTTTGCAGCAACGCCAGCTCATTTACATGTGTATTGCGCCTGCCTCCACGGGTGCTGAGGTCAATTGAAACTCAAGAAAAGAGGAGAAATTTATGCAAAACTGTTGATTGCATTTGTATGTAATGAAATCATCCAATATTCATCTGACTATAGACTCTAATCTGAAAGGAGAAGTGAAGGACATAAGAGTCACTGGAAAGCAATAATGAGCTTCTGTAGTGATTAAAAAAGCACTTGAGCTTTCTGAAAATCCAGCCAGAAATCGTGTCTAATCAACACGGAATATAGGAGGCAGAGATTACATTGATACATTTTGCAAAGCTCACTGTTGAAAATGTATGCGAGCTGTAAACTCTGACATGCCATCCATGGTCTGTTTTATACAAATCCGGGCGGCACACAATCAGCGCCCGGGCTCGTCCCTGGCACAAAGCAATCTTGGTGTCTCTGCTCGATGACTCACAAGGAGCGCAATCACATCTATTTTGAAGAGCAATGTTGGTTTTTAACTATGTCGAGAGCTTCCAGCTTCCTCGGAGTTTTTCCTTCCTTCCTTTCGTCTCAGCTTTGCCTTCCCCACGGCCACGGGGCTGGGAGGCTGCGAGGGCCGATGCCCATCCTGGTGCCACCGTCCCCTTGGTGTGAGGCTGCCCTAGCTCAGAGCAAACCAAAGTGTCCTGACAGGGCTGAGTGTGGCCGCTCGGGCGACCCCCGGTCTCTGCCGGGGCTGCGATGGGTGGGGATGTGCAGAGGGGCACCACTTGTGCTGGGAGCGCAGTCCCCGGGGACCACCAACCTACTGGGTGGGAACCCAGTGGTGCCCCAAATCAACGTGTGCTGGTGGGAGAGGGTGCTGGGGGCACGCAGCAGGGCACGGAGAGCCCAGGGCACGGATTGAGGGAGGGGGTCTGGCCATCCCTCACCCACCTCATCGTGCCTTGCCTTGCCCTGCCCCACGCAGCAGCATTTGCTGCTGAGGCCAAACGGTTTGGTGCCTGAAGCGGCATCACCGACACCGGGTCCATGCTACAGCCAGCCCAAGCGTTTTCCACCCCTTTCCTGCCTGGGTTATTCAGCACAGCTGGAGCTCTCCCCACCGCCAACAGCATCAGCTGCAGCTTCTTATCAGCCCTGGGTGCAATCCAGCCCGGACCAAGCGAGAGCTTCCTGCTGGTGCTGGCGGAGGAAGCTTTTGGAGCAGACAGGCCTTGTGCTGTAGTTTATGGTGCAGAGCAGAAGGTGATTTGTGCGGCAAAGAGGAAAGTGGGACCCATCCAGAGCCACCCTGTGTGCCAGTCAGCTGTGGTGAGTGTCTGTCCTCTCTGTCCTGGATGGTTTACTGTGGTGGGGGTGGGTGGTCTCCCGGGCCAGCAGCCTGGCTGTGGGCGGTGGGTGCTGCTGTAGTCCTGGGTGGCTGGAGTGGTGAACCCCCTCCCAAAGGGCCAGGGCATGGCTGTGTTGGGGATGGGCAGCTCCATCCCCAGCCTGGTGCTGCTGCCCTTTTACTACTAGGCTTTAATTCACGTGATGTGGAGGGAGATGCTACAGGGTGAGGAACAGCAGGAAGTGCTGGGGAATTTCCTCTGTGCAATGATCCCCTGCAGCTCCACCAGCCCACCCCTTCACCAGCCCGTTGCCACTGCCTCAAAGACCTGGAGACAGGGAAGAGGCTGGAGAAGCCCCTGTGGGCAGCACCAGCCCTGCCTGAGCCTGTGCCCGCAGCAGCTTCTGCACTGGTCCTGCCTTTGAGAAACACCTGGCTCAGCAGCTGCCGCTCCTGGGGAAGGTACTGGGGAAACCCTTTGAGCCCAGGCTGTTACTGGGATGCTGAGGCTGCAACAACAGCAAAAAAAAAAAAAGCCTCCTTGATAAATGTCAAAAGAAATACAGTAATGGGCTGAAAGCAATTTACCGAGCCTTGTAACCGCCCTGGGCTCGCCATTTTCCTTTATTCATTTATCACCCTAAGTGCTTTGGCCAAAATACACAAAGCAGAGAAATTGTTGACATGTGGGGCCCTTGCAGAGCAAATCCTTCATCCTCCTCCCCCTCCCCACTGCACACAAACTAACTTTTGGGGAGTTGTTTATTTAAGGACTGCAGAGCACTCGGTGCTCTTTGAACCCGAATGCCTTGGGAGCAGAGCCCATGGGGCTGGCCACCAACTTCCCTCCTCTTGCCACTGCCCCAGGCCGTGGCTAGGCTGCTCAGGAAGTACCTGCTGGTAGAGTTGAGCTGTGTGATGTGCTCAGGACCCTTCCTGCTCCTACCTCCTCCACCCTCTAAAATGTGGTACCAGTGGTTGGCATGGGCATCCTGTAACTGGTCAGGGAGGGCAGGTGCTGGTTTTGGAAAGTTTCTGTGTTAGCTTTTTGGTCTTGGTCCCGGCTAAACCAGCCGTGCTGACAGCACTGGTTTCAGTTCTCTGTGCCTGAAGTCTAGGGAACCGCAAAGCCCGTCTCCCCTGCCCACCCTGCACCAGTTGGTGCTGGGCTCCCTCGTGCCTTCCCACTGGTGGGGCTGCAGGTGGCTCTGCTGGACATGGCAACAGGCAAACGCTTCTTTTGTGGTGCATGAACCCTGGGGGAGACCCCAAGTAGGAATTGGCTGTCCCAAGGTTGCTCCTCCACATCTGATTTTGACTTTATTTTAAGCAAAAATAAATGGCAAAGTTCACAGCAGGAGAGAGCAGGTTTCCCTGGCGCGTGGTCCTTGGTTTGGCCAGGCTGCACAAGGCTCAGGGCGCGGGCAGAGCAGGGCACTCGCTCCTCCTGTGCCTCAGCTCCTGCATGAGCCCTCCCAGCAGCCTCCAGTCCTCCTTCCTACTATTTTATTATCTTAGTTCACTCAGTTCTCTTGCCACCTGGATGAAGAGAAGCGAGGAGAGTTCCCCCTGCCCTCCAGTGCAATCCAAGGTGGGGAACTGGAGCAGCAGAGAGCTGCTCTGAGGGTCTGGCAGAGCCTCCCCTGCCAGTCACCCGGGCTGTGGACTCCAGGCAGGGACAGTCACCGTGTCGGAGGCAGGAGTGTGTCCATCCAGTAGTGCTTATCCCAGCAGCTCCTTGGTCTTTGCTGCCAGCAGCTTGTCCATCTCGGCTGCAGCGCTCTCTGCCATTTGCTGGATCTGTGGGGACAGAATACAATCCTGAGCTGCATGCCAGAGTTTAAAGGGAAAGGAGTGGCTGGATCACCCCCTGAAACAAAGCCTCGGGTCCGAATAAAACCCAAACAGTGCTGGGGCAATAGCTGGCTCTTCCTGGGGGCTCCCGCCAGCTCTCGGGGACACTGTGCCCGTGCTGCAGCTCTACGGTGACAACGGGGACTGGTCACGGGCTCCGAAAAGAGGCACACAACACCAACTCTTGGCTGAGCTTCACAAGTGACTTGGCCAGGTCCTTATTTAACTGAGCAGCTTCAGGGGAAGGCAGAGTTGAATACCTGCTGGTGTTGGCTTATCTCATCACCTCCTGCAACCATTCCACTCTCAGAACAAACGAGGCCACAGCAGCAGCGGGGCCGCGGTGCACGCTACGAATCCACACATCAAACAACAGGTCTGTTTACTTCTCGTAAAAGAAGAAATCAATTGTTAAAGCCCTGCCCAGGGATCAGGACTCCTCTAACATGGGACGGATGTGGCAAGCATGTCAACAGGGCCAAAAGGTGCACGCTGTCACTGGAGCAGGCACAGGTAGAGGCTGCAGCACGTGGGGCGGGTTTAGCACTAGTCCCACAGGGCTGATTAAGATGTGAGGTCTGAGGTGTAGGACAATGACCTTTCCTTGCGCTAAAAAATTTGGGTACAAGCAAAAAAAGAGCCTCGAGACGCTCCCTCTAAGAATGCAGAAAACCATCTGCCTGCTCTGGGAGCGTGGCTTCCCAACAGGATTCGGTTACAACAGCAAGGCCATTTTTCCTGCTCGCACGAACGCTCTGTATATCGATGTTTATTTTTGTGAGTGCAGAGAGAACTGTCGTGAAGCATTTGCAATGTATCTAACTTTAGCTGTTAATAAACAAACAGCTAAAAAGTAATGGCCTGCCTTCAGAGGCATCAATTCAGCAAAACACTCAGGCTTGTGCCTGAGTTTATGCCCAAGTAATTGACTTTGGTGACATCTGCTCTTAGGGAATTAGGCATATGCTTAAGTATTTTTCTGAATTGGAGCCAAAAACCTCCTAGCAGAGATAATCTTGCTATCGTTTCATTAATAACAAACTGGAGCAATCCTCATCAACACCAGCTGGTCTGCAGTGGCCAGGCACTGTGTAAAGGGTGCTGAAGCCAGGGACGTGGCTTGTTTTGCTCCCCAAGTTCAGCTGGTTTGTGCAACAATCCCTCGTACTACAAACGCTTTCAGTGTTTTTTGGTTTCTGGTTTTTTTTTTCCCCTGTGTCAGCTTACAGTGGTTCATGTCATACATTTGGCTTTGAGATTTAAGCCCCAAATCTCCCAAAGACAAAGCAAATACAACAGCGGTTGCTGACTCCAAAAACTCAGCCCAGGGCTGCTCGCTCCCCAGGGACAAACGCACAACTGAGCTGTGAAACATCACGATAGGGCGGGAGAAGAAAAACATACCTGCTTTTCTAGCAGCCAGATGGTATCTTCAGACACTTTGCTCTTGGACTTCTTTACCTGGTTGATGCTTTTGCTTCGCACCTTTCTCAGGGCCTCTTTGGACTTGTTGGTGGACTGCTTGGCAAGCTTGGCCAGGCTCTCCCTGTGCTCTCTCGTTACCCTAGCAGCGAGGGGAAAGAAAAAAAACACCAAAAGGAAAAACAGTGTCATGTGTAGCACAGTCAGGTTTATTTTCTGTGATGGACGTCAGGAAAATGCAGCAATCCTCTCTGCTGAGGTACCTCTCCAGCTGGCCTGGACAGAGCTGCCACCCAGCACCCAGCCAGGCTGCACAGGGACACCCGAAAGCTGCCTGGGTGCAGACAGAGCTCGCTCTGCACCGATGCCCCATGTCACAGGGCAGAAGGACTTAACAGCTTGGAGTGTGTCTTTCTCCTGCTTTGGTCCACCTGAGCACATCGGCCACCTCTGCGCAGCATCACCAGGGCAGCCCATCACAGGAAGTCCTGAGCCAGACTTACAGTTGCCACTGAGGTGCCTGAAAGTCACGCTGAAATGTTCAAACTTTCCTCTTTTTTTCTGCTGCCAAAACATTTGTGGGATAGAGGGAAAATCCAGCTCCAGACCTGAGAGATGGAGCTGAAGCATAATCCTGCAAAGCTGGGTGGAAACCTCCGTCCCTTCCTGAAACTTGGTATTGTCTCCCTGCAGCTGAAGAACCCGAATCATGGATCTGGAAGCTACAGAGTTTGTGTCACTTTACCTTATTCCAGCTCATCACGACCCGGCTTTTCCACCAAGATGATGTGGGCACCTGGTTTCACAAGAGGATGATGGTGGACGTGGCCAGCTGCAAGTAACTTGGCCCGGGAGAACTTCAGCTCCACCCTCCCCTTGCCATAGGGCCAGTTACTGCTCTGGTGCCTCAACCTTCCATCCTGAACTGAAAAATGCAGGTGATGAGGGACTCTGGCCGTTTGAATAAGGCACAGGAATGGCTGATATGTCACCTCAGCTCTGGTAAAGCTCCAGCACCCGAGCTGATCAACATCAATTGCTAGTGCTTAATTATATTTTAATTCTATTCATGGCTATTGAAGTTTCCACACTGCCCTGGGGAGGAAAACCCCCTGTACGCTGAGACTCGCTAGCCGGAGAGCGCCCGTCTGCTCGTAGAAGGTATTGCAAAATAAACATTGCACGGGAGAATTTAGAAACTGGCTGCAGCAGCCTGGGTCACCGAAACACCGAGGCCAAGAGCTCAGGAAACCTGGGGTGAGAGCTCCCTGGGCAGGCCCCGCTCTGCCCCAGCGTGGGCGAGCGTTACGGGGAGGCTGCTGGGGCAGGATCAGACCCACAGCTCTTGCTCAGCCTGGCAAGTCGCACGCCCCCGACCCCTTCCCTCGGCCAGGTCTCCGGCAGCGGTTCCCTGCAGAGGTGCTGGCCTCTCACCGGTTAGCTTTCTTTCGCAGCGCAAGAGGGAACAGGCTTCCCAGATCCAATGGGTAGCTACAGAATCTGGGTTCTCTGGAGAAGCTGACAGACCTCGGGGGCTCCCCAGCCCACCCCGCTCCCTGCCGCGGGCCAGCCGGGGGGACATGGCCAGTGAATTTCACGTGTGGCAAGCGGCTTCTGTTTGGAGCGGGCTCGAGCCTGGACCGGGTGGCTAATTAGAAGTGAGCGGGGTTACTTGTGGTTTCCTCTGCAGCCCAACAGCGATGCCTTCGGGGCTTCTCGTGTTCGAGCTCCCCAGCCGGAGGTCCCGCGGCTCACGCGAAACCAGCAAAGCCAGCTCACAAACAGAGGTCCGGGTGAGGTCAGATTCTCAGGCAGCTTTTGTTTTTTGGGGGGGGGGGAGGGGGTTGTGGGGAGGCAATCCTGGCTGCTAAACTTGGAGCAGGGAGCTGGAAATCTCTCCCATCTCCTGCTGGGTGGCGAGGGAAGCCGGGCCGCAGCGGGGCTGCCTCAGCACTGGGAGCCCCAGTTTGCTGTCAGCTATTCGCCTCCCCGCTCCCGCTCGGCCTTTGCGAGCCCTGCCGAGGGTATCGCTCGCCTGCTTGGGGCTGCCGAGCCTTTAAGGAAATGTTTTTGTTTATGCAGCGCTGCCAGATTTCCTATGCTTCTTGGCACGGGGTCACAGCTTTCATGCCTCCTTGTCTGTCTTTATTAACACCAATTTCTTTTTATCACTGCGCAGTGCCGTGGAGTTTCTCAGCGGGTTTTATGTTCCAGCCAGACTGTGTGTAAATTCTCAGCAATGCTACCAACAGTGCCAGAAACGGACACTTTTTCAAGCAGATGCTGTTTCTGGTTAAAGAATCCATCAACACGAGCCAGGCCCGTGGTTTCTAAGGACAGTTGTTTAATCCTGCCCCCAGATCTGGGACTTTTAAGCTGTTCTTAGATGTGTTTTCTTTTCTGTCTAGTAACTGCTGCCCCTACCCCCTTTAAAGCCAAAACAAGCACAAAGTGACCCTGGGGAAGGGGTGCCAGGAGTGAGGACAAGGCTCCTCCTGCCACCCCTTCTGCTCTCCTGGGGGAACACCACTCTCCCCTGCAGCTCGAGGGGCAGCGGACTCAAATCCTGCCCTTCTCCCTGCCAGGCTCAGGACCGAGCCTGGGGACTGATGCGCCAGGGGTTCGGACACACAGGCGGCCCCAGGGGTAACATCTCCTCTCCTCCGCTCGGAGCGCGGTCGCCCCCGGCCGCTCCCGTCCCAGCGCGCGGCAGGAGAGGACCCGCGGCCAGCGCAACGCGGGGCTCGGCTCGGGACGTTCCGCGGGTAAGAATGATTTCTGTATCTCAACCCCGAGTGATTTCCTGTGGACGAGGGATCAGCTGAAGGGAGGTGGGCTGAACTAAACTCTGCACCCTAACTGCGGATAAACGCAGGGTGCAGCATCCAGCGCGCGACAGAAAGCGCGCCAGAGACTTCTGACAAGGCATGACCCAGAGCAACGCAGCTCAGCAGCAGCTTTGGGGGTGTCGGGTTGGGGTTTTTTTTTTTTTCAGATAAAATTTTGTTGAGTCCTTTCTCTCCATAGTAGGTATCTTTGCATATTTCTTAAAGGGCAGAGGGGAAAAAAAAGCTCACAATGAGTCATTAAACTTTCAAATGAGTCATCTGGCTTTCAGTAAAGCATGTGTAAAAATATTACTAATTTACAAACAATATCCAGTGCAACACAATGGGTCCAAAAAAGATGAATCTAAAAATGAGGCAATACCATAAAAGACACAAGGTCAGGTCAAATTCGGCCAAGAGATCAACCAATACAAATGTTCCCATGGCTGGTTTTCTTTCTTTTTTTTTTTTTTCCCCTCCGTTTTTAACCCTCAGAGAATACTTTTTATACAAATAAATATTGCCTGTGCAGTGCCAGCAACACAAACAGGCGAATGCCTCGGGGAGCGGAGGCGATCCGAGCAGGCAGCAGAAGTAAACACGAACGAAACGAGTGTATTTTTTTTTTTCTGCTAAAGCTGCAATGCAAAAACTAAACGAACTGAATAAATACTGAAAAGTAAACTCTGTTTGTAAATGCTCTGTTGAAACGCTCCCAAGCACCGGAGCGTAGCTGGACCCGGCGAGGCACAACACAGCGCCTGCATCTCCAGCTGATAAACTAAAAAGTGCTTTTAATAACGGGTGAGGACAATTTGGGTTTGATTTTACTTTTACTGTGCCTGTTTCTGCAGAAACAACACTCTCTTCATTTCCGATTTGCTTGCTCATTCTGCACACCTGCCAGAGCTTTGGCCGGTTCACTGCATCCGTCTCTCATATATTCTTTGGGAAACAACTTCAGAGTTGGGAAAAGGAGTAACTTAGAAAATGAAAACAAAATTAATTCAGGGACATAATATTAAGAGAGGGGCTAATTGAGGTTATTTCCACATCTCCCATCCCCTTTGTATTGGAAGCTTTTAAAAGGCTGAAACTGTCTGCTTGTCTTTTTGATAAGAGGAGGAAACTGCAAGACCCAGCCGGGTTAGGAAGGAGCGGGTGAGCAAAGGGGCCGGGCGGTGCAGCACGGGCAGACTGCAGGGTACAGCTCCCAGCCCCAAAACCTCTTCAGCTCGGGATTCCGAGAGAGAGGGGCCAGGAGCAGCAACCCTGACACCCAGAAGGAGCAAGGGAGCACGCTGGGCAGAGCTGCCCTGGGGAAGGAAGACTCATTTCTGCTCTGCAGATGGTGACAGACTGCACACGTTTGTTTAAAAGCACCATTTTTTTAAAAGATTGGGATTTGCAGTTTTGGAGTTTCCTCCCCTGCAATTCATATTCAAGGATGACCCAAGTGCCCATTAACAATCAAACCACTGTGCAGCAGCCCAGGAGCCTCAGCAATTATGAAGATAATGGTGCCCTCCTCCTCTCCTGAGGAATGGGGGAAGGGCAGGGAGCATGGGGAAAAGAAATCAGCAAATAGAATGATAATGTCATTCCTTCTCACCAACAGCAACGGAAAGCTGCAATTAGCTGTCTCTGATCAAAATGCTGGAAAAAAATTCCATAGAATTTTTAAAGTAGATCAAAAGTACGGGAAATACTTGGCTCATCTTTACTGAGAAGTCACCTGCTTGTGAAAGGCAGCACACGTGCAAGGTGAACGCAGACACCTTTACCTGTTGTGGGACTCGGTGTCTTTACCCCCTGTGGGAGCTGTTCCCAGCAGCCCAGGGCAGGAGATCATGTAGATTCTCCTCTGCCCAGGGTATTCTGGGTCTGAGCACCCACAGGAACTCATGACTTTTCCTTGCACCAACCAGACTTGTGACAGGTGAGGGAAGCGATGTGCAGCCCTCGGCCAGCAGCAGCCTGCTCTTCTAGCAGCCTTCTACCAGAAGTTCCACGCAGCCATCAGTTACTCAGTGGGTACCGTGCAAGAGGAGGGAGTGGATGGTTTAGCCAAAGCTATTGATTTCCTCCCTCTTTCTTTCACCACTTCCTTTTAGTGTTCTCTGCAGCACGGTGCTATTCACCCCTAACACTCCTGTGTTACTGCTGCTCTGTGCCGGTGTAATTCAAAGAATTTGCTGCAGGGAAGCAAAGAATCGGGCCCTGAAGTAAGGCAACACTGCTTCAAAAGCCTCTGGCTGTCTCTTGCAAAGTGCTGCAGACAGCCAGGACCAAGTATCCTCTGCAGGAGCAAGATGAGGAACAGTAAGACCAACCATCTAATGCCAAAATGTGGTGACTTGGAGATCAGACACTTGGAAGAGGTTTTAGGATGCTTTCAGGGCTCAATTTTTTTTCTTTTTTTTCCCTGAGGCTGAAATAGGGCTGTTTGGAAAGCAGCTGCATCACGACATTACAGCAGTCGTGCGTGCCCACCCTCAGCTGGGTGCCCCTGCAACCTCTTGCCTTAGCTGCATGAGGATGAACACGGGCAGCCATCGGTACTCACTTAGGAACCGGCACCCGAATTATCGTCCCATCCACTTCTGGGTTCAGGTTCATGCCGCTCTCCCTTATAGCCTTCGTAGCTGCAGCTGTGCTCTGTAAAACAGATCAAAAGGTAAAGGGAATTAGGAAATAATCATTCCCATATGCCAGAACTCTGTCAATAGTTGGCAATCCATCTCCATGGAACATGGAAACATTTACTTCTGTTACCAGTAAGATCAGGAAGTTACATTGGTGCGGAGAGCTTTGATCAAACCGAATGGGAAACTACGGCGGCGCTCGGTATCGGGGTAGGGGGGCATGACGGGGGGGAGAGGGGAAGGGAAGCAACAACAAAGAAAACTGTTTTGCTTCTTTGAAACTATTTGAATGGTTTGAGGCAACGCAGAGTGAAACCTCAATAAATTCCCAAGGCATAGCCTGACTGTGGCAAAGGAGATGAAAGATTCTGAGCATTTAAAAATTCCAGTTGAATGTTTCCCACTAGAAATCACACAGTGCCAATTTGGAAACGTTAACTAACTTAACCACTTCAGTGCTACAGCCTAACCACATGACATCAGGGCAGTAGCAGCTGGCTGAGGAACAGTGCCTGTGCCCAGCTCTGTGTTTATTTTACAGCTTATTACTTTAGGATTAACTTCTCAAAACTCCCCCACTGCCGCCTGATGCTCTGCTCTGCTTCAAAGGTGGGCTGCGTAGCTTTGCCCGGTACGGAAAGCGATGAAAAGGCTTCTTGTCCCATCCCAGGGCACCCAGGTACCTCCGGGGAGTGTCAGGCTGTACGGGTAAGTTGGGGCTGTGCCGGGCTACGTCCTTCTTGACACTGAGAGCAAGGAGACCGAGCCAGCCCGTGCTCCCGCGGCTCTCGCGTGGCCCTGCCGCAGGGCACGCTGCTATTTGGGATGCTCTGCCCCTCTGTAACTTTAGCTCCTGCTGCAACTTAGCTGCTGCAGCGAGACCGCGCCTACGAGGTTCTGCTTGTGTCAACTCGGGCACGATCTAAAGCTGTGGGTGTTCGTTCAGGTCTCTGACGTGTGACATCCCTGAACTGAGTGAATGTGCTGCCAGTGCTCTGTGAGACGTGGCTGCTGTCCTCCAGAACACACCAAGGGCAGAGAAGCTATAACTGAGATAACCTCAGCATGTCAGGAATGTAAACGTGTTATTCTATGGACAGTGCTTGCCCTGTAGGAAGGAAATGCTCGGTAAAGCCGCATTGTTTAGCACGTGTATTGCAGGAGACAGAGGAAGGGGAAAATATTGCAGTATTGCCCCCATCCTCCTGCAGCCCATGAAATAAATAGCCATGCTTAGAAAGAGAGTCTTGATTGGTTTCATAACTCTTGGGTGAATGCAGCTTGGCCCTGCAAGTCCTTTTATATGATTATTTTCTTTCCCAGATTCTTCAGGCATGTTTATTTGCTTTTCAAGGCCATGAAGTACTGACTATATGCTGTAAATAATGACATCAAGTAAACATGTCTGTAATGGTTTAAAGAGTTCAATCTGGTTATCCATGGAACAGTTACAGTATAAAACAATTGCACTGACAGAAACAGTTCTAGCTCTTGTTCAAATGAAAAATGGTCCCTTGGCTTAGAAAGCAAACACAGGCAGTGCTATATCGTGTGATATTTAGTTTCTCACAAGCCCATTTCTCAGCCTGAGCTCCCACTTGGACATGGGCTGAGTCTCAGGGTGGCTTCCCCAGCCCTCTCAGCTCTGGCACTCCGAGGGACCTTGGTGCACTCGCTGATGAGGGGCCTTCATTCTTCAAAGCCATTATAGACGCTGGATACACTTTAAGAAACACTTAGGCATCAAGTGCCTTACCGTGACCTCCTCTGAGACTTTGCTGACTTAATTAATTGGGGAAAGCCTTTGCAAAATAAATAAGAGATAAGCTTTGGCAAACCTCCAGACCCAGAGTAGGATGAATAGCTAACCCTGCACTCGTTACTGCTCCTCTCTGCCCAGCTCTGTCTGCGTGAGCCTGCTGCAGGGGACCACTACCGCTTGATCCTGAGGTGAGGTTCAGATTTGCTGCCTCATTTTAGGAGTCTAACTAAGGCTCCTGCAGAAAATTAAGGGAACTCGTCTCAAAGCACTGAATTTGGGTTCTGACCTGCAGGCACTGCCAAGGGAGGAGCTCATTAAGCTCAGCCTGCCTGAGCTGGGCGCTGCGACAGCACTTAGCACAGGCCCAGCTCAGTCCTGCCTGGGAGGATTTGCAGAAGCTCGTAGACTATGTCAGCAGCTTCTTCCATGAGCTCTCATAGAGTGTCACCAGCCCTGGTGATAAGTAAGCAAGTTTTAGAGGAGTTTGATGGTGCCCCCAGCAGAAGCACAGACTATTCCAATGTTACGTCAGGTTCTGTGTGCAGTCATTTATTCACAAGGAACTGAAATGACATAAATGCAACAGGGCAGATGCAGTTATCATATCTGGATGTTTAATTCAGGGGAATCAAGGGAGAGTGTGTGCACTCAAGACTACGGCGGGGCCGTAAGAGCACAGGAAATGGGGAGACCTGGCAGGGCACAGTTCATCCAGGCAACCAGTCTGTGACACACTCAGTATTGCTTTTCAACGAAGCTTTTGCAGACCTGATGGAAAACCAGTTCCCAAAGCAAACCCCTCATACCATGGTATTTACTGGAGAGCAATCGCAGCCTGGCAGGCGGCCCTTGCCTGACTCTGCTGCCGCAGGAGAGATGCTCTGTGTGCCTGGCAGGGCTGGAGAGCGGCTCACAAAATATCACTTCTGTTTTGTGTCAGCCACAAAGCAAGACAGAGCCCAGCCAGAGCTCTCAGCCCCGTCAGCCTTGACTGACCTCATCTAAATGTTCCTTTGCTCAGCATCAACCTGCTTGTTCCCATGGTAATTACCTCCCTTCACAATGCCTTCGGTAACGCGTCCTTACCTCGGGAAAATTGGTCATGTTCACTACAAGGAGCTGCGGTGATTTCTGCGAGATCTGCCCCAGCTGGTTCAGCGGAAACTTCCCGTCTTTTGTCATCACAATTATCTGATCAAGGGCCCCTCAAAAGAAGCAAACAGGGGAGTTTCAGTGCGACACAGCAGCTCGGAGCGATGCTGAATTGAAACGCGCACGCAGCGACCCACTTCCCTTCTGGTATGCAAAATATAGATGTTACAAAAGAAAAAAACCCATGTTTATTCAGACTTCAGGTGTTGTTTGTGTTCAATACCCCTGTGGTATTTGCAAGGTAAATATTTCAATGCTACTCTAAAGCACAAAAACATGAAAACAAACCTCTTGTTTGTTTTTGTTACTAAAATAGGGAAACTAAGCAAGACTGTTAAGAATTAAAAGGAAATTGTTATTTTTTAATTCTGAGAACTTAAAGAAAATCAAAACGCAGTTATAAAAATCAGGACAACTATTGTCTTTAACTTAGAAGTGTTCTCTTAAACTCTTTTTTTTTTTTTCCCCAGGTCCCAAGAGGAGGTGTTGTACACTGCCTAATTTAAAGTATTTGGTTTCTCCCTGAGCTACCCTTAATCTGCTCTCCGGTTTCTGCTGCAAAATGTTAACAGGCCAAAAGGCACATGGGACAAGAGGTACTTTATCAGTGCAATTAAAAAAAAATACCTATGGTTAAAATAAATAGTTAAGAGACTAAGCTATGCTTTCCAACTCCATTAAAGACTTGAAGTGCCCCTGCCAGAGCTGGGGTGGTGAATGATTCAAATTTGGTCATTGTTTAATGTTAAATTTTGCCCCTGAAACTTGATACCACATACAAATATGTATGTTCAGAGTGCTATAGTAACTGTGGCTTAGTCAAATATATTCACATTTCTTCCTAGAAAACAAGATTCAGTAAGTGAACAAGGCTTGTAGAGGTCACTAACCACAAAGACGCATGGCAGAAGGAGTTTGTATATGCCAGACACCAGCCTGATGGCAATTTCCAAAAGGCTAATTTAATGGCAATTGGATTTTTCCTGCCCTACTGCACCATTAGCTGACAACCTACTTCTTCATCACATCTGCAAACAGTTCAGTCAGACACTTTTGACATCTCCCACTTACAAAAGCTATTTCCAGGAAGCTATTAACAAAAATGGATTCTTCCTGGTCAAGCTCAAGGTGAAGAAAGCCTTGAGCTGGGGACGTCAAGGTCGTAGTAATTGGGTGCCTGGTGAATAACTCAATAAAAAGAAAATAAATTTTGAAAAAATCAAGTGTTCTGCATTCCTAGGACTGGTATCCTTATTTACAGGCAATGGAGCATCACACAAGAAAGATACCAACCTGGTGAGGTTCTAACACTGAGATTTCTGCTGAAATCTTCTTTCAGAGCTTCTACCACTGCCTGCATGTCTTCATTGGTTTCCTCCAGATTGATGATGTCCTCGACTAGGGCAGCACTGATATTCACTTTGGCTTGACTCTGCCCTTTACCTTTAGCTGCAGAGTACACATAAAATTAATTACTATTTCTGACAACAGTTAGTTGCTGCATTAGAAAGTAGAGAGAAGACATTAAAAGCCCTCTGTTAGATTCAGAATCGAGTCCAAGATAAACTGAGGTTACTTTAAGTTTTAAATGAGTCAAGTAGCCCAGTGCTTGAGCACGTTAAGCCAAAATACATCTGCAGGTCACGCTGTGTGCACTGACTCCAGCCCAGGCTGTGATGGTTGGTACCCACAGCCCCAGCACAGCAGCTCTGTGTGGTACCTGTCCCGTGGGACGGGCCAGGTTTCCCGTACACTGCAACATCACTGGGCAAACCAGCTCCTCCAGAGCTGTGTTCTGCCCAAGTCAGAACTATACTGGTATGTGAGATGAAAGGGATAAGGAAAGAAATTCTGGCCACATCCTGAGGGGTTGCAGCCACTGGGGAAAATGCCACCTCCGTTACCTTTTTTGGTAGTCAGCTGTCTGGTCAGCAGGAGCTGGTGGTCACAGTGCCTGCAGCCATCCAGCAGCAGGGCTGGGCAGCCTGCAGGAGCCTGAGGCAGCCCCCGTGTCGCGGCGAAGGCAGAACAGTGAAGCAGGGGGGGCAGATGGCGGAAGCATCGTAGTGCCATAGCCATCGTCTGCTGCTCTGCTCCAGCTTGCCTGGAAATGAGAAAAGGCAGGTGGTGCACTGGGTGGGCTGAAAAGAAACAGCCTCAGGTCTCAGCTGGACCTGCCAGTGCAAGGTGACAGTTCAGCAGTGGGGCAGTGTAACCCAACAGGTGAATTCAGAGGAAGGGGCTCAGTGGCAGCCAGCCCACACCCACATTATCTGCACAGCCTCTGCACATCTGCCCGGCGGGGCACGGGCCTGTGATGCCAAAGCCACATCTGCTGAGCAGGAACAGCCTGTCAGAGCACCTGGTATTTGCACGGCAGCAGAGCAGACACTTCAATTTGTTGTCACACGAGGGGTGAGGCCCCAGACCGCCGATCCCCGCCCCGCTAATTACAGGATTTATCTCAGCCTGGGCCGTCCGGGGCTCGGACGCGTTACTGCACAAGGGCGGCCGGACAGCTCGGTCCCTCTCGCCGCAGCGGCCGGTGGCTGTGGGGGCGGTGGCTGCGGGGGCCGGTGGCTGCGGGGGCCGGGCCGCTGCCGGCCACCTGCCGGGCCGGGCCCTCCCTGCTCTGTGCCGCTCCGAGGACGGCCCCGGGGGCACCCAAGCCCCGTGCTGGGGCACGGCGGGCGCCCCCCAGAACCCCCCGCTCCCCGAACCCGCCGGACGGGACCCGGCGGGGACCCCGCACAGCCCCGCCCCCCGGGGTGCCCCGCCCATTTCCGGGACCCCGCCCCTCGGGACGAGGCCGCGGCCCTCGCCTGGACCCGCCCCCCTCGGCTCCTTCTCCTCAAGAGGCGCGGGCTCGGCCCCGCCTCCCCCTGCTCCGCCCCCCCCCCCAGCCCGCGGAGAACCGGGCTGCCCCTCCCGCCGGGCCGGGGAGCGGGACCCAGGGGCGGCGAAGGGAAGGAGGGCGGGAGGGCGGCCGGCTGTCTGTCTGTCTGTCTGTCTGTCTGTCTATCTAACTGTCTGTCCGCCCGCGGCCGCCGCTTCGCTCACCGTCGCGCAAGCTCCACGCGTTCCGGTAACGTCATCGTCCCGCGACGCGGAACGACGTCACAAAGCGGCGCCACGGGCGGGGCGAGGCCTGCGCGACGACGGAGCGGCCGCGGCCTACGCGGTCCCGCGGTGACGGTGAGTGCGGGCCCCGGCCCGGCCCCCGCCCCGCTCTCACGGGTGCTCTCCGCAGAGCCATGGAGCCCGGGCGCCAGACGCTGCCGCTGGAGAACGCCTCCATCCTGTCCGAGGGCGCCCTGCAGGACGGGCACCGCCTCTGGATCGGCAACCTCGACCCCAAGATCACCGAGTGAGTGACCGTGCGCGGCACCCCACCCCCGGCAACCCCCCCCCGCCAACTGCCCCGCCTCTCTCGCTCCCCCAGCCCTCCCCTGCCGCCTCCCCGCCCTCCGCAGCGGTACCGCCCCCCCGGTACCCCCCGCCGGCCCGTGTCCCCCTCCTCCCGCCTCCCCCGCGCAGCCGCATCTTCCCTCCCCGGTGGTCCCCGCACCGAGCCGCTGACGCTCCAGCCCTGTCCCTCCCCACCCTGGCAGCCCCCGCGGGCCCTGCGTTCTGTCCGAGCGCTGCCAACCCCTCAGTGCCAGCGGCTCACCCCGGTGTGGGAGGGGTAGTGGTTTGTGGGACCCGCGCTGGCCGTGCCCCCGTGCCCCTGAGGCTGCTGTCGCTCACCCAGCGCTTGGCTCTGCCCCGCAGTCAGGGGTGGCAGTTGGCAAATCCACTGGAGCAGGCAACTGGTCCCAAATCACATGGCACTGGGTGGGTGGCCCTGGCTCTGCAGGCAGCGGGGGTGTATGTGGGGTGGCCCTGGGGCTGTGCTGGCCTCACGGACCAAGGGGCTCAGAAGCAGATACTTAACTGCTGCATACAGTGATCTTCTGAGCCACCACCCAGCCTGAAAGCCCAGGGAGGAGAAATGGCATTGTTTTCTAAACTAGGGAAACGTTAGAGTTTTGGGTTTTGGAATTTCAGAGGGACCAAGAGCCACCTTTTGTTATTTTGCCGGTGTCAGCAGTGGGGTGTAGGTTGAAGAGAGGAGACTTACTCAAGTAACGAAGCGGTAACAAGGTGGGGGGGGGGTGTGTGACAGGCTGCTTATGGTGGGTAAGGGGATAAATCAAAGGTGTGTGTTTGCATTTCATGTTTTCTCCAGACTACAGATAATTATTTCATGAGTGTGGTGGAGTGACCCTGGCACGGCACCAGGTGCCCCACAAGCCCTTCTATCACTCCCCCCCGACCCCCTTCAGCACGGCACGCAGGGAGAGAATAAGACACAAAGCAAAGGGGTGTGGGTTAGGATAGATAAGGTGTTATTTTCTACTTCCCGTCCACAGGCGATGTCAGGCCAAGCCCAGGAAGCAGGGCTCCAGGAACACGAAGCAGCTGCTTGGAGGACAAAGCAGAATGCCCCCCCATCCTCCTCCTGCCCTCTCCCTTTATAGTTGAGCTGACGTCATATGGTATGGAATATCCCACTGGTCAGCTCAGGTCGGCTGTATCCCCTCCCTGATCTTGCCCCCCTCCCCAGCCTCTGGTGCCGTGTGAGCACTGGCAGTCAGAACAGGGGTGTGTTATCAACACCCCCCAGCTCCCAGTGCTGCAGTGTGAGGGCTGGATGGGGAAAAGCAGCTCAGCCAGACCCACTACAGTGAGCAAACACCATATGTGAACAGCTAAATTGTGAAGGAAATATGACTTGCTACCCAGTATTTGGATAGTGTGCTGAGAAATCAGTAGGCTGTATTAAAAAAAAAAAAAAAAAACCTCAACCAACAAAGAACAGAAAAACCCAAAATGAAACAATTTGGGCTTTATACACTTCTAAGAAACAAGTATTTTTGATTAACTATTGTATATGTCTGTCATGCAATACTTCTTCCTGCTCTTTTTTTTTGTGTGGTGCAGGTGCTCAGTTTTTATTCTAAATGTGGTTCATCTTAACAGAGCAGTTTTCTAATAGCCTCTAAATGGAATCATTAATGCATTGTGCTTCTCAGCCATTCAGCTTTGGGGGGTTTCTGCATTAATTACCATTTTTATCCCACAGCTCTGTTATTCTGGTTTGTCCACATTCACTGACCACGTAGAATTAGATATAGGAGTTCCTAAAAGATTAAAGACTCAGGAAGCTGGGTTGGTGTGAGGGGAAGAATAGTGGTGTTTGTAAATGCATTACATCCTTCCCTTCCCAGGGTGATCGTTAGTGGTGTTTTTGAAGACCCTTTCGGTCTAGGTTGTTCCTCTGTATCTAGGCCAGACCAGTTAATAGCTTTATATGGCAAAACTTACTGTTTTCATAGCTTGGGTGAAATGAGTTTTGTGGGTTTCAGACAGTTTCTTGCACGGGCAGGCTGTTTCTTTCTGAATAACCTATTGCAGCCGCATGAATTCAGCAGTCTGGGTGTGGGGCACAGCTGCCCTGGTACCCTCCCCTTGCTGCTGGGGACCAGCATCGTGACTGTGGGCAAGGGGCTTCATTCTCCAGCCAGCAAACCTCGAGTGCTCCCATTCTACTAAATGTTCAATATTTGCCTGGTGACGAGTGACAGTGTGTGTTGCTTATCCCAGGCTTTACAATCCTGTGTCTTGCTTTTGGTTTTGCTTTAAAAAGTGGCTATTTTGTCTTGCAAACTATATTGTAATCTCTATTTCCTTGTGAATAAAAAAAGAGGAAGTTCCTTTTAGCACCTTGTCAGCGTAGAGAGAAAAAGTGCAGTTCTGGGTCAGGTCAGTAAGTTTCTATAAATCATCTCAACCCTTTCTTTCTTACCCCGAGGGTTTGTGTCCCCACTCCTAGCATCTCATCTGAATTATCCCCGTTGAAGTTACCAACCACATGACTAAAAACAAACACCTGACAACTAAAGAGCTCTTTCTCCATTTGCTGCTTTTATCTGACTTTTTTTTTAATGGATTGCCTCTGCAATTTCCATGTTAGATTTGTTGAAGATGCAGTAAGGCTGATTGAGTTTTTAGCAGGGTTAATAACTGGTTGTGACTTTCTTGAGCAGAAATGAGTTCAGAAAGTCTTGATTTTAATGCAGGGTTTCCATTTAGGGAGCAACCTATCGCTGCAATCACGCTCTGGGGAGTTAATGGGTAAGGTACATGTTGGAGCACAAGCTGCAGTAATGGGAATTTATAAATGTAGGGCTGCCCACAAATCACAGCCTGCAGGCTGGTGCTTTATAGGAGGTTATTGCATAGACTGAGTGACTGAGACTCAAATGGGAGCCTCAGAGGACCTCAGATGCTGACATACCCTGTGTACTGGGGTATGGTGGGTCTTCTGGTGGGCATTCTGCCTTGCCAGTAATGTTTGTTTGGGTGGCTTCTTTTATCCAGCATCCTTAGAGGGTTGTTCTGCCTGTGGAAGAAGATAGTATTGGGAGTCTACGGAGCGTATTCTTAGCAGCTGGAAGGAGACGAGCGGGCACCAGAGGACCTTGCAGCTTTTCATGACGTAGGACCCTGTCTCCAGGCACTGCTGATGCTGAATGATCCCTGTCGTGGGACCTGCCACAGCAGTGACAAGGAGAGCAGCAGATGGTGGGTTCTGGGTTTGGTATCACTGTGCAAGGAAGCCTTGGAGTCCTCTCACCCTCACCGTGAGCATTGCCTGGTGCAGGATTTGTCCCCCAGCTGCACGGTAGGGTAGGAGATGTGCTGTGTGTGGTACAACTGTTTGTTCCCCTCACCTCTCTGTGCCCCTGTCCTGTGGGGAAAACCCTGTGCTTTAGTTACATCTCCTGTCTGCCAAAGCGGGTAGGGCTGCCTGCTCTGCCCATTCCTGTTTGTAAAGCCTTCTGAGGCTCTCAACATTTCGGACAGGCAAAAAATTCATTCCCAGCTCTACAATTTCCAGTAGCCTTTGAGTGACCATTCATTTTCCACGGGTCTGTAAGAGCAGGCGTTCGACTTCCTCGGCTGTTCTGCCACTTGTCGAGGATCCCATCGTGATGAGTCTCACCTAGAAAACAATGTGCGCACGAGTTGTTGTTGCAGCCTCCTCCTGGCTCCCCAGGGGCAGAGTTCTTCGCAGTAATAGGTTTCGCATGTGGCCCGGTCCCTGTGCGCTATCCTTGGGACAGCATTGTTCAGAGGAAGCCTTGCCTGCGTTTGAATAGCGCTGGGGGTGCCAGGAGGAAGAGTGGAGGAAAAGGAAATGGGGGAGCTGCTGGTTTGTCTCGCAGTCACATCAGATGACAGGAAGTGGGAACTGAGGCTGGCCGCCGTGATCTGTGCAGCACGGTGGGGCCGCAGCTGGGCGAAGAACCCGCAAGCTCTGCGGCGCCCAAGGCGTTGCCATAGTGAAGCTTTTTACACCGTCTCACTTTTAGGTTGGGTTGGGGTGTTTTTTGTTTTCCTTCAAGGTTTTGTTGTTTTCTGTGGCGGATCTTCCTTCGGCACTGAAGTCCCCTCAGCTTGGAGAACTACTTGTCAAGTTACTGTTAATGCCCTCACTACATTAACAGCAACAAATCATCATCACAGCCTGAAACTTCTACTTAAACAAGACTTCAGTTCTGAGCTGTTCTGTGGAGAGTAGGTGACCTGCAGTTGTAGAAATGACACAAATGCTCTTTTCCATCCATACGTGCCATCTGCAATCTAAAGGTTCTAAATAGATTCCATAGATTGCTTCTAGACTCTTAATGGAATTTGTTTTCAAGGATCAACTACCACTTTGTTGGTAAGAAAGTATTATTTGAATGCGAAGACTCTTGGGGGAAAAAAAGACCCACCAAGTGTTCCTCTTAGCAGGGCAGCTGCAGGGTTTTGCCCTCGCAGTGAAAATTGTCGCTGCCCTTCCACTGCCTCTGCAGTTGCCCAAAGGGGAGCAGCATTCTGGTGTTAATGACTTTGTGTTCACACTGCTGAAATTGGGAGGGCTTTTTGTAGCAGTCTGTTTACAGAAACAAACATGAGCTGTGTTTAGATACTTTGGAGGCTCTGAAAGTTCAGCATGTGAGGGTTTGGAGACACGTGATGTACACAAAGTTAGTGTTTTTACGTGCACAGCCTGCCTGTTGGTAGCTTGAGGTGTGGTGGAGAAGCTTGACTACTGGGTAACCTGCTCCTTTTCCCCCCCCTGCTCTTGTTCTGTCTCCCTCACCTGCTGAGCAGAGACTGAGGGTTCGTAGGCCTCTTGGAAGACCACGTGCCTTATTTGTATTCCAGAGGATGTAGGAAGCCTTCCATAATCAATTACAATGCATTTATTCCCCTGGGAGATAACTTGGCCCTTCTGCACTGCTCGTCTGAACACTTGCTGCACCTTCACCTCTTTAAAAGTGCACATCCTGAATGTCCACTGTGACCCATCCTGTGAGATGACTCACATTCCTGGAACCTTCTTGCCTAGCTCCAGAAGCCTAACAAAGGGCTGAAGCCCTTTTCAAACATCCTATCAGGCTTTATTAGGAAAAAATTGTTGTCTGCCCCTCCTATCTGGACTGTCCCTAAAGTCGTGTGGCACATTTGACTGTCTTGGACCGTTCTGACCATTCGTGTCTGGAGGTGCAAGGAAGGTTTCATCCAGTGCCTGGTGCTCCGTGTGCACTGTGAGCTGTCCTGGGGGGGTTTCCAGAGTGCTGAGTGTTACCTTGGTGGCTGAGAATTGGGCTTAGACTCTGTGGCTCGCTAACGAATGCCGTACAGCTGACCAGAAGACAAGTCCTAAGACACCCTTATTAAACCCTTGGATGATTTGTAAGCACCAGAGATGGGGTCAGGCAGTGGAATGGTGCCAGGTGCTGTTTTCTTCTAGGTCAGCCTCTGCTCTTAAACACTTTGATCCCAGGGAACCACAAAAAGCTGCGAAGAACTTTCAGGATTAGATGTGGCCTGTACAGCAAATGTGCTCCTTGCTTTTGGTTGCCCAGTGCCCTAGATGCTAAGCAGACAGATTTACTGTCTTTCCCCAGCTTTATTGGAAACAGCGCTCTCCTCGCTGGGTGGCAGGAGGGTGATTGGCTGAATAAGTGCCTGACTTTAATGGCTGTGTCACTGAAAAGCTGTGTGAGCCAGAACCACTGGCAGATTTGGTCTGGATGATAGTGAGGTCTATCTGGTGCCTTTTTTTTTTTTTGCCTGGTCTACTGTGAATTCCTGGTTGCAGTTTGTTCTGCTTATTCTTCTGCCTTCCTGCTTCCCCAGCTCTGCCAGGCGCGTGGGAGAGCAGCTGCCTTTGGGTTGATCTGGCCATGTCCTTGCCAGTGTCCTCACACCTCTTGGGCTGGGCAGTGGAGGGCACTAGCAGCGCTTGTGTGGGGAGAGGGAGGGCACCTGGGGTCCTGAGGAGAGCAGGGTGCTGTGGGCTGGAGCTGCTTGTGGAGGGAGAGGGCTGCAGGGGATGGAGTTTCAGGTAGGTACGTCAGGGCTGGGGAGGAGGAGACACGATGGTTGTGCTTGAAAACAGTGTGGTTTAGAGAGGCAGGAGGCAGAGCCGTCCCTCACCACCCAGGAGCCCTCACGTCATTGTCCAAAAGCCAACTATTAATAGATGTTCTGCTTGCCCTTCGGCTGGCACCCTGGGGAGGGAAGCTTTGTGCCTTGTGGTTTCAGAGCGGTCACAGAAAATGCAGCTCAGAGCTGTGGGTGCTGAAGAGTCTCTGTACAGGCACCCACCTCTGTGGGTGGGTGGGGAGATGTGTGTGACACAACTGCACTGCTTGTGCCACCGAGTGTGAAACCTCTGTGTGCTGGGGGGTTCCCCTCTGTCTCCTCACTTTTAAAGTGGTGAAAGTTGTCATAAATGTCGTTCTTCTCCCTTCAGGTACCACCTTCTCAAACTCCTTCAGAAGTTTGGCAAAGTAAAGCAATTTGACTTTCTCTTTCACAAGTCTGGTGCTCTGGAGGGGCAGCCAAGGGGCTACTGTTTTGTGAACTTTGAAACCAAACAGGTATGTTGTTTTTGTCTGAAACTCTGATTTTTTTAAATGTTAACATAAAGCTAAACCAGGAAGGGATAAATTAAATACCTTGTCCATAGAAACCCACAGACCCTTAACAGTTCCACTCTGTGGCAGCCACTCCTGGAAGCAGCAGTAGTGATTTCCTTTGTCCTCTGCTGTCTTTTTCCTGACTCCTGCTTTCTAATGCTCTTAAGAAGGGGCCAGGTCTTTAGTCCACTTTTGTAGTGAGCTTGTGGAGTTGTACTCTGGAGATGCTGTGATCCACTTGGAGCCTGGGATCAGCCTGCCAGACCACCTGAAATCAGACCTGCTCTGAAGTCCTCCTGTTCTGTTTTCTTTTGCCTTCATGAAGGCACAAATACCAACTTGTGTGAGGCTTCCAGAGGTACAACATGACATGGACCAGCATCACAGTATCTTCAACTGCTGCCAGTTAAGTTTTACAGGAGTGTCCCAAAACGTAGATTTCACTGCTGAGCCTGGAACAGGACCAAGTAGATAATGCCCCCAGTGTGCATGAGCAGGAGCTGGAACAAGTATAGATAGGTGCTAATGAGACACATGTAATCACTGTAATAAGCCAGTGTTTTCTAGAGAAACTGCTGTAACATAAACATCCCTCAAAATACTGTTCCAGTGGCCTCTACTTTGGGTATTTTCAAAACTCCTGATCATTTTGCAGATTTTTAGTTTATTCTTTCACTTGTTTTGGAGGAGAAAAAAGCAAGAGAGAATTACAGCAAGATGTTGGATTCTTCCAAAGAGATTCCTGGATTGGGATGCAATAGGGTGCACTTCTGTTGCTGTCTGTTGGCTGTACTTATAGAAGAACGATTAACAAAGGAAAAAAAAGTCTCTTTACATCAGAGTCAGTTGTGACTAAAGACATGGTTTGTTTATTGAACCGTCTTCCTGTGCAGGAAGCAGAAAAGGCGATCCAGTGTCTCAATGGGAAGCTGGCCCTTTCCAAGAAACTGGTGGTGCGGTGGGCACACGCACAAGTCAAGGTAAGCTTGCTGCTGCAAAGGAGAGTTCCTTTTAATTTGCAAATTTGGCAAACTTCACTGGTATTAAGGAACAATTTTTTTCAATGGTAACCTAGCCTGGTGAGACGATTTCAGTCTGTTCTAGGGAACCACTCAGAAATGGTGTTACCAACCTGCCTCTCCTTTCATCCACCTGCACTGTGCTGGGTTAGCTGTGAGTTTAACCTGCTGCTCTCTGGAAGGAGTTGCTGATGAGAGCTGTGTGAACCATGAGATTACTTCTGTAGATGTCCAAGGTTTAATTCTGGCTGAAAGCTTGAATCCTTCCCTTGGTTTTCCTCCCTTTCTGGATAGATGTGTGGAAATTCCTAATTGCTAAGTACTTTGTTACTTTGTTCCCCTTCTGAAAGCACTTATGTGGCAGCAGCTCTAATTACTTCTGACTTTACAGCAGCATATTTCATGTCTGAGCTAAATACCTTTTATTCCTTGCCCTGTTGCATAAAACATCAAGTTTTTGATACTAACTTAGTACCTTCTGGAACATCCTTGTTTTGTGGGTTTTTTTAATTCCTCTCTCTTGTCCTGCAGTTATTTGCTATCTGGTATTTGATAAAGCCATTTATTTTGAATAACTTTTTGTGGATAAAAGGATTTTGGGGAAGGCAGGAGAGGAGCTGCTTGTTGCTGTTTTCCTTTGGGTAGTTTGCTTTTAGCATGTGTTGATTATCCTACAAGCAGCTTTCGACCCTTTCTTTTATCAAGTACACAAGCGCATCTGTTTTGAGTGCTAAAAAATCCCAACCCCAAACAGGTATCTTCATTAAAGGAGACCATGTTGTTTTAATTATTGACTCCAAGGGCTCCAGGCTCTTGTCAGCACATCCAGGCTTGTGCAAATCCAGGCTCCATTTTCCTTAGCGCTGTAGCTACCCGAGTGCCACGTGCTTCTGGATGCCTGAGGAATGATCAGGCCATAAAAGGCGTTTCGGCCAGAGGAGCCAGTGTCTGCTCAGCTGGGAGTTCAGGGGGGTAGCTCAGTGCGTGGCTCTCCAGGGTGTGATGAGGAACATGCAGGAATAATCAGTTCAGTTTGCATGGTGTTTTCCGATCTGTGAATGCAGAGATTTACCAACACAAAACTCTGGCTTGTTACAGCAAGTGTTTGTTTTAGACAATACCAGCACCATGCTAAGTAGTTTTTAAGATGAGTGGCCGAGGCTGAACAGACACTGTTGGTTTGAGCAGCTCTGCTGAAAAACAAACCTGACCTTGTGCCAAGTGAAATAAGGAAGCAGAGCTCTGTGAATAGTTCAGGAGGCCCGTTGCCCGCAGAGATGACAGACTCACAAGCTGCATTTTACAGAAAGGAGGTGGTTCCTAAGCTGGACTTTTTTCTTTTTTCCTTTTTTTTTCCTCTTTCAGCCCTGTACAGTTCTGTGCAGTCACGTGCTTGAGTTACCCTCTGACTCTGCATACTGTCTGTATAGAGAACATACAGCACAGGGGTTACCTTAGAATTTACCACCTTTGCTTCATGCCTTATACAGAGGGGAACAAGAAGTGGTAGGACAGGATAAGGCTTAAGGATGCACATGAGTGTTTGGTATCTGAGTCTACATTCTATGTTGGTACTAAACTAGTACTGTGGTTGGGATTTGTTTCAGTGTTTGGCCACCAAAGTCCTTCCTAGCAAAAGCCTCACTAAATGCGAGGTGATGTTAATGCAACATTCAAGTGCATCTGTGGGCAGATGTGTCTTTGTTCAGAATTCCAGCTGACTTCAGTCCTTGGTTTCTTGTTTGCAGAGGTATGATCACAATAAAAATGAGAAGATCCTTCCAATCAGCTTGGAGCCATCTTCCAGCACAGAGCCACCCCAGTCTAACCTAAGGTAGGAGATGGGGTGGGTGAGAGGTGAACAAACTACTCTAGACCTTACTGAACTTGACATTGTTTGTGCTAACAATCTAACGTGGCAGAAAAGCTGCTCTTAAACAGGCAGAACGCTGTGAAGTAACTCATTTGATGTGGGACACTTCAGACTTGAGGTTCATTTTCTAATGTGTGAAGCTACTAGGGCAGTAGGAAGGAAAAGAGGTGAGGAGAGGAACTGGGAGCATGTAACATTCCAGCTCCTTTGGCTGGAATGTGCTTTTCTTCATGTGAGGTTTTCTACTGCACTGATTTGATTAAGCAAAATGCTTATGGACAAGAATTTCTACTATAGTGGAAAGATTAAACCAAAATCACAGACAGGACATCACGAAACTAATATCTTTTTTTTTTGGACAGTGTTAGGGCTGGTGGATGTTCTCTGTTGAATGTGGCTAAATTTGCCAGCCCCTCCATTTACCTAGAGCATTTGCTAGCTTCCAATTTTGTTGAAAGGGTGGGTGATTTTTATTTTTTTCCTTTGTTCTGCCAGTGGAACCCTACAAGGAACCAGGACTGGTGATAATGAATTTGCTTAAAGATAAAATGAGCTTAGAATTCAAAAGTAACATGCTAGGAAGTCATTAGCAGAGAGACTGGAGTCGTGCAGAGGGAGCTGTGTCAGTGGCATGCAGGAGTTGCTCTGGTGAGGATGGCTGCTGCAAGAACCCGCAGCAGAGAAGGGAACATTCCTCTGTCTGTACCCAGCGGAGGATAGTCAATAACAAAAGTCCTAGGAATTTGGGGTGTAACCTAGGATAGCTTCTCCCTTTGGAATAAACTCAGCTAATGCTGAAATAATGTTTCTCCCTGACCTAATTAGAGTCTGGGGTTTTCCCATCCTGAGCGGTCTTGTAGCTGGGAGGAAGTCTGGCTTTCATTTCTCTGCTGTTTCCACAGCCTTGGCTGGGCTGGGCTCTGCTGCACATGCTCAGACCTCTTTAAATGACATCATTTTACATGAAGTAGGAAGCCTTGTTGTGTACTTGTCTCGCTTAGTGTCCTCAAGAAAGCACTGAGTAGGTGCAAGGACTGTTATTTTGTGGTGCTGTGATATATCTTGGAGGAGCAAATCCATACTGAGGACTGAAATGAAATAACATGGGCTTTAAGCAGTAGATTCCTGCCTCCCAACTTCACGCTGCTCGTGAAGGCAGCGATGGGGGCTGCCTAGCCCCTCCTCATGTGACCGAGTGTTCGCATGCCAACAGCTCTGGATTGCTGTAGTCTCATTCCATGCTAAGACAGCTCAAATTTCTCTTCTGCTTTTCCTCTTTCCAGTGTCAGTGCAAAGATAAAGGCCATTGAAGCCAAGCTGAAAATGATGGCAGAAAACCCAGATGCAGAATACCCCGCAGCACCTGTTTATTCCTACTTCAAACCGCCGGATAAGAAAAGGACTACTCCTTATTCCAGAGCCGCCTGGAAATCTAGGAGATGATGCTTACGAACGGATAATGGTAGCGAGAAGTGCTGCTTTGTACACCTGGAGTCCTCCAATGCTTATGTACTTTGTAGAGTGAGAAGGATACTGGGCACGTGGCCCCTGAGGTGGTTTGCAGCACCTTAGGTGTTCTGCTGAATGCTCCTTACTGCCAGTGCAGCTCCGCAGCTGAACGCTGTTCAGAAAAGTAGGTTCCCTTCAAAGCCTCTGATGAACACGCAGGCAACCTCTCGTTAGTGTGCATTCATTAGCAAGATTAGAAACAGTAACCAGTCTGGGGAGTAAAGCACATCCAAAAATACTCCATTTAACTGATTACTTTTTAAAGTATTTTTGAACAAAAAGTATTCTGATTTGTGTTTTTAATGGAGGGGAAGCACTTGGTTTTGATTAACATTCTGTAGTTACCATGGAAAACTTTTTCATCTCAATAAAACTCATTTTAAATAGATTTTGCAACACTTTTAGTAACTGTGCATGCAATATCTTATATGCACCAAAGCAAACTTACTTCTCTTCTCGATTTTCGAACTCTAAGGTGTTACTTTATGATGTGCTAACCGTAAGATGATGACAGCACAGGTATTTTCAGTGTCATTTAGGCTGTAGGTGTGTGTGTCTGTAGGAATTGGTGTATTTATACAAACACACCGAGGTCTGTGCTGTGCCCTAAGCTCCTGCGTGCACCAGTGGCAGATCTGACGTTCGCGTTGTGCCATCCCCCTCAGTGGCAGCTCTTCATAAACCAGATGTGACAGCGTGAGAATGACACTGCAGCCTGCGAGACATCTGTCAAGCGTGTGACCTCAGCGTTGGCCCACCAACTGGTCTCCAACTTCTGGTTTTCTCTGGCTGGTGAAGGTGCTGGGTTGTCTCCTTGTGTGAAGTGGCACTGGTGGTGGTGGTGATGTGGTTCTGCTGTGCGCTGAGCATTACCTGCACGGGGAGCTTGGTTTGCAAGTCTGATGCGTGGAGTTTTTCTTCAATCATTTGATCTGCAGCACGTTCTTCTCCCCAGACACCTGCAAAACCAAAATTTGAGGAGGAAAATAACTAACTTTATCTGGCGCTGTTTTCTGCTTCATACATGCAGCGCTGTGGCTGCATGTGGAAGGGGGATGTGGGAGAACATGTGCCCTTGGGGTCTGATCTTGCCACTGTCTGCTCTCTCTAGTCCTCAGTGGTGAATCTTCACCTCGTTGGTGCCTCTTGAGTTGCTTCCCCAAGCTGGGTGGTTAGCAGTGATCTCAAACAAGGAGGACAATAATTTTCCAGCAGCCTGTGCATTCTGCAGACAGGTGTTGCTCACTGGTGTAGCCAAGTAAGGTTTGTAGTCCTACGCCTCCCTCTCCTGAACCCAGCGTCCAGAGCAGAGCTGTGCCTGCCTGCCATGGATAGGTGGCTAAGAGCCTGAACTGTTCAACAGTAGGTCTCCTGCTGTTAGATATTTGCTTTCTAGTTTTGGGGCACCTAAGTGAAGATAAAAGTAGTGTCGTTGGGAGCTTGTACCCCTATGAATGTCAGAAACACCCATTTGCGTTCCTCTGTGAACAGCCTGTGCTTTGTCCGTGTGGCCTAACGCTTGTAGTCCTGGGGATCTGTACCTGTGTGATTTAGAACCGCAGTCGATTCAGTTTCCATTGGGAACTTGGAAAATACCGAGGCTTGGATCGGGTATGTGGTTGTATTCCTGTCAGAAACATACTTTGATATTTATATGTATTTAAATACAATTTACTGGAAATTCTTATGGCTCTGAATAAACATTTAAAATGCATGTTTTCCTCCAGGAAAGTGAGGGTGGTGAGCAGGAAGTGAGGGTGGTAAATGCTTGGCATCGGCCACCGTCCACTGATACAAATCTGGGGACAATAGCATCAGTCTTTTTGTAAATTATTTTTTTGTGCTGCCACAGTCACTAACAGAAGTGCCTTGTCTGTCGTTCGGCCAGACTCAGACTTGGGGGAGCTTTCTTGCAGGTGGGTGTTTGTGTCAGTCGTTCCTGCTGTCGCCTCCGGCCTGGCAGGCGCTCGCTCTGCCAGCGCTTCCCAGGAATGCTGCGGCTTCCCAAAGGCCCCGGCGGTGACAGAGCAGCAAAGCCAGAGAGTTTCTAACCCCAGAGACGGGAGGAGGTAACTGCTCAGTAACGCTTTTTCGGGAGCATTGGCTCTGGGGCTTTGCAAATCAACTGTCATAAAACAGGTTTGGACGGCGGCGGGAAACGTGGCCTCGCTGTGGTGGAGGATGCGGCCAGCCCTGGAGCTGTAAGTACAGAGGTCGGCAGGCTGGCGGGGGAAGGATGGCTGGGCTTGGGCCCGGCTTCCCTGAGGAGAAGTTTAGGGGTTGATTCTTGCCTCTGACATACAGTCCAATTCCCCCGGGAGGGTTTTGCTTCCCGGGCATTTCCAGCAAATCCCTGGGGCCAGGTACCACGGACAGTGTTTATCACACCAGGGGTGCCGGTTTTGCCTCTACAATCTTCTTGCCTATGGCGAAGGTCTCTCGGGCCAGGTACCAAATCCTTCCTTTGCCCATGGGAACGTCTGCCTGATCCCAGGGCTCTGGCTGAGCTGCTCGGTGACACGCAGCTTCCTTGTCGCTGCCTTGTCCAAGCTCCAGTGCTGGTGGAGGGAGCGTGCTGGGGGTAACGGGGATGAAGTTGGTGCTAATGCCCAGTAACCACTGCTTTGTGTTCCCTGAACGCTGCCTGGGCTGTGTTCCTGGGGCAGGTGGCAGGTGTGCGACTCGGGTTTGGAGATCGACCTGCTCCCAGGAGACTGGCAAAAGGCAGAGGCTGGGCTGAAGTCGCCCTGTTCCTGAGCCTGTTCTGACTTTGTGAGGCCCAGAATGCTGGGTCTGAAATTATTAGAGAAAGCTGTCAGACTTCTGGTGCTGTAGAGGGCTGACTGTTAGAGCTCGGCGTTGCTCCCGACTGCAAACACAACTCCTGTTGCCCTGTGTAGGGGGGCAGGCACCATTCATGGCTGTGTCTGTCCAAACTCCTACACGTTTCTTCTAGAGCAGTCGGAGCTGATTCAGACCCTGCCAGTGTGGACGAGTGGTTAAATTGTCCTTTCTTAGCACTGCTCCTGCACACTTGTCCATGTCCCCTGCTGCTCTGCCTCTGCAGAGCCGAAGATGGAGGGGAGGACGAGCCGGCGGGCCCTGGGCTGAGTTTCCGAGGGGTTTCTCGGCCTTTCTTGCAACCTCAATGTTTAAACCTAATGTCTTGTATTTATTCTAAAATGGCTTTCATCTGATTTCCCTCTCGGTTAACAATTTAGCTGTCAAAATCAATAACGGCGAGGATCCATCCCCGGCCGCCATCAGCTCACGTTACCGTCCTGCAATTACTCCGTGGTGGAACCGCTGCCGGGGCTTTGCCGGGGAATTATCAGGTTACTAATGAAGCCCGGGCAGAGGCGGGCGGCCAGACGCCGCGGTGGTGGGTGCACCCGATCCCGCCCCGCGGGCAGCGGCAGGAGCGGGGGGGGGGAGGCTCCGGGGCCGCGGCCGGTCCCGACGGTGCGGGGCGGTGCTGCCTCGGGGCCGGCCCGGCCCGTTCGCCCCGTCGGGGCGGGCAGCGCCCCTGCGGCGGGGGAGGACCGGACCGGACCGGGGTCGCCATCCCCCCCCACCACCCTCCCTGTCGCTGCCGGTGCCGCTGCGGCAGGTAGCGGGGCCCGGCGGGGCGGGCGGCCCCCGGGGCGCGGCGGGGGGGCGCCGCTTCCTGCC
>JANVCC010000185.1:2027355-2058145 GCA_025345505.1 Todiramphus chloris collaris
GGAACCGGGCCGCCGCGTCCCGGCCGGCGCCGAGGCGGGCAAGGTGAGGGCTGCTGCTGCTGCCGCCGTCGGGGCCGGGAGCGGGGCCGGGCCGGTACAGGGGCCGGGGCCGCTCGCTGCCTCGCGCGCCCCGAGGGAAGATTTTCTATCCCGGCGTTTTCTGGGGCGTTTTGTGCTCGGCGGAGGGAGAGGGGGAAGAATTTCGATTTTTAATTACTACCATTAAAAAAATCAAATTTGCAATTCTTTGGGTGGCCTGATGGATTCCCTGATTGACAGCCGGAATTGACACTCTGGGTACCTCTTATCTCGGGCATTTACGGCAATTTCTAATTGCAGGTAGTTTGTGGGGTTTTTTCAGCGCTTTGGCTCGCATGGGAACCGAGCGATTACTTCAAGAGGCCCGGGTTAAGTGCAGGCAGGGAGAGAATTCAATCCACATTCAAATTGCTTCATTAAAGCGACGCAGCTTTTGTTGCAAAGGATTTAAATGGCCACTAGAAAGTTCTTATTTATTGTTTTGAGGCGGTTTATATAGGGTGCCCCGCGCTCGCCCGGCGCATGGAGCCGCAGCCTCCCTCTCCCGTTCTCTCCCGCAAGGTGATGCCGCCGGAGCCGCTGCCCAAGGGGAGCTCCCGCTGCCTCGACCCGCACGCCCGCGCCATGGTAAGCGGGGCCGGGGCTGCGGGGACCCGCCGGGATGCACTGGGCCGGGGGCTGCAGGGACCCACCGACCTGGGGATGCCGGGGGCTTGTAGGGACCCGCCGGGACGCACCGGGCCGAGGGCTGCGGTCACCGGCTGGGACATGCCGGGCACAGGCGGGCCGGGAACTGCGGGGACCCTCCGGGTCGGAGATGCTGTGGTTTGCGGGGACCCGCCGTGTCGGGGATGCCGAGGGCTGCGGGGACCCGCCGGGACGCACAGGGCCGGGGGCTGCGGGGATCCGTCGGGACGCTCTAAGACGGGGTTGAGGAGGCCGGCGGGGCCCCGGTTAACGGCCCCGCTGTGGCTCTGCTCGCAGTCGCAGCCCGACGGAGAGCCGCTGCCCAGTGCCCTGGAGAAGGAGGACGCCCGCTCAGCTCCCAGCACACCCTCCACGCCGTCTGTCTGCTCACCGCCATCCTCCTCATCCTCCACGCCGTCGGCCGGCAAGAACGTCTGTTCCAGCTGCGGGCTGGAGATCCTCGACCGGTACCTGCTCAAGGTGAGCGGCGGGGGGCGGCGGGCGGGCGGCGGGGGGCGGCGGGTGGCCCCGGGTCTCAGCCCCCTTCTCTGCCGCAGGTGAACAACCTCATCTGGCACGTCCGCTGCCTGGAGTGCTCCGTGTGCCGCACCTCGCTGCGGCAGCAGCACAGCTGCTATATCAAGAACAAGGAGATCTTCTGCAAGATGGACTACTTCAGGTAGGGGACGTTGGCTCGGCGAAGGGGGGTGGGGGGCAGCCCCGTGCTCCTGAAGCCCTGGGCGGCTCCGAGGGGGCTCAGGTCCTCGCCGGCTGCCGAGGGGTCGGGTCCGCTCCGGCGCTGGCGGGGACGTTTGTAAAAGCAGCCGCGCTCCCCGGAGCAGCCCGGGGAAGAGGCGTCCCCTCGGGGCACGGGGATTTGGCGTGCAGCTGTGCCACGTCCCGAAGGGATTCCTGCCCCCCGGCCTCGCTGCCGGGGTGCCCGTTCCGCTCGGCCGGGGCTTTCCGAGCCGACCCGAGCCCCGGCACCGCTGCGGGAGCTCCTCGGCACGGCGGGGATGGCACGGCGGGGATGGCACGGCGGGGAATCGTCCCCTCGCCCGGCGACGCGCTGGTGGAACGGCATCGCTCCGGGTTCTGCCCCGAGGAGGGAGAGCGCGTACCGAGCGGGCTGCGGTGCCCAGCGGCTTTTGGAAACCTCTGCCCGCGATGTAGCACCGCGAAAGCGTCCGTGTCGGGAGCATATTAAAGAATCGAAACAAATTATTGGCAGCGCAAGTCCCGGTATTTGCGGCCGGGCCGGGGCTCGCCGGGCGCCGTTATGTTCGGTCCGGATCCGTATCCCCCGGGGAAGCGTGTCCTGCGGGGAGGCTCCGACAGTCATTTGTCTAGAAATCCGAAAACAGGGTGTTTTCTCCCAAAAGAGTGGCATGAAGGGATGAAGGATTGCGAGCTCCTCACTGGGGTTTAACTAAATATCAGAGCCCCCCGCTCTGATTTTCCCCGTCCCACCGGGATGAGGGAATACCGTTTGCCTCGGGAAGAAAGGGAATCACAGGCAGGAAATGAGAATGACCCCAGCGGGGCGCGGGGTGCTCGGCAGCATCCTCCCGCCTCGGACAGCGCGGCCGCGGAAATACCTTTGAAATTTCTCCCATCTCTTTTCTTTGAGAGGGTCTCCAAATCCCGGAGGATCCGCGGCTCAGCCCCCGGCCCCGCCGGGTCGGTGCGAGGCTCCTTGGGCTGCCCGTGTGGGGTCTGCCGGGAGCAGGATCTGTCCCCGAGGGGCCGCGGCACTCCGCGCCCTGCCTCATTGTTGGTATTATTATTTTTTTAAAAAACTGTTTGGACTGTTGGGTTTTTTGTTGGTTGGTTGTTTTTGTGGTGGGTTTTTGTTTTGGTTTTTTTTTATTATCATTATTATTATTTTTTTGTTGTTGGCTGGGTTTTTTTTGTGGGTTTTTTTTTGTTTTGTTTTTTCTTTTTTTTTTCTGTGTGCCTGTGATTTCATCGAAATCTCCTTCCCCCTCGACAGGAAGGTTTAGGGCAGTCCGCGCTGCTGTTGTGCTGCTTCGGGGCACTTTCAGCCTTTTCCTTAATTAATAACCGTTCCGATGCCGCTAACTCTGGTAATTTTTTTTTTAAGAGTGGACCTTTTCAAAGGTGGTTTTAAAGTAGCGACGGGATCTCTAAATTGCCTTCGAAGAAATATAGCGAATAGCAGCTGTTAGAAATAATCGGGCTTAGCTGGAAGTCCCCTCGCAGCCCCCTCGCTCCGGCGGAGCTGCGCCGGGTCCCTGCCCGCGGGCACCGGGGATGCCGGGGGAAAACCAAAACGAAACTCGCTGAAGGAGCCGCGGGACACTCCCGATTCCTGGGCGGCTGGGTCGGGGGGCGAGGGGGCTTCCAGCCTCCGCTTCGCACTGGCCTTTTGCACAGAAAGATGGGGGTTTTTTTGTTTGTGTGAAGGTTTTGGTTTTGGGTTTTTTTGCGAAACGCGGTGCGGCGGGAGCTGTAGCGCTGGGAGCCAGGCGGGTGCGGGGTCCCTCCGCTCGCCCCCAGCACCCCTGCGACCCTCGGCCGAGCCCCTGGACGGCCCCGATGTGGTGCCCACGAAGGTCGCATCGGGCAGGCGTCTCTCCCGCTGTCCCCGAGGGCATCCACGGTGCTGCCCGCCGGGTCGAGCTGGTGCCGTCGGGGCCGGTCTGGAGACGGGAGCTGCTGGCCAGGGCGGGTTCGGGGTAGACCCCTTCGGCTGCACCCCTGGCAAACCGAGCTCGGGGGGTCACTTGCCCAGCCCTGTCCCCCTCCTTTCCCCTGGAGCATCCTGGCCTGCAGCCTGGTGAGCCCGGGACAGCTGAGACCTGGCACTTGTCAAAGACAAATCTGCTTCATCAGATTTTAGGTTTTTTTGGTGTATCTATTATTTGCTGCAGATGAAGTGTGTGGTTTTGTTTGTTTTGTTTTCAAGCAAAGTAGAAAATCCATCCTAGCACGCGTGGGTCTTTGGAGCCAAGGGAGATGGGAAGGGATGGTGGGATGTGCTCTGCATGGAGCACACGGAGGTTTTAGCATATCACTGATGGTTCCTCAGGAAGCGAGGCTGTCTGTGGGCAACGGGGGCTGGGGGGCTGTTGGGCGTGGGGTCACCCACGGGCACTGCCCCACTGCCAGACAGTGGGACCATTTAGGCCTGGTCTGTCAAACCTTCACTTCCCCGTTCACATGAGGGGCTGCGTAAGCGCTGGCGCTGCCGCTGCTCCGCGGCCTCGTGTGCATTTTTAAGCAAACGCTGCTGTTTCCTGTGTCTTGTCAAATAATTGCATTTGGCATCCAGGGCTCCAGTGCTTTGAGGAGAACCAAATTAAAATTGGAGCTCATTGAGCAGAACATCGTGTTCCCGGGCAATGGAAGGGCTGCTCACAGCCAAGCTCCCATGGCTCCAGTTGCAGGGAAGCCCGGCATGATCCCAGTGTGACTCCCACTTTGACCCCCATGGCTCCCTGCCTTGCTGGGCAGCCCTGGGGCAAGCAAGCGTGGGGTCACTGGTCCCAGTGCGTGTCCCTGAGGTCTGGGGCATCAAAAGAGCTGTGCCACAGGTGGGCCAGTGCCCACATCCTGGCTGTGGCCCAGGTGGCCTCCATTGTCCTTCACTGTCATGCCCCACTGCAATAATGCTCCTGCTCGAGCGCTGCTGTGGCTCGATGGGGAGATGGACTTGTGGTGACAACTCACTGCTGGTCTGCTGTGAGATTTGGGTGATGCCTGGAAGCTGTAGCTGACTCAGGGCTGTGTTAGGGGTATCCTACAGAGTGGTCCTAGGAAAGAACAGGGATGTTTGAAGCTGTGGGTGTCCCTGGGTGTCCCTTGCCCTGTTCCTTGCCCTCAGCAAGGCTCAGACAGCTGCAGCACCTGGGTACAAGCAGGTACATGCACTAGGGTGTCCTCCAGCCTCTGCTCTTCCCATGCCCCAGATGTTGCAGCCACCTCTGGGGGAGGTGGAATGAGTCCCTCTGGGATGAGTCTCTCCTGGTAACATTGTTGGCTGTTTCCACCTCTCAGTGTTAATGGTTGTGAAAAGCAGGCAGCATCCACTCGCCTCTCACAAACCGTGTGTGTTGTGATCTGATGGCTCTGGCGTATATTGCTGATGCCCTGGCCCTGTGCTGCCTCTGCCTGTGCTGCAGTGCTGGGCTCAGGGAAAGCCTTCAGCTCTGTGTCTCCTGCTACAGTGCAGCTCTGTCCCCATCCCTGTCCCTGCCAGGAGAGTGGCAGCAGCCATGGGTTGCTGCTCATCTGGTGCCCTGCCGATCTGAGCGGACAGAGCTTTTTGGGCTATCACTGCCCTGCAAGCTCGGCGAATTAAAGTCTGTTTTATTTTTGAGCCATTGTTTGTAGTGGCGATGGGTCAGGGCAGCCTGCTCTCAGTCGTTTCTCTCCCCGTTCTTGTGTTGCTGGCAGTGGCAGCCCCTGCGGTGGCTGTCTCTGGTGGGTGACAGTGGGTGCCCATGCCCAGCCCTGGCTCATCCTGGTTTCTGTAAAACCTGACTGTGGTCAGAGCTGGAGGCGGGTGTTGGCCAAGAGCCGCAGGCGCGGCATCGGCAGTCCCCGGTGCTGCAGCTCCTGCAGCCCCCGTGCCCGTGTCTGGCTGCTGAGCCTCAGCCTCTCACAGGGCACTGCTTGTGCCATGGCTCTGCAGGGGACAGCAGTGTCACCCCCTGTCTGCTCTGGTTCCCATGGCCTCAGGAGCCCCGCTGCCCTCAGCATCCTCACTTCCTGGGAACCGCTGCCTATGGGGGTCACTGTGCGATGGGTCTGGGGCCACTTGTGTGTCTCCCTTAGCTCCCCGATGGTGTTTGATGGGATGTGTGACTCTTCCTGTGCAGTGCCCCGTGCCTCAGTTTCCCCTCGGTCCGGGGGGCACGGGTGTGTGCCTGTGCTGCGCTGCCCCCTCCCTGCAGCAGGCTGCGATGGAGCGGGGAGCGGCGATTAACACGTGCCATTAGCTCGGTAAGCCTGCCCCTCGTGTGATACCGTTCAGCAAGTACGACTGTTTACATAGCACATTGTTCAAAGTAATTCAATTTACAGGAACGATCTTTACTTCTAAATAAAAAATTAATACGGTTCTTTTGTTTGTGCGTTTATATAAACTAGCTGGCACAAAGTCAGTTTACAATGTTCCCATCTGAAGTAAATTAGTGAAGTCTCTTAGCTAAGTCTCTGTATAATTTCAGCACAGAAACGTCCTCTCTAAATCTGCCCTTTCTCTTTTCCTTTTTTTTTTTTTTTTTTGTCAGCTATTGTCAGGCTGAAAAATTTAAAACTCTCTTTTCCTCCCAAATAGTTTTGCAATTAGTAATTCCAGCACACGATGATCTTTCTGCATCTTGCTGAGCCCACGGTGGGGGGCAGCTCGGTGGCGTGGGGTCGGGCACGGGCAGCGCGCTGGGTGCAGTGGGCTGACTGGGACGGGCTGACACGGAACGGGGGTCCCTGCCCTGCGCTTGGCTCTTCTCACTGTTTTGTGTCTGCGCCGAGAGATGCCGGAGCTGCTCGGGCAGGGGTGGCAGCAGCCAGCACAGGGGTCAGCTGCAGTTGGGGGGCTGGCAGGGAGCCCCCAGGAAGCCCGAGCTGGTGCTGGGGGCACAGGGAAGTGCAGTGGCTGTGATCGGGGCTGTGTCGGAGCCGGCACCAGGTCTGCGGTGACAGAGGAGATGCTCGCTTCTCCCCCGCTGCGCTTGCTGCTCGTTGCATTTCGGTTTTGAAGTAGAAGATGCGGAAGCCAAACCAAGGCCTTGCCTGACCCTGCCTGCAGTGCAGGCAGCACATCCTGGCAGGCGCTGTCCCGGGGGTGCGGGGCTGTGGGGCTGTGTCTGCTGCTCCCTGTGAATCACTTGGCCGGCAGCATTCTGGCAGAAATGGTTTTCTTCAGAAGAGCACACGAATGCCCAGCACCTGGCACGGGGATCCTGGCTGGCTTGTAGCCTTTTCATCGTGCTGAGCTACTTTCCATTTAAGAGCAGTCGTCGTCCGCTCGCAGAGAGGAGACTCCTCGTAGGAGGAAAAAGCAGATGCATGTGCCTGTATGTGTGAGGAGAAAACAGATGTTTTGATTTATGGCGATGGGAGAGAACCAGCTCCGACACAGTTTCCATCTGAGTCTCACACGGGCTGTTATCAAAATAAAAAGCCCGCGGGCTTGGAAGCTGATTCATGGTGCTGCGTCACCCCAGCTTCTCATCCGTGTCTAGCACTGTGGGGTCGTGGGGAATCACACCCCAGTCCTGCCCGCACCACTGCCCGTGGCACTGCCCGTGTCACCCTGCCATGGGGAAATGCCATCGGTGGGACAGTTTTGCCGTGGCTCTTTCCCTGCAGGCGTGTAGTGGGATTCTGGCTGGCTGGGGTGCAGGAGATGGCTGGCAGCGGTGCCCTGGCCCTGTCTGCCCTCTCCCTGCCTGCCCTCACCCTGCCTCTTCTCCCCCTGCAGCCGGTTTGGTACAAAGTGTGCCCGCTGCGGCAGGCAGATCTACGCCAGCGACTGGGTGCGGCGAGCGCGGGGCAACGCCTACCACCTCGCCTGCTTCGCCTGCTTCTCCTGCAAGCGGCAGCTCTCCACCGGCGAGGAGTTCGGCTTGGTGGAGGAGAAGGTGCTGTGCCGGATTCACTACGACACCATGATAGAGAACCTCAAGCGAGCGGCGGAAAACGGTACGCAGCCCCAGCATCGCGGTCGCGCCCGAACCCCAGGGTCCGTGTGAGGCTGCCCCTGCCCCCTGCACCCATTCCCGTCGCAGGGTGCTGGGGTTGGACCTGGTGTTGTCAAAGGAGGGTGATGGGTGGTGCTGGAGGAGCTTGAGCGTGAGGTCCTGGGCAGGCAGAGGTCTCATGGGGGTGGCCAATGTGCCAGCAGCACCCGCAGCTCGTGGTGGGCCTGCGTGCCACGGGCAACACTGAGGAAAGCCCTTGGTCCTACGCAGCCCAGCATGCAGCACGTGAGGAATCCACTGGGATTTTTGAGGCTGTGAGTCATAAATCCAGAAGGTGGGAAAGCTGCTGCTCTGACAAAACCTTCCCATCATTTTCCACCCATCCTGCCCGGCTGGGGATGTACCGCTCCCAGCTGGACCGTGTCGCTGCTGTCCGCGCCGTGAGCGGCAGGCCAGCTTCTGCTTCCCAGCCGAGCTGGTGACACCGGGGTCATGCAGCACCACGGCTCCCATCCCCTTGAGCTTGGCCCCATCCTCCTGTGTGGCAGCAGCCAGAACGATGCTCGGAGGAACAGATCGGTGGGGTTAGTTGGATGTGGTACACGGGGAGGCCAAGCAGTGCTGGGGGTTGTCCTGTGTTGGAAAGCACCTGAGATATGTTGGTAGGGCAGTGGCTTCAGTTCAGGAGAGCAGGCAGTCTCCTGGACTTGGCGTTGCTGGAACTCAGCCGTGCCTGGAATAGGAGGGAGCTTGGCCGGATCCTGCCCATGGGCGGGGACCAAGGCTGCGTTCATCTCCCTTCCATGCTCATACCCATGAGTAGTGATGGCCACAGCAGCTTTAAGGCTGTTTTGTTTTTAACGTGTGCTTTTCCATGGGCTCCTGCACCCAGGACTTTCCTGAGGCTGTACTGGGACATCGCCCCTGGCCGGGAGCAGGGCTCCAGCCCTCTGTGCCTCTTTCTAGTGCTTGGTGGGCACAAGGAGGCAAATGCCAGGTCCTGGCCTGTGCCACATATGGAAACCATTAACCACCTGGCATGAAAATAATCAGTGTTTCTGTTTACTGTGTTGGAGTAAGAGGATGAAAACAGTGCCCAGTCGGGCCGGGAGGGTCTCAGCCTGGGTTGCAGCTCACAATGTGTTGGTCCATATGGTTGGCTGCTGCGGGGGAGCGAGTGGGGCTCTGGGGGGCAGGGATGGAGGGGGAGAAGGTGCGTGACCTGGAGGGACAGGCTGGTCTGAGGACAGCAGGGTCTGGTGTTGTGGGGTCCCACAGCCGAGGGCTGGGGCAATGGGTTTGCCGCTGCTCATACGGACCTGCTGTTGTGGGCTGAGCCCCATGACTTTGGGCAGTGCTGGGGCACACAGAGTGTCCTGTTCTGTTTGGGTACCTGTGTCCCAGTGTCCCCCGGCTTTAAAAAGTGGATGGGGTTGCTTTGGAGAGCTGCAGTTGCTACAAAGTTGGAGGGCCACGCTCCCCCCTCTAGTAATTACCCAGCAATTTCTTCTGCACATGAGGTTTTACATACAAGAAAAATAAACAGATGTTGCTGAAGTCAGAGTCCCATTCATCATCCGAAAAGAACAAGTCAAACTATATGAGAAAGTCCTTCAACTCAAGCCAAGACAATCACAGCCTGGTCCAGCTTGCAGAGCTTGCGCCGGGTTGTGCAGGCGCATCCTGGGAGCGGGGCGAACGCCAGCCCTGCTCAGGCATCCTCCCTCATCCATCACTCCTCGGTCCTTCTCCCACACCAGGGAGAGTGGCTGGGCACAGCACAGGCTGCTGCAGGGACCTGATGAGGAACGAGAAATGCCATCTCTGGCCATCCTCCTCAGGCTCCGTAGCTGTGTGAGCATGATCGGACTCTCCCCAAAGCCGTGCTCAGGGAGCGGGTGGACAGTCCCCTCCTGGCACATCCTTCTTTGGTGTGGTTTCTGCTCAGAGCCTGGGTACCACACTGCAGGGAGTCACTGGCACCCCAAGGTCATGGTGATGGTGCTGCTGTGGGACCCAAGGAGGAAGTTGGAGTGGATGTGAAAGACTTGGGGCTGAGGAGAGGAGCAAAAAGCCCATTGAAATGCTCTGAGCAAGTGAATGATGGAGGCAGTGGTCACAGGGGAAGAGGAGGTCGCTGGGAGCAGCTTGGGGCAGGAGTTATGGGTGTTGGTGAGCCTAGCAGAGGCAGGTCCCCTTCTGAGCTGCTTGCCGGAGGGTATGGCCAAGTGATGATCAAGAGTCAACGCCAGCGGGACGTCAGTGCTTTCCTTCACATGCCACCTTGACATCCATCTTCTTGCTGTTGCCTCTCTGTCCCTCATTCCCTGCAGCTTCCACCAACTTGCTCCATTTTTTTTAACTCAGTGGTAACTCCTCGGGGCTGGTGATGTTTCCTTACTGGTACATGGAGGGGCTCAGCAGCCCCGGGCCGCTCCTGAGCCGCAGTTCTGGCTCCGTTCTTTCTGCCACTGCTGCCAGCAAGGGATGCTGCTGGTGCCCCTTCCATGGTGCCGGGTGTGTTTTCCCCAAGGCGAGCGGCTGTTGCACGTTGAGGGGGGCAGGCGGGTGGGCAGGGGAGTCTCTGACCTGTGGCACATGGGGCTTCTTTCTCACAGGCAACGGGATCACGCTGGAGGGGGCTGTGCCCTCGGAGCAGGACAGCCAGCCGAAGCCGGCCAAGAGAGCCCGCACCTCCTTCACCGCTGAGCAGCTGCAGGTAGCGAGCCTGGGCCTGGGGGGACGGGGGGCTGCAGCTCCCTGGCCTCATCCTGACCCCCTCTCTACTCTCCCTCTCCCTAGGTCATGCAGGCACAGTTTGCTCAGGACAACAACCCCGACGCACAAACGCTTCAGAAGCTGGCGGACATGACGGGGCTGAGTCGCAGAGTCATTCAGGTGAGGGGCGGGCAGGGTGCGGGCACCGACAGCCAAGCAGGGCTGAGGAAGGGGGCAGAGGGGCTGCACGGAAGGCTGGTGCTAGAGCAGGCTCACATCCCCGTCGCCCCTCGCTCCCCCATTGACCCTGGGACTTGCAGCATCCGGCGGCTTCGTGCTGCCTCCCCGGTGTGCCAGCTTCACAGGCTTCCACAGTGATGCCAGCACCATCCTTCCTCCGTCTTGCCCGTGGGTTTTCTATTTGTTTTTCATTCTTGTGATGCAATTTAAAAAAAAAACCAACACAACATTCAGTCCCAGCCAGTCCCAGTAACTCGCTGGGTGGGAAAGCTGCTGTTAGCACACAGTCCCAGAGCTCTGTGCTCAGCTCGGGCAGTGCCTGCTTCCTCGACAGTCGGCAGCCATCCCCACCATGAGCAGGCAAAGCTGGCTCTCCTTGGGAAGAGCTGGGGTCAAGAAGTTTAAAGAAAAAGTGATTTTGTAGCCCCAGAGAATGCGGTGGCAGGGGAGTCCCTGCACTTGTGCTGTTCCGGAGGGAGAGCGGTGCCGACGGGACCGAGAGAAATGTCCCCTCTGCCGTTCCCAGCTCACTGCCCCTCGGTGACATTTATTCTCTCCACTTTAATGTTCTGCTGACATGCCTTCTGCACGCAATAAAAACATGAGCGATTAAAACAAACTTGGAGCTTCCATCCAGGATTGTTTTGCCAATGACACATTTAAATTTCGTGTGTGAAAATCTGGCTGAAGCCTCAGTTACTGAGGTTCTTCGTTCAGCTGAGGCTCGAGCAGTCTGCACGCTGGGCTGGTTTTAATACGGGGATTTTTTACAGGCGCTTTGAGCAGGAAACAATTTGTCAAATGCTTGTGACTGTTTCCCTCTCCGTGGTCCAGGGTGCTCAGCCTCAGAGAGCTGATCTTCACTCAGCATTAGGGAAGATTTTCACTCACAGCTATCTTTCAAAAATTAAAGCTTAAGAAAGATATCATGACATTAATTAGCATAAAACCCCCTCCTCCTTCTGTGCATGTTTATCTCTAGGATGCAGCCCCCTAACTATTCCTTTAATTAAGAGCAGTGAGATGCGGTCAGAGGGCTCATACCTGCCACTCATACAGACTGGGGCTGTGCCCCACCACAGTACCCTCCTTTCTCAGCTTTAATGATCTGCTGACGTGGCTTCTGAATGCGATAAACCACAACCAATTAATAAGTGATTAACCACGTGGTTACCGAGGGCTTTCACAGCCCTGTGAGCTCGTCATTAAGATTATCTTAGTGTGCAAGGGAATAGTGTGATTGTTAATGTGAGTTTCTGCATCACCTAGACAGGGTGTTTCACTCGGTGACCCCTGTGACAAGCTCAGAAGTTTTAATTACCCTGATAAAGAGCGGTGTTAGTTTTGACCAAGACAAATCAATGGTCACAATGCCACTTCGGGCGCCCTAAAGTCTGTACTGGCTTGAGACAAAACTCTTGCTCTAGTAAAACCAAGCCGCTGGAACACTAGTGAGGTGTTTCAACGTGCAGCCTTCTAAATTTGATTTTTTTTTTTTTTAATTTTTAAAACACCGGGCAGGGGTGCCCATCAGAAGGTCTTGGCTGAGGCCCATACTCCCATCCCTCTCCGTCGACACGGGGTTCTCCGCTTTCCTTTCAGGTTTGGTTTCAAAACTGCAGAGCCCGCCATAAAAAACACACCCCCCAGCACACGGTGCCGCCGTCGGGAGCGCCCCCATCCCGCATCCCTTCCTCGCTCTCTGAGGACATTCACTACTCGCCCTTCAGCAGCCCGGAGCGGGCCCGCATGGTGACGCTGCACGGATACATAGAAAGTGAGCGCGGGCTGGCGGGGCTGGGCTGGGCTGGGGGTGCCCGGGGAGGGCAGGGCAGGGGCTGCTCCCCGGGAGCGGGCGGCAGCGCTGCGGAAAACGCCCTGGTGTCACGGCTGCGCGGCTGCTGCTTCTCCTCGTGCTCCGATGAACTTTGGGATTTTCTGAAGGGATGTTTAGGGGGAAGCCCCAGATGAGAGGAGGAGTGGAGAGGGGCTGCTGCAGCCTCTTCCCCTCCATACCTCACCCTCCTGGGTTTTACCTCCCTGGTCCTTGGCCCTCCCTGTGTTTCCTTTGTCGTGGAGAAGAGGCATGAACGTGCCCGGTTGAGCTTGGTGGTCAAGTGGTCTCCTTCCTGCTCAGAAGATCAGAGTTGTTTTCTCTACCAGCTGCCAAGTGCTGGTGAATCATTTCTGAGTGGTGGACAGCTTTGGTCATGCCTGGATGGAGGTTTTGGCTCTGACTCTTGCGAGGCATCTTCCCTCCCTTGCCCACGTGGCTCCCGTAAACTGTGGCTCCTGCTGTGCCCCTGCCTGACCCACCAGGCACCTCTTCTTCCTGGCGTGTCCCAAGTTGCTCCCTGGTGGAAGCCTGACCGAGCTGGTTGGAGGGTGTGTGTTGTTTGTAGTAACGGAGGCTGAAGCCTCTTCTCATCCACAGGTCAGGTACAGTGTGGACAAGTGCACTGTAGACTTCCCTACACTGCTCCACCAGTGCACCTCAAAGCAGACATGGAAGGACCACTATCTAATAGGGGTGAGAAGGTAATTGTAGTCCCTGTTTCAGGCTTTGGGGACAAAACTCTAGCAAAGAATTTTTTCTTTCTTTTTTTTTTTTTTTTTTTTTTGTGTGTAACATCATCGCCACTGCCGTCTCCTGTCAGCATCATCGCTCCTCCATGATCCCTGGCAGCTGCCACCCACTCATGTGTCTTTTCTTAATTTTGGTGGCCCTAGATTGATGTACCCAACTGTTGGTCAGGATGGCATCACTTTGTTCTCTGCTAAATACCCTTCATTGTTGCCACATGCTGGGATGCTGTGCCTGCGCTCACCGAAGGCTTCTCACGTCCTCCTGCCTGAACCCCTCTCTCTGGTTGTTCCCTCTCCCCTTGCACACCCAGCTCCATTCTCCTGCTCCTCCCTCGGCCACCCGCACACGCTGTTGGTGCCCATGGCAGCTGGCTGTTAATGGCAGAGCAGGGGGGGACCTGTGGCATGTGCTAACTTTCTGGTTTTCCATGAGTTAATAAGAAAGATTCCTTTCTTGGGGATTCCAGTATTGCTTAAAAAAACAACTGGCTGTCACAATATCTGAAGTAGGAATGTTATTTCACAATGCCTGGCCAGGAAACAGTATTGCATATTGATATTTTTCTGTTAGCGCTGGAATTGTCTGTCTGTTCTAACACACAGCTTATTTGGGGGCAAGAATTCTGAAACACGCTGAGGCTTGTAAAATTATATTTAGGATCCCAGTTGAAGTGACTTCATTTTGAGGAAACACTGAGCCTTTGGCAGCTCTTACTGGTTTTAGCTTTTGTCTTTGCTGTTAGTTCTTAGCATCTCTCTTCAAATCGGCAACCGTAGCTTTTTGAGCTCTGGTTTGATAAGCACAAGCAGGGGCACAGAACAGATACATTTTCAGTCTAAATATTCCACAGTCCTGATGCTGTCATTCAGGGAAACTTCACTGCAGGAAGTGGCTCCTGTGATTTCAGCGTAACGATTTCCTGGTGGCTGCTGCAGAACTAGGTTCTCAGGACATGGGGCTGCTTCCAACCAGCTCCATTTCCAACCAGCCGTTTGCCTGTTGGGTTCCTGGAACCTGCAGCAGCCTCTTTTTCCACATCCAACGGTACTGGCAGAGCAGGAGGCACAGCGGTTCGAGGGAAGCCTGTGCTGATTAGCGAGGGAGGTGGGGAGAGTAAGGACTGCTGGCAGTGCTCTGCATCCTTCTCGGTAGCTGCTGTAGCAGAGCAAATGATTGAAATACTGGTTTGAGTGTGTTGCCCAGTATGATGTGGTTTCATAGCTGAAGACGTGCCCGGAGGTGCAGCGGCCTCTCCGGTGTGCACTGCCACGGTCCCCTTAACCTCCAGTGTGCCTTCCCCGTTCCAGGGGCCAGGCTGGTGGTTCCAGGGAGGGCTCTTCCCCAGGGAAGCGGCTGCAGCAGCAGCAGGACACGCGGCTCTTCGGTCGGTCCCCCCAAGACACGTTTCCATCGCGAGGGCTGCCCGCCTCTGAAAGCGGCTAACGCTCCGCTCCCGTTTTCCCCACCCAGGTCATCCTCTTTCAGTACTGACTGCGCGAACTCTTCCTCCTCTGCCCATGGCGCTACCAGCACCACTGCCCCTCAGCCGCTGAAACGCAGCGTCCGGCCCCAGGCGACGGTTATCAGCCATGCGGGAGAAACTCGGATCCAGCATTCTCAGTTATTTCCATTGACCAGCACCTAACCTCCACTGTTCCTTCTCCAGCGACACTCTGTGTATGTGTGTGTTGAGTGCAGAGTTCCATTTCTCACTTGTTTCTTGTGGACTTGTAGAATGACCGTGAGTCTCTCCAAGGCGATGCCAGACACAGTCAAAACTTAGTGACTCTACTGTGCTTGCAAATCTTGCTCCCAAACCGATGGGAATATGAACAAACCAGAACATGCTGAGTCTCAGGGGGGGTTGATGATCACCCCTGAACATAAAGGAAGGAGGAATTTACGTGGTTTGGCCTGATTCTCTTTTTGCACCAGTGAAGCGCTGTCGGTTCCCGGACATCCCTCCTTATTTCCACTTGCACGTGTGAAATCTGAAATGGGCTTTTTGGCTCAGCAGCTCGATGTGTACACAGACCTTCCTGAGCCAAACTCGCGGGTAGCTGGGACTCCACTAAGTGGAAAATACGATGCCATCTGGAAATAGGCAGTTTTTCTTCCTCCTCAAAGTGCTTTAGAATCACATGTCCTTTGATCACTCTAAGGTAAGTAAATCTTAGTGTTTTTCCCCCCATTTTATAGGAGGGGAAACTGAGATGCCCTCAACTGAGTGGAACTGTGGGGGTTAGTGACAGAGCCAGGTTTAGCACTCTGAAGTTTTTGATTGCTGACTTATTCTTAGAACACTGAATATCTCTCTCCTCTCACAGCCATCTGCCAAATCCGTTGTGGTTCTTTTATTTTTAAATTTTTTTTTCATTATTTTTTACTCTTGTTCTTTATTAACAAGCTACTTTGTTTCCTTGGAGTCACGTTGGATCACAAATGGGTGATTTCAGAATGTACTTACACAGAACTCTCAGACACTCCATACTCTGGGACTGGGAAATCCTCAAAGCGAGCTGGCTGTAAAGGTGCAGAAATGTTCTGCCCTGGTGCGGACGCGAGTTCAGTCAGTGGAAACAGTGGGGTAGGAACTGGAGACCAGTTAAAAAGGCAGAATCCACAGTAAGGCCAGCAGGAACAGTCACTAGCTGAGTGATGGACAGCAAGGTGACGGGCTATTCCTTTATCCAGCAGCATCACTCTGATTCCCCCCGCCCTCCCGTTGCTCTCCTCGCTGGAGTACGGCTGTTGCTCCTGCCAAGTCCTCGGAATAAGGCTCAGCCCAGGAGGCTGCTGCTGGTGGGGCAGGCACTGCAGGGCTCGTTGCAACAGCAGAGGAAGTGCTCAGCAGCCTGGCCCCAAATCAGGAAAAATAACTCCAAAATGGTCCTTCATTGACGGTAATAACAAAGAGTAAACAAGCAACCTCTGCCAGCCCTTCTCAGTTTGCACCAAGCCAAGAGCGGGTCTGTAAGGAAGCCTCTCTCCACGCAAGCACACGGGTCTGTCTTGCTGCTAAGTGTCTGCGAGGCCTCGTTTCCAAGAATGTGAAAACCTACCATGAGCCACAGTTAAGGCTTAACGTGAGTGACCTGTGCCTGAGGAGCAGAAGACAGGAATCCATCCGTTACGTATGTTGTTTTTAATCCAAACCGTAGCTACATGCGGGTTTTTTTTTCTCTCTGGGAGATCCTGGATCAACCTCTAACACTGTCTGGGCAGGCAACCATCCCACGGGTCTGGCTAGTCCGTGTGGCACACGGAACAAGCCTTCTCCTGATCGTGGCCCTCGGCAGCATGTGGCACCGACGGCCGGACACGTGGCTCCCCTCGCTGCTCTGACCGCACGGGAGCGGCGCGTGGAGAGGCGATGTCTGCTGAGGTGCCCGCCGGGATCTCTTGGCTTGAGAAGTAACTGAATGCGAGCGTGCTTTGGTATTTGTTGGAATAAATATATATACACACGCACACACCTTTGTGTGTAGGGGTATATATATTAAAAATAATGTATCTAGAGTGATGGTAATACCTTGGACAGGCAGGGCAGTACCGTGTCTAATTGCAGACAGCATCTAGCAGCTCTACCCCCAGTTTAAAATAATGTTTGAAAGGAGAGAGGGAATTAAGTCCACAAAGCATTATTGCCACGTCCCGACGTGCAAATGCCCATTTTCAGCGTGTAAGCAGTGACAAGGCACTGCCTCACGCCTGACCTGCCTGGGACCACCGCTGCAGAGGGGTCCCCGACCGTTGCCGTTGCTTTTGTCCCTGTCTGTGGCAGCGAGCGCAGGGCAGGCATTCATTTTGTTGGCCATGGGTAGAGCGTTTGCAATCGCGGGGTTGAGGTGGGTTGCTGTGTCCACGCGCAAGGTGCTGGTGGTGGAGGTGGAGGTGGTGGTCAGCAGGGTCACCGGGCTCCGATTTTCTTCTCCATTTGTGCTCGCGCATCCTGATGATTGTTTAGTTGTGGAATTAGTGCCATAAATGAATGGGCAGTTACTTCGTTTGAGACTGAAGGAAAGACTTCAGGCTGTAAGGTGACTTGATATTCCACAGAACTTGAGATTTCCACAACTGCTTTGTTGGGGGGGGGGGGGGGGGAATGGTTCGATGCCTTTCTCTTCTGTCTCGGTGGTGCGATGAAAGGGAAACTATTCAATATGTACCTGCTAAATACCAACGTAGTGACTGATCACAAAACCCCCCACTTGTGAACTGTGCTGCACATCAGCGCTTTTGTGACCGATACCAGTGTCAGGGCTGGAGTGCAGAGCCGAGGGCCAAGGGCACGCGGCCGCTCCTCTCCGGTGGGAGCGGATTCCCCATGGCCCGCGGGGCGAGCGGCCCCACATGGACTGGGCTCCGGGGCACTTGCTCCCAGAAGTAGCCAGGAGCAGCTTTGCTAATTCAGAAATCAGGCTCTGTTTATATTAAGCCCAAATTGTTTGCAAAAACTGGAAGCAATTCAGCTTGTGCAGTTTTAGAGCTAATTATGTGTATGGAAAATACTCAACTGTACCAAGAATGTAAGAAATCCTCTAATTTATTCAATACATTGTTTCACAACATATTTCACACTGATTGTTGCCACTGAACCAAACCTTATCTCAGGTCATTTGCATTCATCTCCTGTCTGTAGATCGAAAAAGAAATAAAAATTAAAATAATTCTCATTTTCTTAGTTTATTCGGTAATTGCCAAATGGGTTCTGGTGCAGCGCTGCAGCCTCCACGTGCTAAACTTTTCCAGTTGCTCTTTACAAAACCTTTTGCAGACAAAGCCCAGTGCAGATAGCCAGTGAAAGGCTTTTCACTCGAGTTTAAGAAGGTAACTAAATATGGCTAGGGTCTGAAAGCAGAACGGTTTACAGTTTTATTACCAATGATGTTTTTGTTTTTCTGGGCTCATGCTGGATAACCCCAATGCCCGAGCTAAAGGTGCTTACACAACTCACTAGTTGGGACGGGGGAGTGGGAACCAATCCTGCACTACTATCAGTGATATATCTGTAGGATGCCAACTATAGGCACATCAGTTTTATTTCACCCGCCAATCATTTTGTCGTAGCATGTTGCAATTCTGCATGTCTTGGCTACAGCGGTTAAAGAAAAATTTCTCTGAATGAGTGGACAGTCAAGACTAATATTTATTTTAAAAAAAAAGTAAAACTAAATTGTAAGCACTTTTTTGTAAAACCAATGTCTGTTTTGTTACATACTTTTAATGTTGTGCTTTGTAAATGTCTTATTTGTGTAATAAATAAAGTTAATGCAAGTAGAAGTGCTGGCACTTACATCCAGAAAATGATGTAATTCCATTTTATTTTATTTTTAAATACTTTCTGGCTTACTAATCAAGCAGCAACCCACCCAGTTTTCCTCTTTTATTATTTTGTTAAACTCTGGCTTCAGGAGAGTTCAACAAACGTTCGTAGTAAATGGATATAATTTCCTAGTTAGCAAACCAGTCATTAAAGAATACCTCCGGTGTACATTATTACAATGATCAATCAATATCGAAGTACTGAGCAAAAAGAGAGGAAAGGAATTCACCAGGACAGCTAACTAAAATCTGGGAAAATAATGTTGATTAAGATGGATTTGAATGACTTCAACACTGAATCTGAGGCACTCTTTTTAACAAATTGTTTTCAGGCTTAATAACATTTATATATAACACACTACACACCTCTCAGGAATATTATTGTGAGTACAGTCAGTTTTTTTTTTTTTTCCATGGCTTTTTCTCAGCATGACTGATTAAATGATTATTTCCATTTTTGTTTGCGCTGACAAAGATGACAAAAAGATTATATTCCTGCAGAGGGAAAGGGCGAGACAAATCCACGAGGACAAATTAGGTTTATTGTGAGCCAGATTACCTGCTTTGGGATATTGTTGTCTAGCAAAAACTGTTTTCATGGTCTCGGTTTATGTTCCATTGTTTCATCCCAAGCTCTCCGGCAGGTCCGAACGATCCACTCATGCTCATCATCATCTAGCAGGGAGATAAAGAGAATGCCAAATAGCACCATGTCAGATCTGCTCTTTGCATCACTAGGGTCCAGCTCAAACAAGAAATTTTTCCTTGGAGAAATAAATCCATTCCTAGCCACAGGCATCTCTTAGAAGACATTTTTGTTTGTTTCTTTACAAGATTGTGTGCTGTTGTCTTGGAGTTTGTCAAGGCAGGAGGTACTGGATCTATGGCAATGACTCTGATTATTTGTCTGGTCAGATTGGCTTGGCTGCTACTATGAGATTTACATGTACAGATTTGATTGTTTTACTTTTGGGCAGGAGATGCCTTGAAACGATCAGAAATGGAGACATACATTTTCTAAATCCTGTGTTGCTTGTCGGTTTATGAAAAGGGATGGTAAAGAAAAATCTATGGTCAAAACCTAGGTTCTTGTCTTCCAGCTTTTCCTTCAGTGCTGTTTCTGAAATGTACACTGTGACAGGTATTGATAAGCCCATAGAGTGGCTGATAGATGTATTTTAGACCTTTTTCTGTGTCCCTTGTTAGTATTCAGGTCTGTTGGGTTTATTTTCAGAACATAATGACAGTGTGGAAAGATAAAAAAAAAAAAACAAAAAATCAAAGATAATGTCAGAAAAACAACAACGGTCCAGCAAAGTTTGAATAGAAATTTCGTGTATGATTACAACAACAAAAACTTGGCAAATGTTAAGTTGTGGCTTCTCGATTCCAGGGATTTAAACAGTCTTGTCTCCAAAAACTGTTCTGCAGCCTTTTCTTTAGTGTTTGTGTAGGGGAAAAGAGATCTGTGTTGTAGACCAGGAAAAACAAACTTCAAAAAGCCTTGGGGGGGGGGAAAAAAAATCAAAGTATTACTGAAAACAATACCTGTATTTATTTCTACATAAACAAAACGCATTGGAGCTGCTTCTTGTGTTTACCACTGTCTTAACAGATTCATGTTAGCTGCTTGTGATGTGTCTAACCTGCCTCCATCCAAATTTTAAGGGGTTTGTAGCAGCCCCCGGTACCTGACAGAATAGGTGATTGTGGGGAGGCTGTGATCCCAGCACCCAGCTCGGGATGTACAGCGCTGCCCTGCAGAGCCGAGAGCCTTGCTGAGGAAGGTCAGCCCAGACCCAGAAAGGAGGACGGGGCTTGTACGGAGTCAACTGTCCGTGGAGATCTGTTGACAGTGGAGTTGTACCTTTAAGTTGGAGTGACGTAGTTGCATTTGAAATGCCAAAGGTAGGAAGGTCCTGGGGATGACGCTGTGCTGATGTAAGAAGTGAGGGTTCACAGAAGGGTATGCGACAAATGAGGTCTGATGCACAAGTCTTCAAGCTTGGGGGTTAATCTTATTGCTCGGAGTGGGGTTTGAATCAAGTCAGCTTTGTCTTTCCTTTATTCATACTTTTTTTTTTGGCATCCTACCCTCCCCTTTTTCTCCTTCCTGGCCACATGAATTGAGTGCGCGCCTTTGCTTCTTGTGAGGTGCTGCTCACACGCAGCTCTGTTGTTCATCCTGGTGAAAGTGGGTTAGGGAAAGCATGTCCCAGGGCACTTGTCCCTGCGGCACCACTTGTCTGCCACCCATGACAGCCAGCAGTCAGAAAGGCCAGGGAGTTTTCCCCAAGAGCCTGTTCTCCAGTTCGCTCTTTGCTTTCAGGCACTGGTTTCCAGACAAAGCTCTTGCTTACGCCTTCTGACCCTCTTCTCATTTCCCACTCAAGGATGCTGGCTTGCAAAAGCTCAGTCATGGTGGTAAGGGGCCAGCACCCGAGTGACTGAACGGGTTGGAGAACCACTCGTGCTGCCATTGTGCCAACAGCTCAGACTGTAGGTTTGCTCTAAAGACTGAAAAATGGTTACCATTTGGTTAGAGTAGCTCAGTTCAGCTCTTTCTGTGCGTTGCTGGTATGGTCTCTTTTCTATTCCCTATGCCTATGAATCAATAGGTCTATAACAAAATACCCTCTTAATGGTACATGTCTTATTTGAGTATAAACAAGGACAAAATAAATGCTGAGGAGTACGCTAAAAGGGAAATGACAAAGATGAGCACTGAATCCTGCTTAAAGACCACGCAGTCCTTACAGAGGCAGAGATTCCACCGAGGGCTGTGTCAGGAATGCAAATGTGGTCCTTAAGCTTTCTTAAAACAACATCAAAGCCATAATCAATGCGCTGGCTTTTGTTCTAGGCACTAGGTGTTCCAGCACGGTAACGACGTGATCACGTGAGCCCTGGCTATAACAGATACTGTCCAGCCTGGGAGGCTCTGTGATTCTAGCTGGAATTGCCTTAACTTAAAAAAAAACCAAACCCAAATAGTTTATCTGAGCTTCTCATAATTGTGCAAAAAAGCAACTTTGTCTATTTCTGCCCCAGTGAAGGGATAACACAAAGCTGCCACGTGCTACACGTCACCGGTGTGTAGCTCCTGTTTGAGTACAGACACCCAGGGCTCACCTGAGTGCTAGAAATAACCAGCCTGCCTTCCCAGCGAGAAACCTGCAGCGCCCGCTCTGCTGAGCACCACGGACACAAGCACTAAGAAAGGCAGGTGCTAACTTAGCTTCGTATAATGGGTTTCCACTGTATCCTCAGTTTGCTTGCCCAGATCGTTTCCCTCTGCACTCCGGGTTTCCCCAGTTTCCCAGGAAAGCACACAAGACAGGTTGCTCTAAGGATTTTAGCCTCCCTGGACCCCATCCCAAAATGTCTCGGTTCATGTGGTGATCTGATCCCAGGCAAATTAAATACATGTTCATAAGCACTGCTTAACCTGCACATGATTTAATCAATTTAAAAAAAAGACTGATCTATATGAATAAATTTTACATCTGTGGGTGTTTTTTTTTGTTGTTTTTTGTTTCCTTTTCATATAATGATGCACTATCAAAAAAACCCCAAACAACTTAAAGCAAATCCCTAGAGCTGCCATCCACCCCAAGCATAGTGTGCTACTGGTCTGTGCTCTAGGCAAGGGGGAATGAAAGAATTGATCCAGCACAGGGAGAAGAACCACAGACCCAGAGATGAGAATGGCTCCAGGGCTAGCTATGTGAGAAGAGGCAGGGAAATATTAGAATGTAAAGAGTTAAGCTATGGTAAAACATACTTTTGCTACACTAAAGAAGACTGGTTGATAATTACTGTAGTTTTAGGGCTATTTGAATCAGTGCAGCTGCAACCTCTTCAGTAGTAACCCCTGAAACAAGACAAACTGGGTTTATTGTACTGAACAAGTCTTAAAGCTCCTCCCTGATTGTTAGTAATTGGCAGCAATGGACTTAACAGCCTCTTGACTACCCTTTTTACACTCTACCTGACTGTGCAGCTAACAATTTAAATCACAGATGCCGATCCTTCTTTGTGGCAGCTGCTTGTTAACTATACGTTCCTCTTTTTCTGTCACTGGCTGCTTCCATAACCCTGCAACACCAGGGTTAGATTGGAGAATCACATTTCATCAATATTTAAAATGGAATTAAACCTTGAAGTTTGACTAATGCGACCAGATAGTGAGTTGTAATTACTATTTTGCAAATTGCAATTGTTTGAATATGTTAATATGATTGTCTAAGCACATCTTCACCTTCAGAAGTAATTTTCCCTTTAAAAAAGATTTGAAAAAAATACAAACTCTTTAATCAGTGGTAAATTATCACCCTGTGCACAATTAGGTAGGATGGGGGTTCTTCGTGTTGTGTGCTGAATTTTGTGTCCACAGATTTATCTTTAAAAGTTTATCCGGTTTTTTTTGTATTTTCCTCAGTAGAACAAACATTCATGGAACTGACTTCCCTGAAACAGGACTAACCATGTTGATATTTGAAGGTAAACTAGAAAAGCTTTGTCCGAAAATGTTACGGCAATCTGGTGTGTCCCTGTTCGGTTAGTAAAGGTTAACAAATGATTTCTGGTAAAGTTAGTGAAATATAATGATTCTTATAATGTCATATCACTGCAGTCTTCAAATGATGAGCTAGCAAAAGACCTTAAGAGGTGAGCTGTTAGAATATGTGCAACTGTTGACTGATTCTTGGGAATTATTTTCTTGTGTCTCTATCAAAAGTAGGATCAGTTTTCTAGCACCCATAAAATACAGGTTGAGTATTGTGGGTCAGATCCTCAGCCAGCCCAAACTGGGGTAGCTTCTCTTTTGTTTTTGTAATTAATTCAAGCTGTTTTCATTAAGCAGGCAGAGGCATACGGAGCCAACCCGGGTAGCCACCTGCACGACTGGCCCTCAGGAGCAGCATCTGCCACAGCAGATGAGCAACCAGGGGTGCAAGTCCTACTGATCTGTTGGGCGTTGTCTACACAGTCAACAGGTCAGTTTGGATGGAATCTTTTCAGGCAAAAAAAAGACCCAACTAAATCTGCTGGTTGTCTTGTGCTCCTGTAAGTAGTCCACTTCAAAACTGGTTCTTCTCAACAAATACTCCTTTGGAAGTTTCTTCCTTGGTTTGGGTGGCTTTAGGGGAAGCTCCAAGAGCCAGCCCAGTCCAAATAGGTCTGTCAAAAATGCAGGTGTATTCCACGATGAGCTCAAACTGCACCCCACTGAAATCAGTGGATTTCTGCTCAGCATCTTGGCAGCATGAAACCACTTGTCTAATTTTCAATGTTCAGTGTAAAAGCCGTGGCAGAAGAGACTTCCCCAACCACGCACTCCAGATTTATCTCTCAACTGGGATTAGAAACAGCTGAAAATTCAGGGTGGGCTGGCTTCAGGATGCTCCCAAGGGATGACTTGAAAATACACTGGAATTTAGGTGCATTTAATCTTCCTTTATTGAATGCATATTGCAAAGTTTAGAATTCTTCGCTTCTCACTATTGTGTTTCTGTGTTGCTTATGGGAGGCTCAGCTGAGAGAGACTTCTTAGGACTCTACATGCTTAGGTGTCTGCCATGACGCTCAGCAAACAGCAATATTGTTGTGTAGGCTTCTGGATTTGTCCACCTAGAGGTGCTCAGGAAGATGTACTGCGTGGAAATGACAATACTTTGTGGCTTACACAGGGAAAAAACCACCATTGTTCACCTTAAAAACCTCGTCTGACCTTGTTAGGTCTTCATAGTGCACCTTGTGTAGATGCATGTGTTCCTGATGTCTTAAACTCCAAAATCTGCATCCCTGGCTCCCTCCTCTGCCCCAAGGCAAGCTGGGACCAGATGTGAGCGGGCATCATCCCTTCGTTCACTCTTGCTTCTGTTAAAGGCCATGTGAACAAGAAGGGGAGTGGATGTGCCCTGCCCTGTGCCTCCCTGGGGACAATGGGAGGCTCGCAGCCCCGTGCACCCCGAGCACACAGCGAGCAGCTTCCAGGACTGGGCTTTGTAAGAGGGTGTTTACAACGGACGATCCTTGCACGAGAGCAGAGCTTCCTTTCTGTTTGCAAGGGCCAAGCGCACGCAGACCATTGTAAACAACACTATCATTTAATTCTTTCACATGCCCGGCTCCTCCCATCACCCGCAGCGCGGTTCATCGGGTTCTCCCACCCCACCGCCACAATCGCGTGCGATGCCATCTCGGCCGCGGGCTCTGCCTGGCACGCCCCTTTCATTTCCACTGCCCGCTCCGGGTCCCTCGCGCCGCTTTCCTTACTGCACCTGACCCCCGCCAACATCAAGGCTGGCAAGAGAACGGAAAATATGTTTTCAATTAACCTTTGCTTCCACCCGCAAATTCTCACCCTTCCATTTACTTTTTATTGCTGTAATTCCAAAATGGCCCCCAAATGAACTTTCCATCTCTTGTAAAACTTGTTTTCACAAGAACTGTATAGTTGAGTGTGGGTACCTGTAAGGCTCGGGTATAATCGATTTAATGGGTTCACAATAGGATGGCTCGCACACAAACAGAGTTGTTATTCTTGGCACACCGCTCTTTGGAGCCGAAACTTTGACCGTTTTCAGAATGATAAGTATTTTAAGACCAGGAAACCACAAGGAACGATCTATCTGCAAAAGCCATGGCTACTGAAACGACTGTAGCAACTTACATCACGATACATACGTTAATATTATCACTGTCGGCTATAGTCTTGAATATAAATCGTATTGGTTCATAGTCTATTTTACTGAATGGAGGGTATTTTATATTAAAACATTTAATCTAAAAATCTTTTCTGGGTTACACGAATGAGAAATCTCCAATGACCTGTCACCTGAGCAGACTTTGACACCGAGGAAGACAATACAAGTGTGCATTTTGCACTAGCATTCAAAATGTGCCTGAGCTGAACGCACTTCTGTATAAAATGATAAGAAAAGAGCATATTAGGGGCAGGATAATTGGTGCAACATTTAAAAAACTGTTTAGGGTAGAGTAAGAGTGGACATGAAGCTACTTCTCACGGGAGTCTGGGATCTTCTCTTTAAGTAGACTCAATTTCCTTCTGCTACCTTCACATCAATACTCATTCGTTACCTGCTCAGCAGCTCCCTGTTTGATATTTGCTAATGTCCAGCCTCTCCTCCTTCCAAGATTTGGCTCCCCAACTAACTTACTCACTCAGCACTGGAGATTATTTAGATGCAAAGCTCTCACAGCAGGACAAAAGCTATTTATCAAACTGAAAATTAGAAAGAGATCCATGAGTCACACTTGGCTGAAAAAGTTCTAAAACAATTTCTAACCTTCCTCTTAAAATATTCTTCGAATCTTCTGATTATCATAGAAGCAGTGAGTCTGGAAAGCAAGTACCAGCCAACTGGAATTGTATGAACGTGGTCAAAAAAACCCCTGCATCCCGGGACTAGACACAAGAGAGAAAAGTATATGGGAGATAGAGGGCACAGGACCAACGTGTGAATCTGTATGGGCTTGTGTAGAGCCTTCTGGGCAAAGGAAACAAGCTGAGTGCCACGGCAGGCAGAAAAACTAATTTTTTGCAGTGGTATTGTGAAGGAATATGAATCAAAGAGGCCAGAAAGAGGAGTTAGCAGTGGAAAGGACAAGCGCTCCAGCTGTTACAAGGAAAGCTACTAAAGGGCTACTCGCATTTGCATGCTCTACTTGTGTAAAGCAGAGTCCCATTTGCTCCCTGCTCTACAAAACGCCGTTTTCAGAAAGAAGTTTGTCAGCCAAAGTAAAGAGCAAAAGATCAATGCATTGCAATAAACGGCATTTAACATAAAAATGAGTAAAATTTACAACTCAGTTAACTTGTTAAATGTTAAAAAAATCAGCAAACAATAGACACAATTTGTTTTGTTCAGAGCCCAGAGGTAGAGACCAAATCCTCTAAATTAATTTCTGCAAAAGCTGGGGGTTTTTTCCAAACAGGTCTGGATCCTATTCGTTGTAGAATATACTGATTACCAACTATTTTTAAGAGCTTTACACAAACATTATTTCTTTTGTTGTGTGAAATGCAGAATCAGCCATCTGGCAAATGCCCCAGAGCTAAAATCTTTTACATGACATATAATTCAAAATGATTAAATATACAACAGAAAATAGCTATAGCATTGCACTTAAAATAGCATGAACTTTTACTGCCGATCAAAACTGATTTCTTTAGCTTAACAAGTATCCAAAGAACAATTATTTGAAGAGCTTTTAAGAGTTTCAATATGTAGGAACTAAACCTCATCTAAATTCAGTATCTTAAGTCAAATAAAAAAGAAACAAATGTACAAAAGATTAAATGGTCCTGCGTTATAAGTAGACATTTAAATCTATGGGAAGCTAAATTCATTCGAACAAAAATACTATATTCCCTCTGAATGCGTATTGCTGGGGCTTTCCTCTCCATTGCTAAGGGCATCTGCCAGAACAACTCTTACATTCTTCGGCAATGACTAGGGACTAGCCTGGAATCAGCCTGTTCATCCACTCCCTCCATCAGCAGAACGGGCAATTTCAAAGAACAGGAGGGAATAAAGCTCTGAGCGTGATCCCCAAGTGCAGTCAATCTTTTTTTTCCCTGCACCACAGTTGACTCTAACTTAAACTCGCTGTCTTTTTTCCAGAAATACTCCAGGCCTGAAAAATTGCCAGGTCCTCATCCCACACCCAGTTCTCCAGTAGTTTATGAGAAAGAGCACGCAAACATCTGCATGCATTTGGGGTACACGAGGGTAGGTACAGAAATATTACCCCGAGCAGCTTTTGAGTGGTTATGGCTCTTTCTCGACTACATTTTTCAGACAAGTCGAAGTCTACGTTTCCCAAAAAGCACTTGGTGCAAGTCAGGTCTGACTTGTAGGACCAAAAAACCAAAAAGTCTAAATGTAGGAGATCTACCTCGTGGATCTTTACACTTGGATAAACCTGAAAGGGATGAATTTCAGAAAAAAAATTTGCTTCTAAATTCTTTCAGCCCAAGCAGGAGAACTTTCATCCCAAGGTAACAGCATAAGAAAACTGCCGGTCTGTGATTGCTAAGGCTTAGTTTTGAAATGGCTTTGCACCCTTGCTGGTGGAGCTGGGCCAGCCTCACAACCAAGGAACCTCAGATGTTTCAACCTCAGACTTTTCTAAACTCTAGAGAAATAATGCTCCCGAATCTCATCCTTTTCAGCTCATAACGATTCCTGAAGTCTACAAGACTTTCAGGCTTGTGGAAATCCTAAACTGATTGCTGGCTGGTTTGGGATTGCAGCAACAACAAAACTTCTCCTCTTACCGTGATGCTTGTCCTGGTTTTCTGGGTCTAATCCTGCTCTGAATAACATGCATGTTAATTCAGTGTCCTGACTGAGCTTTTAATGCAAAGGCAGGTTCTGTGTCCTCCCACTCTTGCTGTTCTAATGAAGAGATGCACATATTTCAGGGAGTATTGACTGCAGTATGGGAAGCCATCCTGTGCCCCATGCACATCCTAATTAAACCTGAAGGTGGAATATGGAAGCAGTAGCACAAATATGCTCATTTTACGAAGAGGAAAAGGATGTTTTGTATCATTTAAACCATCCTTGGGAGAACCACAGGAGAAACGGGGCAATTTTCATCAGAAATATCTTTGCTTTTCACCAAGAGAGGTGACCCAGGCAATCGCCTATAATCTTTTCCATCCCTATGTAACAAAGTTCCTATTTTCGATGGTATTTTCTCTTTGAAAGCCGTGGGCTTCTCTGCTATTCACGAGTCCTGAACGTCACAGCTCTTTGTGCACCTCCTTACTTTGCATTAAACATAACATCATATATTTTCTACTTTTCACAGAAAAATTGGGAAATCTTCCCATCTTTCTATTGACCGCACTCTGTTACAAAGGTGCCAGGAGTCCTATTTCTGGGGGAAATAAAAAAACCTCCCAACTCCTAGAGAAACAGGAGTCCAGGCCCAGTATCTATTGAAAATAAACAATGTCTCTTCTTACAAATAAGCATTCCCATTCTTATTTATGTGTCCAATTTTGCGTACTTTGCAATACTGGAAAAAAAAAAAGAAAAGATTGAAGAACACATGGAGAATCGAGAGAAATTTGAGCATCCCCAAGGAAACAGAGGTTTAGGGATGGAGTAATAACTGCAGGATTGTAATGAGAGTTTGGAAAACTTCGCTAGATAAAAACGTACAACAAAACTGTTGCTGTCATTTCGTTCCCTGGGCCTGATTATGTTTTCACGGAGGGCCTTTGCACTGCTGTACCTCTAAGAGCTCTTTAAGTAAATGAGTATCAGACCTCCAGGCTAGCGAAATGCGAGGCTTGCCAAATTGAAGAGGAGCCTCTACTGTACTTCACATCCACTCGGCTTGACAAAGAAGAGGTGGAAGCAAACGCAGTGGTTTCAGATGGTCTCTTATTTTCTTCTTTTCTGGAAGGGTACCTGGAGGCTGCCCGTGTGGAGGCGAGGCAGCACCGAGGCCGTGTGCTTCCTCGCCCTCCTCCACAAACAGCCAAGAAACTCGCCAGGAATTGCTTCATAATAGGGCCGGGGTGAAAGGTGAGAACTGGAGTATTCTGAAAGCCTGCAGCCAGACCCGAGGAAGATAGTGTCATTTTGGTAAACCTGTCAAGCTGTTGTAAGAACTTCCTGAATGCTTCCTACCATCTGCTTTTGATGCTTTCAAGACTTGGCTGGAAGCCTGGAGGTTTTCCTGCTCCTTCCTGCCCAACCTATAATGGAGTAATTCTGGATCTGTTCCCTGTCATCCCAGCCTCTTCCTCAGTTTCTTCTGCTTACAGCTGGGGTTTTTTTATAATTTTTTTTTTTGTCTTTACTGCAGTGGCCTTGTGCCCTGAATCATCTCTCCTGGGGCGGTCAGAGTTCCTCTGATGTCGAACAAGTGCCGGGTTTTTCAATTGTGTTCGTGTTCTTGAGAGGAAGGGTCTGGCCTACACGACACATTCCTTCTTCACACTCACATCAACAACTTCGGCTCCGCGTACGGGGCTCTCCGTGGAGCGGGCACACAAAGCGCCTCTCCGACGAGTCCAGCCGCCCGCGCGCTGCGCTGCTCCCTGCGGCCAATATTGATGAATTCGTAGGGTCTGAGATAAATGTCACGAAGGACAATGAGTTCAAAGAACAGATTAAAAAACAATAAATTGAATTCCAAGGCGTTCCCTCCTGTACTAATCTGTGTAGGTTCCTGTGTTTTTGGAAAGCATGTTGCTTATCTTCCTCATCAGTAGGCCCACTGCATTCCAGTATTTTGGATCAATGCCATTTGTAATAATCTAGATCAGTTTTTATTCAACGTTTATAAAACAGGCCATGTATCATAGGGTATATTTTATAGCAGATGGTATCTCCAATTCATTTAACCCCCCCTTCACTTCCCTCCTCCAATATCACAGCGTATACTTGTGAAAGCTTGTGAAAGTAGAGCTTAGCAGATTTTTTTTTTCTTCTTTTTTTGTCCAACAAATAGTAAATAGGAGTTTCCAAGCAACAAAACTGTTGAACTGTGGCACACTGAAAATGAAATATTCTGTCTTCTCGAAAAAAGAGGTCTTGTAATTTGGACGTTTGTTTAAAAAAAACAATATAATAAAATAGGGTGGGTGGTTGCTTTCAGAAATCATTTCCATCTTAAACAATTCTGCACTACAAAGGTGATAAACGCAAAGGTTGAATAGCCAGAACACAAAGCGTTTGTTTCAGGTCAGATTACATGTTTTGAGTTATCCCAGTGTCGGCTCTTTGGGGATCTCCTGTGTATTTTTAATGTGAAAAGTTGCTCTTTTGGCTTGATGAGAACTCATTTTCCCTAAGGCTTGTTAATTTGAAGACTCCTCCACAAGACCCAATATTTGCCAGGAGCTGCTCAGAACACAGCTCTCCAAGGTGAGAAGGAAGTTTCCTGTTCAGCATTTACGCTCAGCCCCAAGACTGAAGAAAACAGGCTATTCCAGCTTGTAGAGATAAGCACATGCTTAAGCACTTTGCTAGTTCACGCAACACGGTTTATGAGCTCTAAGTATCCATGATGTACACCTCACAACCACTCCCTTGCTTGAGCTCATAAGGCAGGAGATTGAAGATTTTCCTGACATTAACATACCGAACGTTAATAAAATGTATTTATTCCTATCTGCCTGGGAATACTTCATTGTAATTTTGCAAAATATGATTTATGCAACTCTGGGGATACATAAATCGCTGATAAAAATAAACAAGCAAAAAATATTTTAGCTGAGTGATAACAGAACCACATCATGGACTTTTTAATGTTTTGGTTGTAATCATTCATCTCAGAGGATATGACAAATAAACTCATCTTAGTTTACCTTGCAGAAGAAGTTAATCATACCTGCGTTTCTCAGAAACCTGAGTTTGTAGTCAACAACAACTCTGGTGTGAGGATTATAGAATCCGTCACCACAGTCGTAACAGCCTTCTGGGATTTTCCTGGGAGGATCTAGATTTGTAAGCTGAGAAATGCCTGA
>JANVCC010000185.1:2060199-2122403 GCA_025345505.1 Todiramphus chloris collaris
GGGGGCGGGGCCCGCGCGAAGCGGCCTCCCGCCCCCCTCCCCGCAGCCCCGCGCACGCGTGGTCGGCGGGGCGCGTGTCCGCGGCTGCGCGCTGGCGGGCGCGGCCCCGAGGGGAGCTCAAGGAGAGCGGCGGCCGCCGCCATGCCCGGCTCCTTGCGGGTGCCCTCGCTGGAGGAGCTCGATGTGCAGGAGGTGAGTGAGCGGCCGCGCGGCCCTTCCCGTCTGCGGGGAGGCCCCGGCGGGCCCCGGCCGCTCCCATCGCCGCTCTGCCCCGCTCTAGGTGACGGTCAGCTCGGCCGTGCTGAAGGCCGCGGCCCACCACTACGGCGCGCAGTGCGACCGGCCCAACAAGGAGTTCATGCTGTGCCGCTGGGAAGAGAAGGACCCTCGGAAGTGCCTGCGGGAGGGCCGGCAGGTCAACCAGTGCGCCCTCGACTTCTTCAGGTGAGCGGGGCCCGCAGCCCCCCCCCCGGTCCCGGCCCCTCGCCCCGCGGAGGCTCCCGGGGTGAGGGTGTTCCGAGGGGGCTGCCGGTGCCCTTGCCGGGCTTTGCCGTTCGAGCCTTGGCAGCCCCTCGGTGTAAGTCACAGTGCTGGCCCTGCCGCGGCCTTAGGCGTTAACGCTGCCTCCGAAACCCCTGAGAGTAGAGGCCATGCCCTTTCTGTCTTTTATTTACTTAGACTTCATCCTGAAGGTAGGAGACGGGGTGTCCGGTGGAGTTTCACTAATCTTTGAACAAGCAACATCAATAAAGGGATGGTTGGATAGTAGGGACAGACTGCGACATTGATAACCTTGTAGATAGTGTTTATCTCCAGGAGCAGGACAACAAGACATCCCGAGGCACCCGAGCGTGCAGAACAGGCAAGAACCAGCAAGAATAAGGATTTTAGGCTTTAGGTCATTAAAAGAACACAGTGATGAAGAAGAGAAGATGAAGTAAATGTCCACCAGAGGTCATGGAAGACCCCCGAGGGCAGAAAAGACCCTAACCCTAATTTTATTATGCATGCTCAGACTAAATGAATGCCAGGAACCCATTAGCATAAGCCTGCCCTTTCTAAGGAATATAACGAAGATGTACGTTTAGCCTGCAAATAAACTGTGTACCCGGCTTGTGTCAGTGCGTGCATTCGGAGGAGTGATCCCCTGTGCGTCCGGCACCGCAAAATAAAGCATGCCTGCTTAATAGCTTTGGTTATTGAGTTTTTCACTGCATCAGTCCTTTCACGTTAAGCTTCGTGGCCTCAGTTCCCAAGTAGGTTGCTCAGGTTTTTGCCAGGTTAGCAAAGGAGGGCCGAGGGTGCTTCTGCACTTTGTATCTGTAGTGTGAAATCCAGGAAACCGACTGAAGCTTTGCGCTGTCTGTCCTCTCTGTTTCACAGGTAGCTATTGTGAAAGCTCAAGCAGATAGAACATTTGCCACTTCTGACCAAAAATGTAAATCCAAGGCGTGTGCCAATATGTTCTTAAGTTGCTGGTAAAAGGCCTGCTTTAATTAGCTCAAAGCATGTCCCCTTGCAGTATAGCAGCTAGCTGCCAGAAACCTCTCTTCCAAGTGTGTCTTATTGAGCTCAAGACACCAAATTAATTTGAAGGCGTTCTGTATGTACACTAAGGTATTTGGCAAGACAAGGATCTCTGGAGGAGCTGTGTACATCTGCCTGGGAGGGATACCTCCCGCCTCTTAGCTAATTTACTGCTGTCCCTACTTGCAGCTACAATGGTACAACTCTTACTGATGTTGGTATCAAGTTCTGTTTATTAATGCTTCTAATACTCACTTCTCTGAAGGCTTCAAATGTTTCCAAAAACTTAAAACTACAAAAGCCGCTTTATCACAAGGTGAGGTTTGAATAAGAGAGAAAAACATTTAAAGTGAGGTGCTTGCTAATGGTTTTCTTCCCGTGGTTCTCTTCCAGGAAGGTCAAGATGCACTGTGCGGAGCCGTTCACCGAATACTGGACGTGCATTGACTACTCCAACCTGCAGGAGCTCCGTCGGTGCCGAAAGCAGCAGGCAGTGTTCGATAACTGCGTCCTGGACAAGTTGGGTTGGGTGAGACCTGATCTGGGCGAGCTCTCCAAGGTAACTTCATACCTTTCTGATGGGGTAGCCAGGTTTTTCTCCCTTCTTATGGACTTCTTGTCCAGAACGGGTTTCAAACTCTTCTGCTGGCCAGAAGGTGATTGATGAACAAAACACTGGAGGTTGTAGACTTAAAGTCAATACTGTCAGTATACTCCAGGGTTGCTTTCCCAGAAGACTTACGCTTGTCTTACAGACAGTGACACTTAATCTTGATTTTTTTTTTTTTTTGCCTTTCCCAATGCAGAAACCTTCCCTTTATGAGTGAAGCTCACACACACTGAGATCTACTCTATAGTTGTGCATGAAACGCCCCTTCCCTCCCTTATTTTAGAAGCAGTCTGTAGATAGGAGCTCTCATCAGATCAGCAATGTGTCCTTAGTGGTGTTTGGCACTTCCTGGTAGTGCTTCCTCTAAGTTCTGACTCAGTCTGGCTTTTCTGTTAACTGCTGTGAGGAGTTGTAGCATTCCTCCTTTTTTCTTTCCAGGTTACGAAAGTGAAGACAGACCGTCCTCTGCCTGAGAATCCCTATCACTCTAGACCTAGACCAGAGCCAAATCCACCCATTGAAGGAGAGCTGAAGCCTTCCCCGTTTGGCAGCAGGATGTTCTTCTGGAGCTGGTGAAGTGAGCGGACTGCGCTGGAGCTCCAGGGCACAGATGTTCCGCTCCCACATGTACATTGTCCAGCATGCATTGGGTATATAACTTTTAATGATTAAAGAACCCCAAACTTACATGGCTTAGTGGACTTATTTAAATGTGCTCACACATCACGGCAGCTAAAAAACTATTTCCCTGTTGCACACAGTGCTCTGCAATCCTGTAGCCCTTGGATCCTCTTAGCACTGCTAACGACAGTTGGTTGATGGTGACTACTGGGCTTGTGTGAGATGTGTGGAAATGTGGCTTGAGTCTTTGACTACTGCTCCAACCAGTTGAAAACTGGCCTGAGACTTTATTTCTGTACTTAATGAGAACTTTATTTACTGAGAGTGCCGCCCCTTGGGTCAAGGAAACCTTGATGGTGAAGAATGTCTTCTCTCAGTCTAGCAGCTGATCGTGGTGCGTTTTTTCCCTAAGGGACTCCTATAGGTTTAACCTGAAATCTGTCTTGGAACAAGGGTTGAGTGGAATCTGTGGTATTTGCTGGGTATGAGGTAGTGCTGGTCCTGTTCACTCTGCCTGCCAGCTGCTGGTTCCTCACACAGCCAGGTTACTGGCTTCTGGATTTTTACTTTTTACTGGGGGGTGGGGACACACAAGATACTTCAGAAAAAAATCACGTTACATTTTCAACACCTTTAAGGAAAAACTATCTGCTAAAGGATCTTGTCCCATTAAGCAGTGTAAGAAGGTGACTTGTCTCCTGTCAACTTGAGGGGTTTGGGGCAGATCCTTCCCGTGGTCTCACTGGGATACACTTTTTGGTAGAGAAGTAAATGAGCTTGCTTTAATTTCTAAGCTTTTCTGCAATATCTAAAAGTTGTATGTTCCATAAGGAGTAGAACTGGTCTTTTGTCCACTTCTGTCCAATAGTAAGAATCTTACTACAAAGGTCAGGAAAAATTAGATGAACTTGTTTTCACAAAGCCACCTGTGGTTTAGCTTGCTGGGGTCAAGATTGAGTAGTCTGAACCATAGCAAGGATCTGAGTAGTGCTTTGCTCCTGGAGTAGCCTGGCCGTGAGTAGGATCTGCAGATTTACCATTGCCTTGTTTGCGGGAGGATCAAACTGTCCTGGGTCTGTAGCTGCAGCATGTGTTTCTGATCCGTGGAGCTAGAGGGAAAATTGTAATTAATCTAAAAATAGCTCAGGCACTGTGTGGCTGGGGGGTTCCTGCTACTTTCTGCTTGGGTGTGTGGACTGAAACTCGAAGCAGGTGCCACGGCACATGTTTGAATTTTAATGCACACCTCACGTCGTCTCAGCAGCTCCTCATCCCGCTCTGTGAGGTGCTCTGCACCTTTGCAGCTTCTCCTTGCAGATCCCTGGCCGTGTTTCGGAGCAGCCACGTCCTGCTGGAGAAGGATCACCCCTTTGCTGCAGGGATGGAAACTGGGACGGGCTTGAGGTCTAATGACATTCAGCTGAGGGAGAGAAATGAGGTTTGGCAGAGTAGAGGAGAAATTGTTCTGGGATGTTAACACGTGTCACATCTGATCTCTTGTTGCTGACCCACTCCAATAGTTAGGCAACCTTGCAGAAAGACTTTAGATACTACTTACTATGTTTTGCTAATAACTTACTATTGTCAGCATAATGCATGAAACATTGCACCGCAGAACATCTGCTTTTAAATAATCAGGCGTGGGCATTCCAGTAGTCAGCCCCTAATTGTAATTAAACAGTGTTTTTCCCATTAAATTGCTTCTGGAAAAAGGAGGACATGCATAACTGGGGGGACAGCTTTTTTAAACAGCCTCTCCAAACCCCACCCTTACATGGGCTGGTGCTGTAAGGGGGGGGGGGGGGGGGAAGAAGTGATTTATGTGACAGCCTCAAAGGTTTAAGATCATTCATCTGTTTCGTAACAGCTGAATCTACCACCTCTTGGGTCAGGGGTGGCTTTGCTGGTAAATGATGCCCTGGCCACCTTTCAAAGTGAGGATTAAGGATCCGCTGGCTGGGATTCCCTCCACGGTTTCACGCAGGAGTGGGCAGGTGAATGTACAAAAGAGAACCGCAGGGGAGGACGACAAAGTGGTAAAGTTAAGTTGAATTCAGCTGTACTCTGAGCATTTCTCTCATTAACCTCTTTGAGATAATGGCTTCTTATCTTCTATCTCTCGGCTGAACGTGCAGCGTTGCCAGAGCTCCGCTTCTTGGCGCTTCGGACGGGGCCCGTGTGTAGCTCTTGCTGTGCAAAATCATCGTGTGGCTTTACTCAGAACATAGATGCCCCCTTTGGAGCTGTAATGTTTTCTTGGAAACTTTAGAACAAGTGAATGTCAAGATTGAGTAAAGACCATAAAAGTATTTTTGAGGAATGTCTCTTGACGTTTTTTTGGCAGATGGAGAGCAGACGCGGACAGATTCAACACAGAGATTTTACTGGTGATGTGAGAAGCGTTATTTGTTATGTTGGAGGCTCTTAGCTCAGCCAGAGCTTCTAATCACATGTGTCCAATTAGCAAAATGCTGAGCCACACTGTGGGTGAGACTGGGCAGAACCTGCTCTGTTCCTTCAGATCACGGGTGGGAAGAGTAAAATCCTGGTGTGATTTCTGATCCCAGTAAGGGAGGGGTGTGTGCCTCCGGTTGTGCGGCGCTGGCACAACAGCATCCTTCTGAAGAGAGTGTCCCTCTCCAAGACATCTGGCAGTGGGATGTGGCCTGATCTTAAATGGTTCTGCTTAACTCCCAAGACAAAAGGGCTGGAGAAGGTGAACAGTCACCCAAAAAGGCTAGGAGTCCAACTTGGCTTTATAGCCACCAAACCTGAGCAAGTAGGGACAAGTAATGGGTGTTATTTAGCTCTCCCGGTTCTGTGGCATGTTATATTATGCATGTTATCATCCCTGATAAAAAAGGGACTCCCAGGAGGCAGTTCAGGTGGAATTAATCTGTCTAGAGCAAACTTCTTGCACTCCTCTTCCTCTGCCCTTTCTTGCAGTACGGTTCTGGAGTGGGTAAGTACGGCAGATCCTCCCACCTCCCTTCCTCAGAGGAGCACCTTTATACCCAGGACTTGTATCACCCTGCACCTTTAAAGAACCTTTTACTTTCAGGCCAAGGATATTCCTGTGAAGCCAGAGAAGCAATCAGGAGGATGACTCTGTAAGATGCTCTGGCAGCGCTGCTGGAGCCGGAGGGTTTGGAGCTGGGCCGGTCTGGTACCAACCGGAGATTCCAGACTCCCTCTGGTGGCTGCGTTCACAGCATCGCTGGAGGTTCCACCACTGTCAAAGTCCAAAGGCTGCTTCAGCACTGATGAGAGAAACTTGGTTAGGCCTTTTGTCCCTGCTACAAAGTTCACTGGAATGTTGTCTCGACTTGATTTTTCCTGTATCTCGAAACTCTCGAGTATGTAGTGAGAAGAGGAAGAAAAATGGTTGGAAAGCATCCTGATCCCCTCCATCACTTTTGGTATTTCTTAAGGAAGTTAAGGCAGAGACAAAGTAGATGGAGGTGGTTGGGGAATCCTAGCCTGGATTGTATTTCCTGCTCTGAATCCAGACAGGGGGTGTCCCTGGTGGTGCAGAGAACAGGACAGTTCTCGACCCACGGGACAGTGGTATGAGTGTGTGACAGGCAAACGAGGGAAACGGGTTAATAGAGTGTTTAACTTCGTGTAAAAACACGTTATTTCTTTTTATTAGGAATAGACATAACCTCACTAAGTGGTTTTAATAATACAACCTTGCCCTTCTGTTAACAGTTCTATGGCTTTTCACGTGAGCCCTTCAAGGTGGGGACTTGACCCGGGTCTGTTCTAAGAGACTTGGTGCGTGGTTGTGTGTGGTGCAAATAAAACTTTGGCAAAGGGAGAAAAATCTGAGAAAATGCAGAACAGCAACCTAGAAGCAAGAAGTCTGGAGTGTGATTTTGGATATTAAAGCAGTGAAACAGCCTGGCAAGCAGAAGCAGATGCAGGTCAGCGAGGCTGCTCGCTTGGCAGTGCAGGGATTTCTGCTTAGGGTCTCTTTCTGATTCCATAACAAGTTTCTCTGCTCCCTTACGTGTATTTTAAAAGCTTTGGGCAGCCTAAGGTGCATGTGGGTGCCAGTTCCTCCTGGGCACAATGTCTGTGCCTGGCGAGAACGATGCAGCGAGGGCAGGCGATGAAGAGAGGGCTGTTGCCTGTGTGTTCCAAGTCTGCCTGGCTAGCTGAGAGCTGCTCTGGGCTAGCAGAGGGCTGGGACTGAAGCAATAGCTGCTGGGACATGAAGAGCTTTGCTGTGCTCGACCGGATCCAGGAATCAGGGCACAAAGAAAAGATGTGAGAACGCTTTAATAAGGTAAAAGCTCTTCTATCTTGCCTGCATCCCAAACATCTCTCCACCGCCACTGCGCTCGCTGCCTGCGAAATAGCACAGGTCACATTTGTCTCTCGCAGATGCCTGAACAAAAGGATTCCAACCTGTGTGTTCCTGGGCTCTGGGCTGGGCTGGCAAATGCAGATGGTTCAAGTGAGTGTTTTGTTCCTGCTGTGTTCAGCAGCACAAAATGGTGAACAGCTTTTGCTGGTTTGGTAGGGTTTAAATTAATTTCTCCCTTCTCACCAGGGGAAATGAGGGCTGGGAAGAACGGCCATGCCTGTTGCTTTGTTAAGCTTGGCTTTGGCTCCGATGCTGGCACCAAGAAAGGAAATAAAATACAGGGAAGGGGAGCTTTATAAAAGAGCTATGGGTCTGCTCCCAAGTTGATAGGTTAAACCGTACAAAACCCTGACTCTGAGGCATTTGCTCTAACATTTGTGAAGTCAGCATGGCAGCTCCGCTAAGGGCTGTGAGTCACCCCGAGGGTGGTTCAGCTCTTTCTGAGCAGCGGCACAGCCCTCTGCTTCCCTGCGAACGGGAATTTGAATGGGGTCAGAATTACCCCTTTGCTTAGAGCACTGCCTGACCTCTGCTTTGTTCTCGCTGCCTCCTGTTCAGACCGGCACAGAGCACGGAACCCGACCCATCTTCGGAGAGAAAAGGGCTGGATGGAGCCCTTCGGAGGGGAATCACATCGACTGGAACCGTCCATCCCCGCCACCCCTCCTGCCCCAGACTCTCCCCAGACTCCTGCATCCCAGCTCTGCCCGGCGGGCTGCGGGCAGGTGTGGCCGGCCTTGGCTCTGGCCGGCAGGAAGGCGCGGGCAGCGGGGCTGACCCCGGCCATGTGCTCACAGCGGGAGGCTCTGCCCGTCCCCAGGCGCGCCCGCGGGCGCTCGTGGCAGCCCGGCTGCTCCAGGCTAAACAGAGGAAGGTGAGGGTCAGCAGCAGAGAGCTCTGCCCAAGACTCAGGAAGCACATTTTGGCAGAGGAAAGAAATACAATACAAGCAGGGAGGGAAACTCAGCTTCCATCCAACCCCCTCCAAGAAGCTGTTGGCTGCCTACAGCTGCTGGAGTCTTTACTATCAGTTATTGGGCTCTTTATTGTTACAGGCTTTCGTGTGTTTGTTTTCTGTATTTTACACCAGCACGTTGCAGAGGGGAAAGAATGGAGCAACACCAGAGTAGCACGAACCGGAGGGTAGAGCCCTGCACTGGGAGACAGGCAACCCAGCTTCCCTTTCCTGCCTGACACTATCTCATTGTGTGGCCCTGGGGCATGTCACTTCCCTCTCTGCCCCGGCTCCTCTGTGCGATGGGGTGGGTCCACCCAACCGAGAACTCTCTGCTTGTTTACTCTTGTCTTTGTCCTTGGGAAGTGTCTGAGGGGAAGCTCTGCCTGGCATGGACCGGTCTCTCATGGGGAGCCACAGCCGAGCGATGTTCTCCTGCCTGGGGGCGAGCCACAGGAGCCACGCTCAGCCCCGGAGGCAGCGATGGGCCCATCACCTTGTGTGGGGGCAGCAAGGGGCCCATCACCCTGTGTGGGGGCAGCGATGGGCTCATCACCCTGCCCTCGGCTCAGGCAGGCAACTGTCTGCTGTTTGAAACCCTTCCCTCCGCAGCCTCTGCCCATTCTGCCCTGTTGGCACAACAGCTGGCAGGCAGCGCTGAGAGAGGGAAGGCAAGCGGAGATCTCCCTGTCTGAGTGAAGGAAAATGAGGAATGCCACTGAGCGGTCTTGGAAGGGTATTTCCCGATTCTGAAGACCATGGTTCCGTCTGTCCTTTCAGAGACCTTCCAGCTCTGAGCTGTTCTTTGCAGTGGTGCCTGTGCCATGTCTGGAAGTGGCTGCGTACGGGCGGCCGAGGAGCAGGGAGGTGGTGGAAGTGGCTGCGCACGGGCGGCCGAGGAGCAGGGGAGGTGCTTACAGGAGGGAAAGTCCCCCAAACACATGTAGCACCAGTGCACAGCACTTGTCCTGGCAAGCCCCACTCTGCTCCCCATCATCACTTGCTCAGAGCCTTTGTTTCTTCTAACCATGAGTGAAACCAGTTGTGGGATGTTGTGCTCAGGGCATGACATAATCGGAGTCTGGGACTCCACTGGAGGAATCCTTTTGAAGATAGAGTGGTCTGGCTAATTACAGTAAAACTCTGAAGGTGCTGCACTCAAAACGATTAACAGTTAATAAGTGGGGGTTTCTGCTTTCTGCTGCTTTTTGCTAAGAAACAAAGCAGAGCAATTCCGGCTCTGTCAGCGGGGTTTGCTTTTAGGAAGGAGATCAGTCAGGGGCACACTCACACGTTCTCACAAAGCCGTTGCCCATCTCTGTGTTGTTTAATTTGATTAAAAATACAAGTCACTTCCTTGCTCCTTTCCCTGTATGTTGCCGTTCCAGGTTTCTTTAATCCTGAGCAGTGACAACAGCCCGCAGGACTCATTTGCTGTTTGTTGACATTTTCACTTTCTGATGCGCATTCTTACCCTGCCCCGTGGAGTTCAGCTTGTGTCGCCCACAGAGGGATGGTTGGAGGAAAGGCAGCACTGGCTGGAAATGCCCCTTCCACCCTCTCCCCCTCCCAAAACACCCACGCTAACAAGACACGTCAATTCTGAATTTGAATATCTACTTCCACATATAGTCCTCTTTAGCTGTTACCGTCCTTAGAATATTTACTATCCATCCCAGAGTCTTTATCGTGTTTTTGAGAGGCTGTGTCACTACACGTCACCCGTAGTAAGTCCGTAGTGTCTCGTTCTCCGCTGCGTACAGGTCTGCTCCGCCTCGGCGTTCCTGCCAACCCGTACCCGTGTGCTGCTGTCCTGTCTCCGGCAGACGTGCACGGGCTGCCCTGGGGTCACAGGGGTTGGTGTCCCACCTACAGCTCCAGCCTCCACGGTCCATAGGTGTGAAATTCCGTGTGCCCGACAGAAGCTGCGAGGGGTCAGCGTGTGACAGCTGAGGCTGTGGAGGACCTGGGTAACGTCAAGCCCCATTTTGGGGTTTCTTCCAGATGTCACAGACCAACTGCCCCATGCATCTACAGGGGAGAAGGGCCAAGCCACACAAACACTACTGGAGCCCCTTGTCCACCTGCCTCCAACATTTCCAGAGTACCAGCAGCTCCAGAGGAGCAACCAGAGCTACTGGGTCCTGGCGCTGGGCCGAGCCCCTTGGTGGGACGTGGGTGGCTGGGCCCTGGCGTGGCAGGCAAAGGACTGGCGGAACAAAACTGAATTGAAATGATTCTTTTCCTCTCCCCTTGGCCTGTGAGGAAATCTTTTTCCATTTACTATAAAACATGGTTCTTAATAGTGCTGAAGTGTTCTACGTATTTTAAATAAACATGAGTGGATTTGAGCCCAGGAGGACATGAAAGAATGCAGCATTTGCAGGGTACCGGCCCGGCACACATGTCAGCAATTTGGCTGCCTTGTGTACTTTGGCTTTTAAAAAAGCATTTAAAAGTAAACAAATGAAGGAAAATCTGGCAGCTGGATTTCAAAGTAAATTGCTTTCAGCTGATATACCCCGTTTCCAGCTTGCTTGGGTAGTATCAAACCATACACATCCAGCAAGAAGAGTGAGCGGCCAAGGAGAAGAGCGGGGGCGGGAGAGAGAACAAAAGCAGGGAAGTTCTGTGGATTTAATTCTTCCATTTCCTTCCTTTGCACCAAACACTCCCTGCCTGTCACTGCCCTCGTGTCAGACAGGCAGGTTCACGCTTCAAACAGCAAAGCATGTTCCATCTTCTCTTGGCTCCTATTCTGCCAGGTTCTGCCTCCCTTCTATCAGCCCTGGAGCAGGGATGGGATGGGATGGGATGGGATGGGATGGGATGGGATGGGATGGGATGGGAGTAGCATCCATGGGATGACATTAGTTGGCAGAGCTGAGCCCTATACTGAGCTGAGACCTGCAGTGGTGCTTGAGCTGCTCCATCAAACATTCGCCCCCACTGAGCATGGGGAGAGCCTCATCCCGCAGCCCCCTGTAGGACACGGCCCCAAACCCCATAGACCAGTGGGATGAATCCACCCTTCAGAGGTCCCTGCAGGCGAGGGCCAGGGACTGCCAGCCCGGGAGGCATCACCCCTTTGCCGGCAAAGGGAAGCAGAGCTGGAAATGACAGAGATAACACGGTCATTAGAGGAGCAGAGGCTGTGATGAGGCCCCGCTCCTCCGGAAGGGCCTGGTGAGTTCCCCCGAAGGAGGGGACTCAGCAAATGCTGACAGATAATAACGAGGTCCCGGGCTGGACAAAGAGGGGAGGTTGCTGAGGTCACGCTTTGGCTCAGCTCTGGGCTCCTTCTGCTTTGACTCGCGTTTCCTCAAGTTTATAAAACTTTCTGCGGGTTGGTTCAGTGGAAAGGGCAGAGGAAACTGGTGGGTCTTCAATCCTGGCGCTGCGGGGCCGGGGCAGGGCTGCTCGGAGCCCTCCAGCAGACCCTGCACGCCTGGCAAAGGTGCCTGGGGCTGTCAGAGGCGCACACTGCGAGCTCAGGGCAAGGGTGGCAACCACCGAGCATCCCTTAGGGGCTTCCAGTGGAGACACGAGCTCCAGTGCAGAGCCTGGGGGACCCGGGCAGAGCACAGAAAGCCCCAGTGTGGCCTTGGTACGAGCACGGTGGCTCGTGGCCCCGTGGGACGGCACCAGTGGGGCCTGCCTGTGCGGGCAGCCGTGGCATCTGTCTGTTTGTTTGGGAAGCGAGGCCGTGCGGCAGGCGATGCCACACTCACAGGGTGCCCCGCTGCCACCCCCTGCCCCTCGGGCACCCACGGGCCAGGGAGGGAGCACCGTGAGCCCCTCAAACGGCTCCTCTCCTCCCTGTAACTCAGCAAAGGAGCTCCCTTTCCTGGCTCAGGGATCAACCTCTGGGCTCCTGGCAGTGCAGAGGTGCTGCCGGCCGTAACCTCCCAGGAGGAACGTGTGGGGTGAGCAAGGTGGAAGGCAGAAGGCAGCCGGGGCTCAGCCGGCGTCCTCAGCACGCGCTGCCACGGCCGAAGCCAGCAAGGCTGGCAGTGCCCACGCTCCGGCACAGCGCTCATTATCCCTTGGCACGGGAGTCCCCTGGCACTGCTGTTGGGAGCTGGCAGCACCCACATGCACCTGCCGGCACCAATGAGCTCACCGGCAATTTCTTGGCTCTTGTTAGTGTGGTGGAAAGTCATTTTTTTGGGCCCTTTCCCCTCTGCCACCCTCATGGGCTCCAGCACCGTGCCCGGTCTGGTGGCAAATGGGGCTGCCGAGCTTTGCTCCAGCTTGGGAGGCACATCTGCATCTTTTGGGTCCCATCAGCTTTGAATCATCATTTTTTTAATGTTATTTTTGAGAGCAAAGCAGCTGTGTGGGGCCCCCACCCTGTCTCCCACGAGCTGCAGGGCACAGGGTCTCCTCCATGCTGGGAACGGCCATCCCAGCTCTGGGAAACTCAGTGCCCCCGCGGCACGCGCTCCCTGGGGACCACTTTGCTTCGCCTCCTCACACGGGGCTGGGGTTCTCCCTGCCTGGCTTTGCTGCCTGCTCTGGCTGGAGCAAAATTGGAGGGTAACCACCTTCACATCCCCCGCGCCCGAGGGTTGGGGTCGGTCCCGAAGCGCTGAGGCAGCGGCCGCGGGTATGAAGTGGGGAACGTGGGGAACGCTGCGGGATGGAAACAACCCCGGCGGAGACAGTTGTTCTGGATGTCCCTGTGATTAACGGGAAGAATATGTAAATGTATATGGCCGTTGCCATAGCTACGGCAGGAATCCCGGCTGGTGCTGGGGAAGGCAGAGCCCCTGGCCCAGCCCGGGTCAGGATTTGCATTCCCAGCACAGCAGCACCCCGCGGTACTGGTGTGGGAGCAGCCAGGCTGTGTGACCCCCGTGCCACCGCCGTGTGCCCAGCATGGGCAGGGGTCCCACTGCTCACCACCCCACAGCCCCCGGCTGCTGCACAGCAACATCAGCCTGGGGTGCTACAGCCCCTCGCCAAGGTGGGTGCACCCCCAGCCTGGTCATGTTCTCCCCAGGGAGAAAACACCTTCATGGGAGGGGTGTCCCTCAGGTCCCATGGTCAGGGCTTGTCACACAGCAGCAAAAAGCCAGGAGTTGGATGGGGATGCTCAATGTGCCCATGACCTTCCCACTCCAGGTGCACCAAACCCCCAGGACCACCCAGCCCACCTCACACCAAGGAGAAGCCCTCCCCAGCAGCTCATTTCTGGCTGATCCTATAAAGCTGGGAAGGAAAAGGGGCTTCTTCTGTAGGGAGCCTGTGAAGCCTCCTCCTCTGCCTGCAGCTCTGGTGAGTGCTGTGGGTCCAGGGCTGCAGGGAGGTGGGCTGTGCCATGGACTGGGCTGTGTCACCCACAAACGTGGCTATCACTAGCTGTGGCAGGAGCCCTTGTGCATTGGTGGGCATTGTGCGTGCTGTTGGCAAGTGCTTGTGCCCCTGCAGAAGCCCTGACCCCCAGGATGTGCTGGGTGGCTGCACCAGTGGGGGAGGTTGAAACCTGCTGGTATTCAAGCGCTCAGACCCCCAAAGCTCCGGGTACCTGTTGTTTGCACATCCCCTTCCACCTGCAAAGGGGCGAGCAAAGGGCATTTAAAGCTCCATGAAAAGAGACTGGTTCCTCCTGTGAACCAAGGAACGCCGGAGGGATGAGAACTGTGCCCACACCCGGTGAAACTTGTGCCATGGGTGGCATTGCCAGGCTGTGGCTCTTCTGGTGGTGGGGGTTGCTCAGCGATGGGTTTCATGTCGAAAAAGTTTGTTTTTGTCTTTATTCTCAAACTATTTTGCAAACCTGGCTTGAAGCAAGCCTGTGGGTTGCCACTCCCAAACTGGAGCCCCTCCAGGCATGGCTGGTGAGGTTGGGCAGGGACTCTGTGTTGCCAGCACAGCCCAGGGCTGTCCCCGCACCAGCTACAGCCCCTCCTGGGACTGGAAGGCAGCAGGGGTGTGGGGACCCTGACCCCGCAGCCCCCTCCCTGGCCAGCCCTGGGTTTTTCCATGGTCTGATGGCTGGGCCGGTGCCGACGGGCAGCGTGCACGGCGAGGCTCGCTCTCTGCCGTTTCCTTATAATTTAAGAGTCTTCCTCACATTAATCTTTTTATTTTTATTTTGACAAATGTATGTTTCCAGGAAGTTGCTGAGGTCAAAGCAGCATCTGTTGCTCGTTATTTTGGGGGATGCAGAGGGTCTTTGTGAGGGTTTCCAAAGCAACAAGGAATTAAGTGGTTTGTAAAGCGGAGAGGAGGAATGAGAGCGGGCAGGGGCTTCCCGAAAGGCGGCTGAAGATGCTGATGAAAATCAGACCAGCTTGCCTCTATTTTCTTGGAAACTTGATCTATTTTTCTTGTACCACTGTCAGCCCAACTCCCGTATTTCAAGTACTTGGCCACCACAAGCTCCGTGTTCCAGTGCTGGGATTAGCGAGGCCCCGGCCAGATGCGCTCTCCCTGGGTCGAGCTGCACTGGCAGGGAGGACGTGGGCACTGTGGGATGGGAGCAGAGAGAAGCTTTTGGGAGCTGCAGCACGTGTCCCCTGGCATGGTTCTGGCTGGGGACACAGACTGGAGACCCCCCAGGACAGGCATATACCCAACCTCCACCATTTCCACCCCAGCATCGTCTTGTCCCCTAAAATCGCACCACAAATCGCCCAGCGTGTCCCATGGGGGGGTCTGTGGCAAGAGCTGCTTTTTTTTTTTTTTTCCTTTTTCTCTTTTTTTTTCTTTTTTTTTTTTTTTCTGCAAAACAACCCAAGGAGGGTCCTGTGCCAAGGCGAGGGCTGTGAAGAGCCCAGGAGATTTATCGCTGAGGAAATACTTTCTCCAGCGAGGGCCGGTGGCCGCAGCAGGAACAATGGGAGATTCGCAACGTGAACAAAGCTGATTTCGTTCTTCTTTTTATCAATGCGTTTTCCTTGCGGATCCTCCCTTCCTGGAAGTGGGAGATGCAGCTTCCCCCGCGCGCCGGCCGTGTAATCAGCAGGAATGGCCATATCCTGGCTGGGAAGCGAGCTGTGAAACGCTGTCACCCGCCGGGATTTATGAGCCCGTGACAGCGGCCAGCGGCGGGGCTGGCCCGGGGACAAGGTGCCAGGGCGCGTGCAATATCCACGTATTCTTTCTCCTCCTCGCCGGGTCCCCGGGGAGCTGCCAGAGGAAGTTAATGGATTAGACACACACGTTCCACTTGATTTTTATTTTTTATTGCCGTGTCTTTCTAAATGCCTTTAGCAGACGCGCAAGCACAATGGGGTCGGGCGGTGAGCGTCCCGGCCGGGCGGGCAGCGGGGCAGCAGCCTGCCTGGAAAGGTCACTACAGAGAGTGTTTGCCTGGGGACACGGGGACAGCCTGTCCTGAGCGGGGACGGTCCTTCCCCGCTGGGGAGGGCTCACGGGGGCTACGCTCAGCACCGGCTCTTTGCCGTGGAGAGGCAGAGTTAAGATGACTCCAGCTTCTCCACAGATGAACCGGTGACCTCAGGGCATCACAGCACCCGGCCCACAGGGATACTGGCACCCGGCAGAGCTGGTGGGCGCTGAGCAGGTCTTTCACCACGTCTGGAGCTTCGTGTCCTTCTCGGGGGGCTCACACCTGTGAAAGGGGACAGCGTCGCTCCTGGGCTCGCGCTCCTGCCACGCCGCATTATGCAATCCTCGATACAGGGAATATGAAATAATTATTCTAAGTGATCAGATTTTAATTATGCAACACAGAGGATGATTATTGTATGCCAAATTGGTGCCGAGTGCTTAGTTATGTATATGCCAAATTTAGTCTATACTATTATACCCAGTGGGTGGCCTTAGACAATCAGGAAGTAATTAGTTTTGCTGGAGGTTGTTCGCCTGCCTGGTTCGCTGTGCTGTCTGGGGAGCGTCTTGCTGCGCTCTGTGAATACCGCGGGCTCGGAGTTCAATACCGTCTTTTTGTGACAAGCTAATAAGCTGTCTGCATGGCGGCCTGTAATTAGTGCTGTCGATATTCATTTGGAGACGGAGACCGCGCTGAGCGACGGCGCTTCCCTTTGTCGAGGCTCTCGGCCGGTCCCTCCTCGCCGGTGCGGAGGGATGGGGATGCGGCTGGGTGCCGGATGCGCTCGCGTGGGTGCAGCACCCTTGGCTCCCCACCAAGGAAAGCACCCGGTCATGAGGGGGTTGAACCCCTGAGATTGAAACCTGTCCCCCACCCACCACCGTGCTTGGTCTCGCTCTTCATGGGGTGATTCCATCAGCCCTGGGCAAGGGGTGTCCTGGTGCCCTGTCCCGTGCCACTGGCTGGGAAGGCTGAGCTGGCGTGTGGTGTAAGGGTGGTGGGGACATGCAGGGGGCTTGGGCCAAGGGTGGGCATCCTCTCTGCAGCACTGTGGGCTGCTCCCAGGGAGCTCCAGCCATCTCCAGGTGATAGATACTGAGGTGCTGCATGGTCACACCTCTCCAGGCAGCCTAATCCTGCAGGGTCTGGGCGTTTCTGTCGGGGTCTCACATGCAGAATTTCTGGGGAGCCTAGGGCCACGTTGGCTGGGAGGTCACTGGGGCCACCGTGGCATTGCCTCCCTGGGATACCATTTACAGCTGGTCAGTGTTGTGGGGCACCAGGAACCAGCCACGTACACGAGAACAGCCTGGATCTGCCGGGTGGGAATTGTCTGAAGTACGGAGCAACTTTTACCTCTGTTACACAAAGGAAACTTTCCTCCTCTTTTTGTTGGAGATGCTCACTCCATTGAGATGATTGGCATACTGGAGAGCTGAGAAACTAAATTGTTTATACACTAATGAATAGAAGCTTGATTGCAAGATCCTGTTTGGAAAATTATAGTGCTGAATTGAAGCCGTACAATTACATCCAAAATGCTGCATATTCATTTCATCTGCTTTGCATAGAGATTAACAAGCGAGCCCTGAAGCAGACTCTGAAATTAAAGCTAACACCAGATTTAGTCACAGGTTACAAACTAAATGGCATTGTTTGATGGATATGAATCTTTACCACCTGCCTGCCTGATGATTGCTAGCAGCTCACCAGACAGCAAAGGAAAAAGTTTCTTCCATGAAGGAAGCATAATAAGATGCTGGGCTGGAAGTGCCCCCTCCCTGCATGGGTGGCCCCCCCAGCAGATGTCTGCAGTGGGCCTGGGGAAAGGGGTCCCTGCTCCCAGCTCTGCCATACTGGAAGCTGCACCCGCTGTGGGGGGAGGGATGGACAGTGGCCCTGAGGCCCCCCCTGAAGAGGGCCTGGGGGCTGGGTCCATCCAACCCCAGGGCTGGGCTGGGTCCCTCTGGCTGGGTCCCCCCTCCTGAATGGGGGGACAGTGTTGAGGAGGACCCTGGGCGGACAGGGACCCCATGGGTTTCCTTCCTTGCCTCAGAGGGGTGAGGGCCAAGGTGCTGCAGAAGGCAGGGGTCTCTTTCCCATCCCTGGGTGGTCCTGGCTCATGGCTGGTCCCATCCCACCCCCCCAGCATCAGGCTTTGCTGCCATACCGTGATCTGCCTCCTGCCCCTGTGGTACCCCCATCCCGTGTGCTGGGACCAGGGCTCATGGGGAGCAGAAATGGAGACAAGAAAGGATAAAGGAGGTGCATGGGGAGCAAGGCCCTGGGCAGGAAGCAGCATCCAGTGCCATGCAGCACGAGGTGGGTGCTGCGGAGCTCGGGGCTGGGGGCTTGCAGTGGAAAGGGGCCCCATCCCTGACTGAGGAACCCGTCCCTGTGTGGGGACACAGGGTCTCTTGCTGGCGCTGGTACTGTGAGGGGGAGCAGGTGGGTCTGCTGGGACCCGATTGAACTGGGGCTGGGGTACTGGGAGGGTGCAGGGGGGCAGGCAGGTGGCTCAGGGCAGCCAGCATTGCCAGCAGGGATCTTGCTGCTTTGGGAATACCTGGGGGGAGTCGTCCCCAATCTGCACCCAGGGGCAGCAACCTGGGGGGTCCCTGTGCACAGGCCCTGGTGGGGCAGTGACCACGACACTTGCTCTGCGTAGTTGCACCTTTATTTTATTTTATTTTTAAAGTCAGTTACCAAACTGCAGTGTACTTGGCTCCTACAGGGGCTGCTCCGTCTCTACCGCACTACGGGCCAGCCCAGCCGCTGCTTCACGAGTCCGCAGGCCTGGTCACCAGTGGTGATGCCACCAGCTCCTCCCAGCCAGCTCCCCCGTTGCTGCGGCTGGCTCTGGGGTGCGTGTCCTGTCACCCCCCTGCTCCTCCTGGGGAGTAGCACCATGCCAGGAACAGGCAGCGTGGCTGCTCCAAGTCTGCACTTCCGCTTGACACTTTCCCAGTTTGACCTTTCAACACTTTCCCAGTTTGACCTTTCAACACCTTCCCAACACCCTCTTGCAAACGACCAAGGTGGATGAGCACCAACTTGGGTCCCTCCCCAAACCTGCCCAGGCTGAAGGGGACATGTGGCACCACTGGGGCCTCGCCTCAACCCTTCACCCAGGCCTGGGCTTCTTCCTTAAACCTTCACTCCTCCCAGGACACTCACATTTCCAAGTCCCAACCCAAACTATGCTGTAAAACACCCTGACATCAGCACAGCGGAGCAGCCTCCTGCCTGCAGCCACCAGCTCCTCAGAGGCACAGGAGGGGTCTCGCACCCTGACCCCCCTGGGGGTCACCCACCACAGCAGCAGGCTCCCAGCCCTGCACTTGCTGAGTGGCCTGGGGGGTTGGCCCCAGCTTGTGTGGGCAGTGGCTGCTGGGGGGCAGGAAAAGGCACCGGTGGAGGGAGGCAGTGGTGGCTTGGCCGAGTGGGGACACAGTGGCGGGGCTGTTGTCCCCAGAAACGGGGCCGGGGTGGGTGCAGTGTAGTGCTGGTGGACACAGGCTGCCCTGGAGAGATCCAGACCGTGGCAGCCTGGCACCCACTTCAGGGAGCCACGCGGCCCTGCTCGCACTACTGCTGCGGGTGGCCACCGATGGCCTGGGTTAGCGACAGCACCCGTCGTTCAGCTCCCAGGGATGTTTCTGCCATGGAGCATCCCATGGGGAATCAAACCATCGCCATCCCCATCCAGCGTGCCCTGGCCTTTGGCAGCATCATCTGCTGGCTCCACGCCCTCCCAAGCTGCCCAACAGGCGATGGCACAAACCCGGCCAGGGGCTGGGGACAGTGCCCAGGTGCTGTGGGGAGGCTGGGGCTGGTGTGGGGCTGCCATGGGAGGGATGTAGTGACAAACACAGGTTGTGCCCCTGCCAGGCAGCAGCGGGAGGATGGGGCAGTGGGAGCCAGTGCAGGGGCTGGCCGGGTCTCGTCCTGCGTGGCAGCTCTGTACGTGGTGGAGGGAGCTGCTGCGTGGGATGGGGACAGTAAAGGGATCTGCTTCCCAGCCTGGGCACCCAACCCCAGCATGGTCTGGTGGAGCTGGGTGGATGGAGCTGCTGGGACTATCTTCTAGCCAGCTGCCATCTACTGCCATCCTGCTAAGGGGGGACCCTGCTGGGACCCCTGGTAGTGTCCAGCTCTGGTTCAAGCAGCTCATCTTCTGAGAAGCTGATGTGCAAGCAGGTGTTGTCCGCGGGGGAGAAGGGCAGCGTGCTGTCTGTGGGGCTGGCCAGAGCTGCCAAGTCCTTGGCCAGGGCCTCGCTGGCTGCAGAGTCACGGATGCTGGCCAGGGGAGACATCTGCCCACTCTCTCCAGTCCTGTCCTTGCCCAGAGCACGCTGGCAGGTCCCAGCAGGGATGAGCTCTGTGCCGGAGGCAGTGCTCCGTGCAGGAGTCCTTGCCTCGGGGTCCAAGAGAGTGAGTGAGCTGGCAGCGATGCTGGTGAGGTTGGAGATGCTGGGGCTGGGCAAGCTCATGTGGGCAGCGCTCTCGGGCTTCGCCTCCACTTCCAGGCTCGGGGAGGTCTTGCTTGACCGTTTGCGTAGGATGGGTGGTGGCGGGTTGAGCTTGGGAATGGGCTGCTGCCGCCTGGGAAGCAAACGCAGAGGGAGGAGGTGATGGGCGAGTTCTTACCTGCCCAGAGGGCTTGGGCTGGCTGCCCCAGGCTCTCCAGAAGACCTTTGCTGTGTCCCATCTGTGTAATCCATCACCTATAAACACTGGAGCTGGGAGAGGCAATGTGGCAGTGACCATTCCATGGCAGGGGGACAGGCATGAGGCGGGCAACAACCCCACGGGGGGACATGGTGGGTTCCTTGCGCCGCATTATTGCACCCGAGCCAGTGCACAGCCCCTGGGCAACCTGTCCCTGTCCAAGTGCCCAGAGCCCAGCCCTTCCTTCCAGCCCCTGCTGCTGCCACCCCTCCAAAGTGTGGCCTGGGCAGCGGGAGCTCTGCTGGGGTAGCAGTGAGGAGCAGGAAGGTCTGCTCAGGGTGTTCCCGTTCCAGCCCACAGGAGACAGAGTTGGTGCATCCTACCTGTCCTCGTCCCCTCTGTCCGCGTCATCCACCTTCTGCTGGCCGCTGCTGTTGAGCAGAGTGAACTCGCTGACCTCGGAGCCCTCCACACGCCGGCTGAGCCCGTCCTGCCCCTCCAGCACAGCCAGGCACTCATCCCCCTCCTTGCTGCCGTAGCGCTGGCCACCCCTCTCCAGGCCGATGAGGTTGAGGTAGGAGTCCCCAGGGCCCAGGGCTGGCAGCGAGCTGGGGGCCACAGGGCTGCCCAGGATGCTGGCGGGGGTGGAGGTGGATGGCAGGTGGACGTCCAAGCTGTAGTGGTTCTTCAGGTTCAGGGAGAGGGACTGAGCCAGGGACAGGTTTTGCAAGGAGCGGTCAACTAGCGAGAGAGTGACAAGGGGTGCATGAAGAGCAGGGCACCTCCAACCCAAGCTGCTCCCCTGGACCATGAGCGGTGCAGAGATTTTTTTTCCAAAGCCTCCCAGAGCCTGCTGGGATGGTATGAGGAGTGCCCCAATTGCTCCCCGTGACTGTGAGATGTTCTGAAGCCCCCCTGTAGAGCCTGCTGGGATGGTCCTGGGAGCATCCCAACTGTTCCCTGGGCCCGCAAGGGGTGCAGACATAGCCCAAAGGCACGGGGCTGGGGGATCCCCGGCACCCAGGCAACCCGCTGGCGGGGGGCACCGTGCTCACCTGGCTGCCGGTGCTGCTCCCGGGCCTCCAGCACCGTCAGCTGCCGCACCAGCAGGGAGACGTGCTGCAGCAGGTCGCGGTTGGTCAGCAAGAGCTGCCGGACGCGGGCCTGCGCTTCGATCCGCGCCGCAGTTTCGGCTGCCAGCTGGTCCTTCAGCAGCTGCACCTGCGGGACGGGGCGATGCGGGGAGGGGTCGGTGCGGGATGGACAGGGTTACGCAGAGAGGGGTTGGTGCAGGACGGACGGGCGATGCGGAGAGGGGTCGGTGCGGGACGGATGGTGTGATGCAGGGAGGGGTCGGTGCAGGACGGACAGGGCGATGCAGAGAGGGGTCGGTGCGGGACGGATGTCGTGATGCGGGGAGGGGTCGGTGCCGTTCGGACCGCTCGGTGTGGGGCGGGTCGGTGCGGGGCCGGTGGGTGCGGGGCGGGCTCGGTGCGGGGCGGTCCCGGTTGGCGCATCCCCGCGAGCAGCGGCGCGCGGCGGGTCTCGCGCGCCCCCTGCCGGTTCTCCCGCGCCCGCAGCCGCTCGGGGAGCGGGGCAGGCAGCGGGGCAGGCAGCGGGGCAGGCAGCGCTCGGTGTCTGCTGCCCCCGCCGGCAACACGCGGGGAGCTGGGGGGTGGTCGGGGGGGGCAGCGGGGTCCCCGACACCGGTCTGGGGGAAGGGGCCCGGGAGGGGGATGAACGGGGCCCGGGAGGGGGATGAACGGGGCGCGGGGGGCTCTGCGGGGGGGTCCCCGTGTCCCTGGCAGAGCATCCCGGGCTGTGTGTGCAGCCAGCTCCGACTCCGGGCGAGCTGAGCTCTGCTGCTGGGCAGGGCCTGGTGGGACAGGGCAAGGCGTGATGGTTTGAAACTAGAAGAGGGAGATTCAGACTGGAGAGAAGGAAGAGATTGTTGACGCCGACGGTGTCCAGACCTTGGCCCAGGCTGCCCAGAGAGGTGGTGGCTGCCCCATCCCTGGCACCATTGCAGGGGAGGTTGCCCGGGGCTCTGAGCACCCTGCTCTAGCTGCAGATGGCCCTGCTCCCTGCAGGGGGGTTGGACCAGATGACCTTTAAAGGTCCCTTCCAACTCAAACTGGTCTGTGGTTCTGTGGTGAAAGCAATGCCGCAAGCTACGTTGCGAGCGAAGCTGTAAGCAGTGCTGCGAGCTAAGCTGTAAGCAGTGCTGCGAGCTGTGCTGCAAGCTCCCTGTACCTCTCCCTCCTTCCCCCAGGGTCAGCCCAGGCTGGCTGTAGCAGGGAGCAGAGGAGGGCTGGTGCCACCCGAGGGGAGGGCAGGACGCGTACCTGGGCCACGGCCACCTGCGTCTGCTGCTGCTGCTGGAGGAGCTGCTGCTGGAGCAGCTGGAGGCAGTGCTGGGAGGCCAGCGGGGTGATGGAGGCCGAGGAGCAGGGGCTGCTCGGGCTGAGCAGCTGCTGGGAGCTGGCCGGGTGGAGGGAGTAGTTCTCAGCATCCTGGGCACAAAGAAATGGGCAGGGTGAGCGGACCGACCAGCTCAGCCTGGGGTTTGGATCATGGCTCCCCAGGGCATTGAGCCCAGCGTGGCAGTGTGGCCCTCACACTACTGGCACCAAGGGGCTGTTGAGGGGACAGCCCTGGGCTCGGTGCCAGGCGCTGCACAGCTCTGTGAGCCCCAGGACAGCAGGTTTGGCAGCGATTCCCACTCCCAGGGAGCTGGGGCAGGGCTGCACCATCAGTATCTGGCCGTAGCTCTGAACAGGGAGGTCTGGTGCCCGGGGAGGAGGTGGCAGGGAGTGACCCGAACACCTCATCACCTTCCCCATGATGCAGCTGCCCAGGATGGGCGGTTTCTTGTCACCTGAAGCGTTTGCCAGTGGCAGCAGCGGTTCAGTGTCGGGGCCATCAGCATGCTAAGATGGCAGGGGTCCCAGCCCTTGGAGATGCCTGGTGTGAGAAGGGCCACGCACGCCCTGACCGATCTCAGGGCAGCCCCTGACTCAGCCGTGAGCTCCTTGCACCCCAGCGCAGTGCCCAGGGTCTGACAGCTTGGCACAAGGTGGGTAAGCTTGGAGCCGCCTTACGTACCCTGGGAGCCATGTGGTGGCCCCATGCATGGCTCACCTGGCCCTCCGCAGTGCCGGGGGTCTCGGCATGCAGCCCAAAGCTGGGCAGCCTCCCACTCTGGCAGCAAGGGTGTTTTAGGATGCCCCTTTCCTGCCCCCTGCCCTCCCCCGATCGGCCAGCACCAGCCCCTGGAAGGAAAGCGCAGGAAAGCCCTGTCTGTCCAGCCGTGGAAACGAATCCCATGGAGGGCATTTCACAGCAGCTGCTCCCAGCCAGGCCCTGCAAGCCATCCATCCGCTCCTGGGAGATGAAGCGATCCCGTTCAGGCCGCCGGGAAGCGCTCGCGGAGCAGCTCTGCAGAGCAGCAATTCATCACGGCCAAACCACTGCTCCTGCTGGGGCTGGGCCCCTCAGGGACGCTGCTCCCAGGGCCTGGGGGGTGAGGGGAGTTGGGGGTCGCTACCGGGGGGAACACAGCGGGATGAGCGTCCATGGCAGAGCGGCTCTGGGGGCACCAAAACCCACCCCGCACGGTGGGGAAACGGTCGCCTTGCCAGAGACGCCTCCTCTTTCCGCCTGTCCTGTGGATGTTGGTGTGGGAGTGGGAGGGGTCCTGCCTCGCTTCTCCTTTCTAGCACTGGGTGATGGCCCCTCCGCGCTCTGCCCGCTCCCGGGGGCTCTCCCGGGCTGCGTTCGAAGCCCTCTCAGCCACGCACCGTGGTCACGCTCCCGGCTCTCGCCTCTCCCCCTGCCTCAGTGCTGGGACACGGCTTAGCTGTGGGTACAGCGGGCGCTGAACCATGCCCTGCCACGGGGGTGCAAGGGCAGGAGGCCAGAAGAGAAGGTGTCTGCAGTGGGGTCTCCATGAAAGTCCCTCCAGATCAAGCCATGGCACAGTGACCCTGAGCAGGACCCCAGCAGTGGCAGAGCGCACGGACCATCCCCCCGTTACCTGGCAGTTCTTATCCTTCGAGGCTTGCCCAGGTTTCAGCATGCCGAGGTCCCCCCTGGCAGTGGGCAGCTCTCTGGGTCCACTCTCGGACACACAGATGCCGTCAGAGTCGATGCCAACCTCATCCGCATCTGTGATCTTGGAGCCCTTTATCTGGTGAACTTCAAAGGAGAGGGATAAATAAACCCCAGCCCCCTGTGCCACGGGACGGCAGCGAGGGGACGGGTGCCAGTGAGGGGACAAGGGGACTCTCTCCAGGTCTCGGTGTGCTGCGGAGGGGCAGGAGGAAGGGGCTGGTGCCTGCAAACCCTCAGGGGCTCAGCCTCCACCTCCCCAGTGCCCAGGACAGGTGGGCAGACAGGGTGGATTCCCTGTGGCCCCCCCATCTGAAGGGGCCCAAAGCTCTCGCTGTCACTAGAGCTGGCCCACGAAGGACACACCACCTCCCAGTTCCCCACCCCAAAGCATCCCTGGTGCCGGGGCTGAGGGAGGGGTCTGGCAGGGACCCGCGCGTCACCTTCCAGCGTCTGCTCCTCGGCTGACTTGTCGCTGGCCCCGTCGGCCTGCCCGTCGGCGTTCTGCAGGGCGTGCTGCAGGCTCAGCTTGTGGCACACCTCGAAGGCCTGGCCCACCGTGCGCACCACGCGCATCGCCTGGCTCTGCGGAGCAAACCCGCCCGCTGCTCAGCCGCGCTGCCGCCGGCCCCCTGCCACTGCTGGGAGAACTGGGAGCGTTCCCACCGCTTCCCCCCGCCCCCAGGGCTGCCCCGCGCTGCCATCCCTTCCCAAGGTGGGGACCTGACCCCGGACCTGACACCCAGCATCCTCCCTGGGGCCTCCAGTCTTAGAGACGAGCCCTTGTCTGGCGTGGGCTGAGGCAGGCGGGCTGTGCTGCTTCCCAGGTGGCTGGGCCAGGAGGGGACAGGCACCAGGCACTGGGGGACACCCAGCGCTGGCACTGCCTCAGTCTCTCCCCAGGGATCTGCTCCCTCTGTCCCTGCGGTGACTCTGGGGAAGGTGTGAGGTCCCTTGGAGATCTCTTGCCCAGGGACGACCCGGCCATAGCCCCCGGAGCATCCTACCTTCTTCTTGGATTTGAAGACGTTGCACCTGAAGGAGTTGTTGGCACCGTCCCTTGCGATGTAACTAAATATTTTCAGGTCTTGCGAGTCGTGAGACACGTAGAAGATTCTAGGTGGGAGAGAGACAAAGGGGATTAAACACCCGGGGCAGCCTCCACCCTCCAGACAACCTTGGAGGTTCCTGTGCGCGTCCCCAGGATGGCAACAGACTTAGGCAGTGTTTCTGGCTTGATGGAAAACCTGGTTTCTGAAGTAGGCAAAGGCTTTTTAAAGATGCTGTGGGAAAGCTAAGAAATCAATAGTATTGGAAAACCTGTGGCTATTTTTAGCCCCAGCAATTAATCCCTGCCTGGGCTGCAGCGTGGCACCAGTGCCTGCGCAGCAAGCATCCTGCCCGCCGCGGTGCTGCCAGCCCGGGCACCCAGCGCGGGCCCATTCCCAGCAGCAGGCAGGTGGCACAGCACAAAAGGCAGCATCCCCTGGGTGCTTCTCCCAGGGATGCTGCGGGTACCCAGAGGATTCCCCTCTCTCTGGTTCAGGCTCACTGCTCCTCCTTGTGCTGCAAAACTGTTTCTAAAGACCTTTTCATATGCTTGATTTAATTGGGTAAAAATGTGACAAGGGAGTTCAGTTTGGAATAGAGAAGAAACCACAGGGGTTCTAGAAATATTTTTTTTCTTTTACTCTTTTTCTGGCACTGGAAATTTTTTTCGTGTTGAACTTGAAATTGGAGCAACTGTTACCACATCTTGTAATAATCTTTAAAGGATGGCAGAAGTGAGAGGTAGGCTCAGCTAATACATCAGCACGTCCTCTGCTCCTTGTCTCCTCACCGAGGGCTCTGACCCAGAAAACCAGTGTTGGTGAGCCCAGCCCTGGGGGCCGTGGGCTTCATGCTCATCACACAATTACTCACTCGTCAGATCTAGCAGGTTGGTGCTACCTGGCCTCTTCACTGTGTCCAAAGGCTACGCATCCTTGCTGGGGTTACCTGAAGGAAGCCATCCCTGGGGCTCCTGAGGTACCAGGTTTACATGCAGTGTCAACCTCTGTGTGAGGCTTGTGGTCTCCAAGATACTTGGAGATCCCATGGCAGGTGCTATGGAAAGTCAGTGCCATCTTACCGTGCCCTGAATGGGTTAATTCCCGTAAGCACTTACACCTTATCGAGATGGTGAGCCATGCTCCGAAAGAAAACCGCAGGAAGCCTGCCTTCAGAGTCAGAATCGAGAGTAATTTGGGCTGAGGGCACCTCTAGGGGGCATCTAGTCTAACCCTGTTCAAAGCAAAGCCAGCTTCAATGCTAGGTGGGTCCAGATCACTCTCAAAAATGTATGAAAAGGATTCCCCATCAGCTGCAATTCTGCAACCTCATTAATTTTTCAGTTCCAAAAGGAAAGCCAGCTTTGTTGGAGGTAACCCAGCCCACGGCAGGACGGATACGCATCCCTCAGGGTTGAGCCTCTAACTCCTGTGCCGCGTACCTGTACACGGGGTCATGCATCACCACCATCTTACTCTCATCCCAGGTCCACTCCTTTCTCTGTAAGCAGAGAAACAAAATTCCAGTGAGCCAGGCGAAAATGAGACTCCATCCTGCTGATGGGCAGGAACCCTGGAGAACGGTGCGTTTGTCCCAAGCCATAATCCAGGCCACAGTTTGACTCTATGAGCAATGGTTGTTTCATCAGTATCTTGGATAAAAATAGATTTCTTTCATCATTTATCATATCTGGTCATCTGATCACAGGCTTCAGAGCTGAAAATGGTCCCTAAGATTAATTTATAAGCATCAAATATGCAGAAGAGTACCACATGTTGGGGAAGTAGGCTCTGAGCTAGAGCTTAGGAGATCTAGATCCAGCTGCTGGCTTGGCTCGGTGGGAAGCAGAGCCTGGGCAAAGAGCTGAGGGGTGCTCGCCAGGCAGCGTGGAAGAAGCCTACTGGTATTAACAAGAGAAAGAAACCCTATTGCCTGAAAGCTTGACAGTTCTTGATAGGGAAAAAAAAAAAATCCTCTTCCCACAGGGTAATTTTCCCACCCCTTTTTTCAGCGAGGTTTTGTTATTGGCTTGATGTGTTTTCTTGTGAAAATTCTGTGTGGTGTTTAAGAAAGGGCCAGGTTTGGTTCGAAGGGTGACTATTCTGGTCCAAGCCAACCTGCTGGGTGCTCTGGCCCCTGGAGACATCTCACCTTCTGCTTCTTGCGCAGGATCACCTTCACCCCATCCACGGACACGATGATGCTCACTTTCTTCTTCTTAATGTTCTTGGCTTTGAATTCATACTGACGGGAAGAAAAACCCAGGTTAGAAGAGAGGTAGCATTGGGGATACCTGGGCCAGGGTGTGGTGGTACTGCTTTACAGGAAAACGTTGGGCTCGTGTTTAATCCCAGCTGCCCAGGGAAGTGGGAATTTGTTTTTCCTGATAAGAACATCCACACTGGGAAGGACCTGCTGCCATAGCTGGGATGCCAGGCAGGATCCTGGCTTTGTCAGGAGCATCCCTTGGGAGAGGACAAGTGGAGCTCTGTCCTCCGGACCACATCCAGAGACTGTGAACTTGGATCCAGGTAGAACTTTCCTGATGTATTGGCCACACATAGTCCAGCGGGGCCCTGCCCTGGAGGCTCGACGGGGAGATGGCACTTGCAGCAGGGAGCAAGCAGTGATTTATGGCATCTCTGGTGCCCCTGGGTGTCAGCACTGCAGTGCAGGGGGAATAGAAAATCACGGATGAATCGCAGGGAGGGCCAGATGGGTGGCAATAATGCAATTACATCCCAGTCATTTACATAATCTCGTTAACCTCTGTGGGCTTGGTATCTCTGGAGAAAAACCCAGCTCCTCACCTGCAGGTGTCTGCAGTCTGAGCTCACCTCCATTTGCGTTAAAAATTAAACTGCTGTCTTTTAGATGTTGCTTTTGCTGGCAGCTAGAAGCACAGCAGAGCCTTCCCACTCTGGAGACCTCTCTTGACACTGCTGATCCTTACTGGCCCCCTTTGAGGCACTATTTTTGGCTTCCAAATACCACGTTTCGATAGCCCATATTTCTCACAGTCCCTGTCTGAAATCCAGCTTTCCTGGGCCAGATCCTAATACATCTGCAGTGCCCTGTCAGGGCAGCTACAGCAACAGCCACCACGGAGCTGTTTAAAGAGAAATCCTTTGGATTAACTCAACGTACAGTCGCCATAGCTGGAAAGCAGAGGTTACAAATCTCCTGTTGTAACAGCCTAACAATGTCAACAGTGCTGTAACGGAGTTGGGACCTGTCAAAGGAGGCATCACGGGGACACCAGTGCCTGCTGGTCCAGGCTGCAGCTGGGGTCTGCCCGTATCTTCCATCAGCTTGTCAAACTGGAAGCAGCTTGGAAGCTCTTCCTGCTGAAGTGCCAGGGTGACGCAGCCCCCTCTGCAATGTCCCATCCCCCCAAGGACAGCCAGCCACCCACCGAGCCTTCCCAAGGAGCTCTGTGCCACCCTGAGAGGCTCATGGGGACCGGGAAGTGCCCCCTCTCCATCGCCAGCCTCCGCTCTCTCCTGGGCTGCCTCTGCCAGGTCGCTTTGGAGAGCCAGCGCGATTCGCAGGCACGGAGCGGGAGGCGATGCCAAGCGGCGCAGCGCAGCCTGAAGCCGACCTACGCTGGGTAATTAGACATCTAATTAGAAATCTTATCTCTTTGTGCAGGTAGCAGTTGAGATGTTAAGGGAGCGCAGGCACCTCTTTCAGGAGCCTGAAGCCGAAGGACTCCGTGTGTGGCTCCACGGCAGCGCAGCACCCAAGCACCGCAGCTGAAGATCCACGTCTCTCCATCCCCCCAGCACCCATTGTAAGCCCCGCCAGCCTCACAGGCAGAAAACTGGGTGGCTTTCATGTTTATCAGGCTTTTGATGCTGCTCATTGAATTCTTAGCGCTCTGCAAGGTTTATGGCATCAGACAGACCCCAGATTAAACCACAGCCTTTTGATCTCCCCATGAATTATTACTCTGAGACAAGCGCTTTAAGAATCTATCTATAGCAGCACTGCATGTGAAGCCAGAGCTAAATTTGCTACACGTGTATTTTTATTTACAGGGAGGCGTGGAGTGTGGGGCGAGGGGGCGAGGGCAGCCCGCAGCCTGCAGCGGGCCGGGGGGACCCTGGGAGAGGCAGAGCCCTGCAGGGCCAGGGCCAGGAGCTTCTCCCACCCGCTGTCCCCCAGGGTCCCAGCACCCCCAGCCCAGCTCTGCTGGGTGCTCCCAGCTCTACCCAGCTCTGCCAGGGGGCAGCTTCCCCCTCCCCTACACTCAGCACCGCCAAACTGTTTCTCCTTGTCTGCTTGCATGAATGTCAATAAAACTGGGATAGATTGTTCTGCCCGCTAAAGAGCTATTTATCTTTCTTTATGCACAAATGGCTGGGAAAATACGAGCCGAGCTTTCCAAGAAAAAGAGCAATACAGCGTATTTTCCCCTTGTAGCAACAGGGGTGCAATTACATTCAAACAAGGCTCTTTACTCAAAGGCTTTAAGCAAAGTCCAAGTCTGGATTTTGCAGAGATGCTTTTTCTTTCTCTTTTGGACAGAAAGGAACAATCGGGAGCAGCAGCAGCAGCAGCAGCAGCGCATCCCCGGGTGCTGCCAGGAGTGATGGCAAGTCTCTGCAAGAGCAAGGAACTCCAGCCAGCTACCTCCCCACGCTGTACCACCCCAGCCTGGCTTCGGGACAGGTACAGGGCTGCGGCGCCACGCAGAGCCCGTGCAGCTGCTGTGAGCTGCCCAGTACACCCTGCCCTTCTCCTGGGCTGCTGCTGGGGAGGCACACGGGGCAGGTGGGAGCAGGGCTCGGAGCTGCTCCCCTGCCCCAGCAACACACACTCCTCACGTGCAGCACGTGAAGCGGTTCTGACCCTCGCAATCTGCAGGCAGCGCCCTCGGGCTCTGCTCAGGATGAGGCCCTTTGCTGCAGCTTTGCCAGCCTCCTTCCTCGCTGAGTTTGCCGGATCTGCTCGTTCCACGCGGCTCGTGGGCGCTGCTGCCGCAGCCTGGCCAGAGCACCTGCGAGAGGCCAACACACGCTCCCCACGGCCCGAAAACAGGTAAAAAAAGCCTTTGGGTCCCCACAGCCTTTCTGAGGGGTGAGAATCCCAGCGGGGCAGGAGCGGCAGGATGGCACGGGGGCAGGATCGCCGGCAGCGGTGCCGGGGGAAGGCCCCGTGCCCGCCCGGATGGGGCTCTCGCTCCTCTACACGATACAGCTTCGGTCAATTAACTGCTTCTTATCGAGCAGGAATCAGTATTTTAATTAACTGTGATTTATATAAGGACAAAAAAGGCACATGAAAAACGCACTCCGAGAGAGCAGAACTCATCTTCTATAAAGATGTTCCTGCGTAAACCAACAGCCACCTGAGCGCGAGGCTCCTGCCTAACCCGGCGCTGTCGTCAGAGAGCATCACCTAGTCACTGAGATTTTCTTTCTTACTATTGAATTGATGTGGATTTGTGTTTTTCCCCTCAAATTTGTCAAGGTTACTGACAAATCCCAACCCACGCAGCAGCGTTCATCGGCTCTGCTGCCTCCCGAGGCGCAATCATTGTTCTCCTGCTGCTTGTGCTGTATCCTACGGGGAAAGCTTCCCGGGTGTTAACGGATCTGGAGCTGCCCTTACAAGTGGCGATTCCTCCGGCAAGCCTGGCAGCTCCCTCGGCTGTGGAGACAAGGTGGGACATCTGATAAAAAAAAAAAATGCAGGTTGAAAAAAGGGCAATGCATCTCGTTTAATTTAGCAGCTTCATTAATTCTGTTTCTGATGTGTCTGACCTGGAATACTTTCCCTTTCCACTTTTAAATCCCCGTGTTCGAGGCCTTGCCGTTCACACGGTCCCACACGCTGCTGGCATGTAATATTAACTTACCCCAGAGCTGAAGCCTGTATGCCTAGAAATGTTAATGGCGCAGTGCAATGCATATTTCATCTGCTAATTCCACCCAAGCAGATATAAATTACACACGCATTTACCAGCTTCCATCTGCTGATGAAAGAGATGGGCTAATGCACGTTGGAAATCATAGGCAGCTTCCAGCACTAAGAACAACTTGCATGAATAGAGTTATTCAAGGAAGGGATTCTTCATGTGATTAATTACCGAAGGTATCAGGGCCTTCATTATGCAAATGAAAACTGTCATAAACCAGAGAGTTTGCAGGTCTCGGCGGCAGCCGCTGCTCCCAAAAAAAAAATGCATCTTCCTCCTGAAGAGAGAGCAGAAGGGCCAGAGCCGGGGGAGCGGGCAGAGGCGGGACATTCTCCCCCTTCCAGTGCTGCTCGCTGCTGCGCAGCCCGCGCTGCCGTCTGGGAAATCAGGGCAGGGGCTCTCTGGGTTCTTGGGACAGGAGTACATCCGCACTCCCAGTTGCTGCTGGGTACATACTTTGTTTGTGTGCCCAAAGGAAGATGCCAGGGGTGATGGACGGCTTCTTCCTGCAGCCGTAAATTCCCCAGCCAGCCCTTAGCCCGCTGTCCTGCCCTCAGGCTCCCCTCGCCCTGGCCCAGCCCGGCCTGGCAGGCTGCAGGATGGATGTGTCCATAAACAACCCCACCACAAAGAGCAGTCCCAGCCCCTTCCCAAAGCTCACCCGCCAGACGGACACAGGGAGCATGGCAATGAGGAGGGGATGGAAATCTGCTCGGCTCTGGGCAGCTGCACCCCAGCAGCACCCACCGGTCCCTGCTCCTGCTCCCAGGCTGGCACATGGCTGCATCCCACCCGCATGGGCAGCATCCTTCCTGCTGCACTAGGCAACCTCTGATACCACGTGAGAGCCGTTTTAGGAACGAAAGTCATGATGACAGGTTCTCATCGTGATCGGTTGGGGCACCTCTGCCACGTAGAGAAGCTGAGCGAGCTGGGGGGGGTTCAGCCTGGAGAAGAGAAGGCTCTGGGGAGACCTTCTTGGGGCCTTTCAGGATTTCAAGGGGCCTGTCAGAAAGATGGGGACAGACTTTTTAGCAGGGCCTGTTGGGACAGGACAAGGGGTGATGGTTTGAAACAAAAAGCGGGAGATTTAGACTGGAGAGAAGGAAGAAATTGTTGCTGCTGAGGATGGTGAGAGCCTGGCCCAGGCTGCCCAGAGAGGTGGTGGCTGCCCCATCCCTGGCACCATTGCAGGGGAGGTTGCCCGGCACTCTGAGCACCCTGCTCTAGCTGCAGATGGCCCTGCTCCCTGCAGGGGGGTTGGACCAGATGACCTTTGGAGGTTCCTTCCAATCCAAACCAGTCTGTGATTCTAGGATTCTATGAATCCAAGTAGTTCAACTTCTGGAATGTAATTAATTTCAAACCAAACTGACCTGCACAGCACGAGAACGCGGCATTATCTCGACTATTGTTTGAACTACTGAGGCTTGGAGTGCTGCCACCTGGAAGTGATGCTACAGAAACCTCCTGAGCTCTTCTCCCAGCAAGCGCAGCTCGGCCAAGCGCTGCGTGCCGCCTCCGCGCTGGCAAACGAGCGGTGTCCGTTCCCACACCCTGCGGTCCAGCCTCTGATCCTCCCCCCCTCCCCACTCACCGCAGCCCCTTCCGCATCACATCATCGCATCATCACATCATCACATCACCGCATCATCGCATCATCACATCATCGCATCATCGCATCACCGCATCACCGCATCACCGCATCACCGCATCATCGCATCACCGCATCATCACATCACCACATCATCACATCACCCCTTCCTGAGACAGCCCCAGCAGGGCACTGGTGGGCCGCAGCCCTCCGGCTGGAAACCGCTGGGGCACGGCCTTGCCTTTGTTCGCCTCGGGAAGCAGGTGCCCGTCTGAACCCTATGAACTCCCGGTGCCCGGCGGCGGGGCGTGCGCTCCCAGGGACACGGCCGGGGTGAATGTGGCCGGGCATAGTCTGGGGCTGTGCTGCAGTAACTGGGCAACCCGGACACAAAAGCGGTGCAGGAAGCGGTGGAGCCCAGGAGTGCACCTCCCGCCCAGTGGAAAAATGAGAATTTATGATCCTTGGAAACATAAAACTGTTCAGGGGAAAGCAGAAACCGAAGGGGGAGTACAATAGGCAAGGAGAATGCTGGCAACGTCCCCAAAGTCTTTTTTTTCTCATTTAAATGAGCTCCTTCCACCATCCAACAGATTCTCTGTAGATACCGCAGCCCGCTCCCCACGCAGTGAGCTGGAGGGGGCCGAGGAGCTACTGCAGCCCCGCTGGGTCTCTGGCTGTCCTTGGAAGGGCAGCAAGGAAATGTGGCCAGAGTTCATCCCACAGGATTGCTTTAGCCAGTCCGGGGCCGTGCTCCAGAGCCCACGGGACCCTCGCTTCTCCAGTGACTCCCGACAGCCTGTGCGGGTTTGTGCTCCAGCCCTGGAGCTGAGCCTGGGGTGCTGGGACACGGCTGCAGTGGGTGGTGAGGGGCCACTATCTGTGCCAGACCCTGCCTGAGGCTGCAGGCTCCCGCTGGCCCCGTGATCCCCTGCTCTCCTCCTCCAGTTCTTGGGAGCTGGTCAGTCAAGGGCTGAGTTTGCACATTTGAACATAACCCTCTCTGTCCCCTTCCTGCTCGAGTGCAGCCTCTGGTGACTGGCGTCGTGCCTTTGTCCTTCCTAGCACCATCGCAGGGTTCAGGACCCTGGGATCGCCCACCAGAAGCTCCCACCACACTCTCCTCCACAGGACTCCTCTGAATTGGTCCCTTCCTGCCCAGCACTTCACGCAAATAACCCCCAGAAGACGCGGGCAGCAGGAGCAGGGTCCCCAGCACAGCACGCTGATGAACCTGACCACAGCCCGAGCTGCAGAGATCTGCTGAGAATAAGCTTGGATTAGTTGTGGCAAGAAAAGCACCGCGGGGCAGACCAGCCAGAGATGAGTTATGGGCAGGGTTGCTGCAGCCAGCATGGAGCTGGAGCCCTACGTGTGCCAGATCTGCAGATGCTGCTCAGGTGCAGAAGCTGAGACAACCTGTCCCATGGCTGTGATGAAAGGGACAATGGGAAAATCCAGCCTAGGTGCTCCAAGTGTCCCCAGCAGACCATATCTAAGGTACACAAAATCATCTACTTCTCCGCACTGGCTTGATCAGGCGGGTGGGCGCTGCTCCTTGAGAGCTGGGGAGTGGGAGCAGAGGTACTTGCAAGGCTGGCCAAGGCACAGGGGATGGACTCCAGGATTACGGAGTCCCAGCACTTGGCTCAAGCTGGAGGACAGTCCTCCTGCTCCAGTGCCTCCCACCAAGCCCAGCTGCCTTGCCAGGACCACGTCTCGGTGAGTTGTGCTAACACCTCTGGCTCTTCCACTTTGGCCACTTCAGTCACCAGTTGTGTAGAGGAGTTAATGGTCCTGACCAGTCTCACCTGGGGCCTCCACACATGGGCACAGGGGCTCCATTTAACCTCAGCCCTGGGCTTCTACCTTCTTCTTTGAGCTCCTGGGTGGGAGTGCTGGTCTCCTGCTCAGCTCCAACAACACTTGGCCATGGATCTGCTGATCCCAATGTGAAGATTGACTTCCCAGCTTGGCCTCAGATCTGTCTCAGCACTGTGGACCTGCCTGCTGACCTGAAAACTTGGCTACCACCCAGGGTCTGCTCTGCTCATCTTGCTCAGGTATGATGGGATGGGGCCCTGGCTGGAGAGCCCCCTGCATTCAGATGGAACTGTTAACAGAGGGCTTCCTCTTCATCCCCTTTCTCCCCATCTTCAACAGATCTTATCCTTGAGAAGTCTCAGACTCTTGGGAGTCTCAGGCAGCTTTTAAGGACAGCGTGATCTTTCCACCTAAAGGTGAGGTGGCAAAGGACACAGCTGGAGTTCAGATATTCCTCTGGGCCAGCCAAAAAGCTGTGCAGCAAAAAGTCGTCACTTGTGCGGGAGAGCAGAGCTCCTGCAGGTGATGGGAGGTGGTGGCAGTGCTGGCAGTGACTCTTTAATTAGTCTTTTCCACCTCTGAAAACAGGCAGCTTGGTCTGGAACAAAGCTGCTACGCCTGCTTTAATACAAGGGTGGGACAAAACCAGCCCTTTCATGGCCTCCTCCCTGACAGAGATACTGCAATGCTGCTGAGCTCCATCCCTAGAGGCACAAGCAGCCTCCCAGCCCCGCGCAAGGTGACATCATCTGGCCTTTGGTGCCTCTCTGACAAAAGCATCATTGTGTGACTGCCACTGGCAGGAACCCCCCCGCTGTCCCCAGGTTTAATAGGGAGCTTTCCCACACACGGCCCTTCAAGCCTTGTCTCACCAGGGCAGGCCAACCCCAGCTCGCAGGGAAGCTGGGTTTTATGTTCCTCTCTACCTCTATTCACTTCTCAGGAAAAAACAAATTACCTTTTCCGTGCGCAGTGCTTTGGATTATTAATTAGTTTCAGTAATGAAGTAGTGTCTTGGGACCCCACCCCAGCAGAGTCCTGCGTACCAGCTACCGAGAACACATGAGCAGGAGAATGGTCCTTGCCTCAGAGCTGTGAGGGTACTGCAGATAAAAAGTGCTAATTTCATTAGAAGCAGGTCAGCTTCACCTGAAACGACCCCCAGAAGCAAAGCTGCAATTGCAGGGTGACACCTTCCAGTAATCCTGTATTTCCCTCTAAACCTCGGTGTCGGGGGGCCTTGCAGAGGCTCCTGGGTTTGTACACACCACGTTTCATAACCTAGCTGCCCCCCAGCCGGGTACGCAGGGCAAGAGGCAAGTGAGGAGACTGAACTGATTTAAACCTCGCTCATCGACGTTTGAGCAAGGGCTGAGGAGAGCAGGAGCCAGGGCTCTGCAGCAGGCTCAGAGCTCCGTGGAAAAAGCCCCAGACCCCCTGCCTGGCTGGGCGAAGGTGACGGAGCGTTTTGTGCGTCGGGTTCTTAAACCACAAAGCAAGGATGTTCATTTTCGACTTCGTTCATGCAGTTGTTCTGGTTACAGTTGTCCCCTGCTGAGTTACAGCTGCTCAGCACCCAGCCAGGCCACCAGGGAGCAACTGAGGATTTCTGCTGCTTGCTCCACAATCCTTGTTACATGTTTGATCCCTTCTCAGACTTCCCTCTGAGCCTGACAGGCCACTGATGGCAGCACCTCGAGCTGTACAAGCCCAGCAGCAGGGAAGATGCTTCTTGCTCACTTCTGGTGTTATGGCTCAACTGGGCAGAGAGGGAAAAGAGGAGCTGATGCCCCCAGAAGCAGGATGGGGAGCTGGGACAGGGGTGATTAATGGGATGGCTTTGTTCTGTCCCTGGGAGCTGGTGTTCATTGATTGTTTGGAGACAATAAGACCAGAAAGCCAATGTTTAGCTCTGCTGTGGCTCTTCACAGAAAGGTTTGTGACGGCTCCTCAGGGAGCAGAGCACCCATTCAGACCATAAGCAGTCTGTGGCCATGGGAGCCAGGCAGGACCTGCCTGGTGGGTCTGGGTGGGGGCTCCAGGGATGCTTAACCAGAGCCCTGGCAGGAGCCAGCACAGAGACGGGGAGGAGTCCTGGTCTCACCACCACGCCGAGGCTCTGACAAAGGCAGGAGCTGGGATTTCAGACCTCTAAATAATGCAGCGTTTCCCTCCACGTTTATGTAACGCTGCTATTCTAGTGCAGGTAGTCCGAGCAAAGCAGGATGGCAAAGCCTGGCAGCCAGAGGGATGGGTGGGCACTGGGAGGAAGCACCCGGGCTCAGGACAGGCAGGGGAGGGCAAGGTGCAGGAGGCAGAGGAGAGAGGGCCCAAGTGTCCAAAAGGGGAACTTAAAGCCTCCGTGACTTCAGGCTGCAGAGGAGAGTGATGCTGAGCGTGTCCAGCCAGTGTGGGTACTTCTCCAAAGGAGAGGGAGGAATCTAGTTAGGCAGATGTAGCTTCTCAACAGCAAACACCTGCTTTTGGAAAATGCTGCAGGGATGGACCACCTGGCTTCTAAACTTGCCATCACACCCCATATGCTTCTTGGGTGCTGTCCTCCAGCTCTGTCTTGCGGTTTCTCCCAGCCACCCACTAGGGAAATTAGCATTTTCTTTGCATATCTATAGCAGAGGTAGGAAGCTGGGCTTGGCACCTCTATCTCTGAGCAAGCAGAACTCAAGTTAGAATGGAGATTTGATCTCCATTTGCATTCAGAGACAGTACTTGGTTACAAACTAGACCAGAATGGAAACGGGAGGGATGCTGAGCTGCCTCCTGTGCTGCTGCGTGCAGCCCGCGTTGCACACACCGTTTGGTAGGTGCCATCAGGCTTCCCTCCCCAAGGAGCAGGGAGCTCGGTTAGCTCAAGCCCTGGGTGGAGCTGAACCTTTCTACTTCTCTACGCCGGCAACGTTGAAGAACAGCCTTGCTATGTACTGGTCTGAGACAGTCAGGGACTGAAATAATCTGCTTTATTCCCAGGCAAGGAGACACTTCTCTGTGTAGCTGTTAACACTATTGATCTCCAACAGTTCTGCCTGAGAAAACATGTCTTACAGAAAGCCCAGAGCCTTACAGTCAGCCCCCGAGTGCTGCACAGAGAGGATGAGTCTGGATCTGAGAGCACCGACAGCACAGCAATGCCAGGCAGGGATGGGCCAGTGAGTTTGGGTGAGGTCGGTCCCCGTGGGGCCACCGTGACCGTGTGCAAGGTCTGGTGGGCAGCGCTGAAAGCCCCTGCCTCCTCAGCATGAGCAGCAGCCAGCCCCGAGGGTTAGCCGCAGCTATTAGGAGGGATTTTCTAAAGCACATGATTCCTAATTCCCACTGACTTCAGAAGGACTCTGCGTTGTTCTGAACATCACGCAGGGCACAGATGTCTTTTAAAACCTGCCCGAGAGTTCTGGTATCTTGTGTGTTTCTGGAACACAGCAGAAGTGAGGACAGAAGGGAGCTCCTCCTCCCCTGCCAGGCTGCCCCTGGGCAGGCATTGGTCACACCCGGGGGGTACAGAATCACACAATGTTGAGGGTTGGAAGGCACCTCGGAAGATCATCTAGTCCAACCCCCCTGCCAGAGCAGGACCCCCTGGAGCAGGTCACCCAGGGTTTTAAATGTCTCCAGAGAAGGAGACTCCACAGCCCCTCTGGGCAGCCTGTTCCAGAGCCCCATGGCCCTTATTTTTCCTTATGTTCCTGTGGACCCTCCTGTGCTCCAGCTTACACCCGTTGCCCCTTGTCCTATCACTGGACATAGCAGAGCAGAGTCTGGCTCCAGCCTCCTGACACTCACCCTTTATAAACACTGATGAGGTCACCCCTCAGTCTCCTCCAAGCTCAAGAGACCCAGCTCCCTCAGCCTTTTCTCCTAAGGGAGATGCTCCTCTCCCTTCATCATCTTTGGGTCTCTACCTGGATGTGCGAGCTGAGCAGAGAGGCCACGCTGCTGCTCACCAAGTGGCCCTTGAATTATTGCACCCTAACAGAACTGCCCAGAGAACACGGTAACCCTTCCTTGCAGCAATCCCTAAATCTAAAGGAAGGCGCCTGGGTTCTCCTCACACTGTCCATAAAATCTTACTCCAATTTGGAAACAAGACTGTTACTATAAAAGAAAGAACAGTTGCTGCTAATTGTGTCATTTCCCAAACTCCAGAATATGAAGCAGTTCAAGGACTCTGGCAGCCTCAGGGGAGCTGTGGGGGTTAGTGAAGCACGATGAGAGGAACAGCCTGGGTTTAGACGGTGGGGATTACGGATGAAGAGGGGTTTATGGATCAGCAGTTACTCTCACAGAGGTTCTGTCATCAAAACTGTACCTGAGCATCACAGCCAAGGCAGAGGCAAGCAGCCTGGGCTGGGCTGTCAGGCTCTTGGACAAGAGGTTCCTGAATGATTTGTCTGTCAAGTCATTTGCAGGCTCACGGTGCCAGGCAGTGTATGTGCCCTGGCCTCCTGGAGACGTGGTGGTGGGCTGGCACCTACTTCACAGACAGTAAGTAAAGATGAACTTGTCACAGATGACCACAAAAGCAGCTACGAACAACGGGAATCCACCTGGGCGTGCCCTGCTCACCCTGCAAACACAGCTCGGACACGCTGTTGTCCCATGCTGCCACCCTTGGGGCTGATGCTCGGTTCCACCTTCCCAATGCCTGCCCTGTTCTCCAGGGCCAGTGCCCGCGTCCCTGGGCTAGCCGTGGTGCCACAGCCAGGTGTGAAGCTGTGGGTGCGAACGCGTCCTGCGCTGCTTGCACACGCGTCAACCATTAACCACAAACTGTTCCCAGCTCACAGCTTCTCCTGCCCTCAGACATGTGGAAGCAAGATAAGCAGGAGACCAGCATTGCCCTGGGGGGGCAACAAGGTGAAAACAAACTGTGCCTGGGCTGGAAGTTTAAGCCACCTAATCATTAACAGCAGGAGCACAGGCTGCAGCAGGAGTGAACTGGTCCAGGATGGCTTGGGACCACTGAACCTTAGTGCTTCATGCACCTCATACGGCCCTGCGGTAGGTACGGGGCACTCGGAGAGGTGGCAGGTGTGATGGCAGCCACCAGCCTATGTGCCAGTGCTACCCAGGGACCCACGTGCCAGAGGAATACCCATGTGCCTCATGGCCCCCTGGACCCAGCTGCAAACACCTCATCCTCCACCCCACCACAGCTTGTAATGTGTCCTTCTGCTCTTCTTCCCCTGATATAATAATAACTTGGGTTTAGCTAGAAACCCCTGGAGCTCAGAGTGTTTGGTGGGATTTCTATGGGATGCTGGAGCTGGCTGTGCAGGAAGGAGGGTGATTTGGGGCCCTGGCCTGCGGTGCTCTCTGCAATGCCAGGGGCCACGTCCTCCCGTCCCGCAGACCCAGCGCGTGGCAGCAGCAGTGACAGAAGGAGGGAGGAAGGGGGAAGTGACTCGAGTGTCCTGAAAACAGTCAGGCGGTTGCCAATTAGTCCAAATCACCCATCTGGCCCAGGGAAAGCCCATTTAGAGAATATCTAATCACTGCTGCAGGAAAGAAAGAAAACAATTCTATAATGCCTTTGGAAAATCCCTGCTCTCATCAAAGTGTCCTTCCCTCCAGGGACCCATTCAAGATTTTTATTCTGTAGTTTATCATAGAGTTATTTGGTCAAAACATAGAATGTTTTGAAGACTCCATGAAGTAGCTTGTCACAGCATTATGTTAAGTAGCGCTGATTCCATTTGCTTTCAAGTCTCATTTGGTTCAGAGCAAAGGCAGAATGAAGCAAGCAAGCGTAGGACCAAGCTATTGTTAGCAAATCTCACTGCACGAGGCAGAATTCTGCTTTGTGGTCATGGTCCCTCAGGGTCCCCCTTTCCTCCCAACACTGATCCATAAAGTACAAAGGGCCCTTGCATTGGATAACATCCAGACAGCATCCCCAAAGGCATCTGCTGTTGTGGCACTAATCTGGCCTCCCTCCTCCCGTGCCCCGTGTGGACCCTCAACCTAAGAGCCAGAAAGGCTGAGCTCAAAGCATGGGGTGACACCACAGCGACAAGGTGGTGGTTTTGACTTTTCCCTGCATGTATTCAGCTTCACCCACGGGCCAGGTTTACATGTCTGTATTTCCATGGACCATTCTCTTTTGTTTCTGAACCGTGCCAACCTGCTGCCGTGGGAACCAAGGTGTGCACTGGTGTCAGCCACGTTCCACGCCGGGAGCAGCCCCCGTTTCTGTGTCCCTGCTCGTGCAGCTGCCACTCGGATGAAGGCAGCTCCTCGTTAGCAGGCTAACCCAACGCGCTCGCTACCGCTCCACTCACCATCTCAACTGCATTTTTTCAGACACCAATAAAGCAGCAGCTTTGAGTCGTGGATGATTGTTCTACACCAGAATCTAATTTGAAAGCCATTCTATTTCATCTCTGAAACACTCTGACCAGGAACATACTGTTAAAAAAAGCTACTTTATTTCAGGCTAGATAAAAGCTTTGCAGAGATCTCATATGCTGATATTTTAGCTAGTGAAATCAAATGCTCCAGTAATACAATGATATTACTGTTAAAACCACTTTATTTTACAATTAAAAGGTACCTGCCTCATTGACAAGAATTACCATCAGACAAAAAACTGCCTTGTTCTGTTTAGTACTAACATTTTAATTTAACTTTATTAGCCTCCAACTAAACTCCAATCCACTATGACTCTTATGCAAAACAATATTAATATGCCTTACTGGTTCCACCCCCTCACTGGAGAAGCCACCCAGTTCTCTGCGCTGAGGAAGGCACTGAAAGGTCGTTGTTGCTTAGAGATGACAGATTTCACTGACTGATCCCTCCATCCATCTGTTATCAATCTCACACAGCACACTCTCTGCACAGAGTATAGGAACTGAAGCATCTATAGCTGCTGGTTACTCCTCAAATATTAGGTTATAGCAGGTGGCCACTGAAAAGGCTCTAAGGTGTCATCTCCTCCAGTGGCTTGTACTCCTAGCTAGAGCAGTCCCCACACATTTCTGCTCAGAAGTGGCAGAAGATAGCTAATCATCATTCGGTGGCAAGGAATCCAGAGGTGAGTTAGGACTGGAGATGAGCAGGCTGGAAACCTGCAAGTGACTGTAAATCGGGGCTCTGCGGTGGGCTGAGACATCCTCAAGCAGTGAGCAGGAGGATGGATTCTTGTGTAATCTCAGAGGTGGTTATTCCTCTCCTCCCACTCAAGATGTACAAGCAGAGCATAGTCAGTTCTCCACCACAGCCCCACAATGCTGCCTAGAAACACTGGGCATGACACCGCTGCAAAAACATCTCCTTAAGAGCTTCTTCCTTTTGCATCACAGTAAAACAAGGAGCAGAAACTGCATACAAGGAGCTGGGGTTGTTCTGAGACACGGCAGACTCAGTTCTTCTAGAACAGCAGCTTCTACATTGTAAAAGCCCCTTCTTTGATTTATGCAAATTAATTTTTCTGCAAGGCTAATAAAGCAGCATATGCCTGAAACACACCTGAGCCCACCAAGATGACCACAGACTGGAGAACACGTGTAGAGAGGAGCTGCACCTGCATCACCCATCCTTCCAACCCCACCCTTCCCCTTTTCTTGGGCCTCTGTGGTAAGGACCTCTGGGAGATGCTGTCCCATCCAGTGCATCAGGGCTGCAGGGCACACTGGGAAAGGGGAGAGGCTACAAAACTCAGTGGAGAAAGACCCTGGAGGTGGGCAAGGCTGAGACTCTCCAGCTCTGCCTGTGTGAGAGGTGGCCTTGCAGTCTCCAGCTGAGGCTCCTTATTTTGCCCAGAAGAGAGGATTCTCAGCAGACCTTCTGCCCAAGGGCTCATCTCCTCCCTCAGCTTCCTGGCAGTGCCCATGCTGCAGAAAGGTAGGACCTGTAACATTGCTGTTGTCTAATGTAAGGTGGCTTCTCCCAGTGGCATCTCTGCTGGGTCTGTTATCTTCTTAAAGACCAGCAAACAGGCCATGGGAGCCAAACTCAGGTGCTGTTTGCAGCATGCAACAGGAAAATGCTTTTCTGTGGAGCAGGGCACTGAACAGTTCTGGTGCTGCCTGCCCCTGTTAAACCCACTAACTACTCCTCTGGCACGGGAGAGGGCAGAGAGCCTGCTAAGGGGCTGGGGTGGTGAAGGTTCCAGCAAAGGTGTAGGAGGAAGGGATGCAAAATCCCCTGTGTTATGAAAATGGGCCAACGTGTGTGTCTGGGCCCAGAGACCCCTGCGGAGCTGCTGCCTGGATGTTAATTAGAGTGTTCAGGTCTAAGGGTCTCTGTCTGCACACCCACATCTCCTCCTCTCAGGTGGGAGGAGGTAAGAGGCTTCCTGGCATGGCTCAGGATGCTGCAGGGCTGCTCTGCCTCCTGGGAAGGCCAGCCTGGTCCCTGTACCTGTGCAGGAGGCTCTGCTATGGCTGCAACAAACAGAGGAAAACAAACTAATGAGGCATTAGGGCTAAACTTAGCTGCAATTAACACTTAATTACTATCCTGAAAACACTTGCTGTATTTTGCCAGGGCCTGGAAAGGTAAAACCAATTAGCTTAATCTTGTGTGGCAGAAGCCTTAAACTGGCTCAGATTCTTCTCATGGGTGGAACTCTGGGACTATCTGGTGTTTGAGACCACAGTGTCTGGTGCTGAGCAGCCCTGCAGGTGGGGTGGGCAGTGGGGCACAGCCCTGCTTGGGGCACCAGGTGCCCAGGGAAGAGAAGGGCTGTGTGGCAGTGATGCCTTGAGACAGGTCCTCTCCTCTGCTCTTGATGCCCTTGTGCTGATCTGTGCTTTCTCAGCCTGCCTGTCTGGGAGACCTCTTCTCTGTGCCTGTAGCTTTGCTTTGTTGACTGGGATCCTCCCTTAGTAAGGCAGATAGCAGGTAGGGGTCTGTGGGCTGCAGGGTGGGGAGACACAAGCACAGAAAGAGCCAGGCAGTAGGCAGAGGACACCAAGCCATTCACGATCGCCTGTAAATCTCCTTCCAAGTCATCAGTGCAGGTTCCTTAGGTTTTTTGGGGTGTAGACTTGCAGGCTGTGCTGAGGAGTATTGACTACAGCCCAATCGTGTACTGGCTGTGTGAAGCTGCCCGAGCCTTTCCTAGGCCTCTGCTTTGAAGAAGAGCCAAAACTGACACCAGGCTTCCTGCAAAAGGTATCGGAGGAAGTCTGTACATGCCTGTGTGTTGCTTGGTTTGGGTACCCAGCCCCCTGCTCTCTCCTTGGGGGCTCTGTCCAACCTGTATCAGTGTAAGCAACCCTTGTGTGGCTCTCCAGAGAAGCAGGGAAGTTATCCTAGAAAAAGATGCTCTCTTGAAGCAGACTTCGGGGTAGACATTGTCCTTTTTGTATTAAGGAGGAAGAGAAATGTACAAGCTTGGGGAAGCTTGTCTCTCTGAAGTCCTCTCTTGTCTTCCCACAAGCTCTGCTGTCTGCCTGTATGCTCGTCAGTGTAAATGATGATTGGACCCGTGACCGCAGTATGGGACGATCTCCTGCAGTACTGCTCCTCATGATCTAGCCAATGTCACTACGTGATGACAATTATTTATTTAGAGGCCTTGGGTGAACTGACATGGCCCAGCTGAGAACCTAGGGAAAGGTCTGCACCAGCAGTCTGAAGACTGCTGGAATATTTTAAGGAGCTAGGATTGTTTTGTTTCGCAGCCCAAGGCTGTCATTAGCTGAGCATTTGGATGCTCTTCCAAAGAGGCTGAAAGGAAAAGCCCTCCAGGAACTGCAGCAGAACCAACTCCCATCCAAAACCAACAGATCCTGGCATGCAGCTACAGAGGTCTGCAGCAGGGCAAGTGCTCCAGCAGTCTGCACTTCCACATCTGAGTCTGTGCTTCAGCTGCAGAGAACCAAATAACTTCATTATAGTGGGAGAGGCTGCGAAGAAGTCTAACCAAGAATCCCAGCAGCTGGGAGTTCAGCTTCTATCTTTTTATAGTACTGATCACAACTCCAGCTCAGATTAACGTGAAGCTGGCAGGAAAACTTAGCTCCAAGCATAACAACGCTGCCAGGGCTTATAGGCAGAATATATCAGAGGAATCTATGCAGCAGTTATCTTGGTCTGTAGTAAGCAAGCTGTCTGCCTGGGAACACTGAAGGAGCTGTGTTCTAGAAGAATCTAATGGAACAAGTCTGTTAAACATCACTACCTTCGAAGTCTGCCCCAGTGATAAATTAAAGAAGACAGCTGAAGGTGGTCACTCTGCCAGCTGCCCCCCTGGTTCCCCTCCTTCTGTAGCAAGAGCAGCTGAACGATAGCCGTACTTCTCCTGAACCTTTACGAGTTACAGCCTGGTGTGGCTTTCAGCGTGAGCTGCTGTGTGGAGCCAGCCCAGCCAGCAAGACTGGGAGCTGCTGGGGTGCAGGTGAGGCGGGTTCTGTGTGGCTGTCCCTGCTGCCTCTGCTTCCCAAGGTTGCACTGTAGGATCACAGCTTTTATTCATCCTGATTTAAACTGATGTCATGTCACACGTCAGCACTGACAGTTGACATCAGGCAGCCCAGATGACACAGTGTGGCCAGACTGCACCTCCTCCCTGGAACACCATGTGGAGAAAGTGCAGAGTGCTGAGGCTCTGCTTAAGAATATGGATGCAGCAAGAGTGATCAAGATTAAGAGGAAGGCTGAAGTGAGAACCCAGTTCTCATGCCAAGGAGAGCTCGGGCATTTCTGATGTGTGTCAAGATTTATAAATGTTTCTGCTTCTCTGGCACACTGGCCTCTGGGGAAAAAGGCTTCTCAATTAAATTAAGGCTAAGAAATGTGGAGGTAACAGAAGAAACACATTAGTCTGGATGCCTGCCTCCTGTTTGTTCATCCCGGTGCTTGCATGGGCACAGTACCAGTTGGCTGTTCCCTTATGAAATGACTAAATAATCCAACAGCTGACTCCTTTCCGAGCGTTAATACCTGCTTAGGTCCAAGCTAGACTTTCCAAACAGACCTGCAATTTCTAGGCTTTGTAGAATCTGAAGTGCAAATTCCAGGGAAACTGATTCTGTGCCTTAAAGGTAATTAAAGGGAGTGACTTGGGGAATTGCTGGCAGCAGGCTGGATGTGGGAATGACAGGCTTTGACACTTACTCCTACCATGTCCTTGTAGAACTTGCTACTCAAAATAGCAGTGCTTCACTAGGGCTGCTTGACTGGCTGTGAAGTGCTGGACTTGAGGGCTGTGTTGCTCCGGGAAGCTAAGAGCAGGCTGTGTCCCCTCTGCTCAGGGCTAGCTCTGCAGAAGCTGGGGAATGGATGCGGGACACACGTTGTTAACCCTTCACATAAAGCTGGCCATTCCCTGGCCTCCCAGGGTGAGATTTCCCAAGCAACTTCAGGAGTTTCATGGAAATGTTTTGCTTCACAAAACCCATCTCCACCCCTAGGCCTGTACCCGTAAGCATGTTCAGCGAAGCTTTCCTGTTACTGTTCCAGTGTGTGTGAGCTCCACAACATCTTTCCTCTTAACTGCCACGAGAGCCTTCACGTGACGAAGGGGAAACTGGGCTAGTTAGCTGTTCCCTGCCAGGCAGCCAGGAGTAGTGCCCCTAGGGAAAGGGTGACCCTGCTGTATTGCAGAGCTCTGTGGGTCCTCCAGAAGGACTCTCACCTTCTCACATTAGCTGCCACTTGACTCCTGCAGGAAGAAAAAGCTTGTATTGTACGTAAGCTCCCCAGAGTGCTGAGGGGGCTCAAATATCTGCAGATGAATCCACTTGAGCAGAAAGCCAGCTCCACCAGAACGCTGGTGCTGAGCGCAGGAGCTCGAGCGGGTGCTGCCAGACACCCAGACCGGGGTGGTCTCGGGCAGTGGCAGAGGCAGAGGAGGCACGGTGCTGCTTCCTGGGAGGTGAGGAGCACTGGGCTGCGCTGGGAGCTGTGCAATTGGACTCTCAGAAACAGCAGCTTGACGTGCCTGTCACAGCACAGTGTACTCATTCAAGTAGCAAACTAATTTCACCACCTTCCTGGCCAGGCCAAGAGGGGGTAGAGGGATTAGTTTGAACTCTGACGGTCATATAATAACATGGCAGCTGTATGCAGCTAATAATCCACTGGGAGGATTAGCAAACTTCAAGTTGTCTAGCTCTGCATAATGGGAAGCTAAGAACAGCAGCTTCCCTGTTCTACCTATTGCATTTGCATTCCCTCCAGTGGAAGCATAGAACATGATGAGACAAGGTTTTCCAGTCTGTTATGAAATGGGAAGCTAACAAGTGACTAATGGAGTATTGCTAGCAATCCTACCAGCATCCATTCAGCCAGGAATATGGACTTAAGCCTTACTGTGAAAGTGCCAGGAGTATGGATTTAAGTTTTACTATGAGAGTGCATCTTAAATGCCTACCGCAGAAGAGCAGATTGCTATTTCAGCAGCCTAATGTTAAACCATGTAATTCAAGGCTCTCTGGGAGTAATGTCCTACAGCCTGTGTGCTCTGCAGTCTGCAAAGAGACTGCTCTGCTACGTGTGGAGAAAACCACCGGGCTCTTCCCGGGTTCCCTGGTATAATTCACACACAACTGGCAAAAGAGCCCAGTACAAAACACAGGACAGGAAGATGCCAAGGAGCAGACTTGACTAGAGCTGCTACTTACCCTTACCACCCTCTCTCTCCCCACACACTTTAAGGACAGCTTTGAGTGCCCAGCAGCGAGGTCTTTTCCCTGGGGCAAGCGCTTTTAATCACAGACTGGAGACCAGAATCAGATGCAGTAGAAGGAAGGCAGTTTCAGAGCTTGCATCAATTTACTAATGAGTAACTAGAGTAACCAGCTCTGACAGAGCCTGGAAAACACAGAGCTGTGATTCCTCATCCTCCTCCCAGGTTCCTTCTGGAGCGGCAGAAGTGATGAGTAACAGCCTGCCTGTGCTTGGGCTGCCCCTGCTCTGCTGGCTCTGCCGCTGCCTGCTCCAGTGCTGGCTCACGCTGCCTCCTCTCGTGTGGCAGGGCAGAGAGAGCAGCGTAGGAAACGTTGTGCTGGCGCTGCTACTGTGCGACTTTTCTCTTTCGCTTCAGTAGAGAATTTCAGTGGAACACTGGAGTGCACAAAGGATGAAAGCTGCAGCAAAACGTGCCCCGCCAACACTTGGCAGGGCTGCAGGACCCTTCTCCCTCTTGCAGTGCAAACAGGCACTACCACCGACAGTAAGATGGTAGCAAAATACTAGTTTCCACCTACAGCGTCTTCCAGCATTTCCTCCCAGTTGCAACTGGTGCTGCTGAGAGTCCATGGGAAAGACTCTAGTATAGATGAAGCCTCTGCATGCAAATGAATGCCACATAAATAACCCCCATCTACCCACAGTTCCTAGGTTGTGTACTCTATGCACTAGAATTCTCTTCAAAGACCTCCCAGTTCATTCTTTATGCTCTAATTAAGGACCAGTGCCAATTAACTATCTTCAATAGAGGAGCATCTTCCGCTCAGCAGCCAGGAAGTGTCTGAATAAGATCCTGCTGTACAATAAGCACATGAAAAGGGAAGCCCTCCCTTTTTGGAAAGGGCTTCCAAGATTAAAAGCCCAGTATAGAATACAGGATGCCTACTTTAAAAATATTGTGTGTTAAGATTAACTGGTGGCATCCAGGAATGCAGAGCGGTTTCCTACATGCTTCATGTGGCACTTCAGGATGCTACTGCACTGCCACCACTCTGAGAGAGACACTGTCCTGGCAAGAGCAGGTGTGAAAACAGAGTGCAATGCTTTCTAGAAACAGATATTAAAACGCTCTCTGTTTTCTTGCAAGGGTGCTATCCAGTCAAAGATCAGCAGAAGTGCAGCGTCAAAGTGGATGCTAAATATTGATTTGGATCAAAACCTACCAATAGTTACACCAGCACCTAAACTGCCCTGGTAGTTCTCACCTATTGCCTTTGCTTCCTATAGTTGTACACCTGTTCCATAAATAACCAGGCAATTTAAACTGCTGCTGCCCTGAGTTCTGAGCGAGAGCTGTGCTAATAGCCTGAGCAGGCAAAGGCAGGGGGGATGTCATTTCTGAGCTTGGCTGGAGATGAATACATCAGCTCCCCAGCCAGTTACAGGCTAAGTTTAAAAAGCACTATTCTAAATGAAAATTAGTAGGTTAAATACTGTCGGGGGTGGTGGGGGAGGAGAAATAGGATAATCCCTTCAAAGCTTTAAATGGAAGACTCTCAAACCTGCTTCAGCTGATGTGAGACATATGAACAGCCTCAGAATTAAGACCCCTGCAAAACTTCAGCCAGACACAACAGCTGCACTGCCTGTTGGGGCAGATACACTTGAACTGGTTGGAGATGGAGCTGATGTAAGCTATCCACCCTGCTAACAGCAGCTACATCTGGTGACCATTCACGGGCTGCTCTGAAGAATAAACAGCTAGAGAAGGAAGAGCACAGGCTTGAGGAGGAGGAACAGAAACTGTACAATAGTGTTGGAGGATGGGGGGAAAGCAGCAAATTATTCCATGAGCAACAGAATCCACAAAGTCTAGTCTGATGGGATTTACATCCATAAAATCTGCCATGCCACTGATATTTCAATATATAATAACATAATATATTTGCAACTGTCAATGAACGTAAGTGCTTTTGTGGAGCAGATTGTGTACATCTCATTTTTCACACACAAAAACCCAAACAGGCGGAATAAATCCCTCGGCTCCAAGGAGAATCCCCTTACCTGCTCAGGAAAGACTAGGACTTTATGTTTGAGTCTTGCTAACGGATCCTTTTGCAAAGAGCAGGGGATGGGTCTAGACTAACACGCCTTGGGAATTTCTGGAGAACCTTGTTACAACCCAGATCGTGCTGAGATTTGAGCTGCAGGCAGGAAGGGTTGTGGGGGAATACAGAACAGCATTCTGCATCCGAGCTACCCCCCTGAACTTAACCTTTTATTCCAGGTGGGGTTCAGCTCTTTTGAACTTACCCGAATCCTTCTCATGGCTGCCACAATCTCCACGCGGCTGTTGGGCCTGGGTACGTCCAAGCTACCGATGTACTGAAAGACACAACAGCGAGATGTCTGTAAAGTGAGGCACGAGTTGATGGTGCAGGCAGCTTCAAAGCAAGCAGCGTCGCTCGTTAATTTAGTCCCTGCTTGGTTACCTTTTCTTGACCTAGGGCATGACAGGAATATGTGTTTCGGAAAATATTATCGAAGTTAGGGAGAAGTTAATGGATTTCTAACACGGGATGTGAGCCTCTGACCTCATTCAGATTCTGGATGTGCCTGTACTGGTGCTCTGCAGGGCAACGTCTGTTGCTAGACAAGTCACAATCCTGTGGGTCTGAAAATGGGACTGTCCATCCTTTGTCATTCCTCACTACACCTACTTCTAGAAGACTCATAGCTAAATGCACATAGGAGTTGGTAAGCTGCCAGGATGTGCAACAACTAGCTTTCCTGGAAAAGGTTAGTGATTCTGGCCTGATTCTTCAGTGCGGCCCATCCTCCCCCTGAACACCACTGTCTCTGGCTGGCTGGCCCAGCTCCGTTGTTTGTCGAATCCTGGTAAACCCACTCAGATCTGCACCCTACACCAGCTGCTTTTAGCTCTGCTTACGGGGAGCTGCAGTCCTAAACAAGCTGCCTGGCTGAGCCGCGATAGCGGCTGCTCCTGGCATTGGGTGTCAGCGTTTCAGTGTAAGCATCAGTCCTCGGAGGGCACCCAGACCCCTTACCCAGGGGCTGAGACACAGGCAGATGGCAGAGATGCAGACGGAGGCAGCACCTCCGCCTCTACCACCACACCTACAGCTTTCTGCGAGCCGGCTGCCTGTTCCCTTGCATGCGATGTCAGGACGCGGCTGACACTGTGGGGGTTGGTAGGGAAGACCTGCAGGCAGACAGCTTCCTGCTGCTCCTGTGTGCTCTTCCCTGCACTGCCTGTACTCTGGCCTTACGCTGGGTTGTAAGGCTCGCGTGCCAAAGCAGATGCCGGTTGTGCGCCTGTTGGTGCTGCGCAGTGGTACCCGTGGCAGCATGGGCACCGGAGCAGCGCTGTTGCCAAGCGGAGGAGGCGCGATGCTGCCAGCTCAGCCTTGGCACTGAGGAAACCATGAATGTCTTGGACAGTCACTTGGTGCGTGGAGCAGAAGGCCATTAATGGTGAGAAGTGGCGCGTCTCACGGCTCTGAGGAAAGACTGGGAAATCAAGGCCACGTTGGTGAGGGCAAGGAAAAGCCATCAGAGTAAAAGGGTGAGTGGCCCGATGAGCAACATTGGTGTCTGGCCAGCCTGGGCTGGTGCTGGATGTGGTCCTGCAGCTGTGGTTCAGGCAGCCAAGGGCAGGGTGCTGGACTCGGGTGCTGGTTGGCTCCCAGTTGGGTCTGTTGCTCCCTGAGGGTAAGAGCCCATCCCTGCATGGCTGTCACAGGCAGCTCGGTGGGAAGGGTGCTTCACAAAGCTTAGTCACACCCTCTCAAGAGCATTCGGTTCGTGAATTGTGTCTGGTTTTTGAGCGTGTGGTTTCAGTTGTGAGGTTGCTTTGGTGGTTTCTTTTGGAAGTTGTGCGCCTGTGGAGAGGGGAGGAGAAGGGAGAGCTAAACAGGAGGTCCCTGCAAACATTCAGGGTAATAATATATGAACAGGGACAAAATATGTCCCCAGGAGCAGCCCCACAGCTATCCCTGTTACTGACAAAGTTCTGGGTTTGGTTCTCTACTGCAATGCTTGCAGCTTGCTATGGGTTTTATCTTGAAAAAACTTCTGCTTAATAGGGCTTTCAGAGATGATCTCTCCTGGCTCAGTATTTACTGCTCCTTTGCCTGCCTTGAAATAAACACCGCAAGCAGTCTGAAAGGTCATCTGGCTTTTCTGATGCTTCTGTAAATGCCTTTGCAAAATGACATTTTTCAGAGTGGTTAAGTTCAGCTATAGCCTTTGGTAAACCACAGGAGCGTCAAACCGCTCAGCCCACGAGAGCTTGAGAGCAGAGCCAGGATTCCCCTCTGCCCTGCTGGGGTGGCAGATCTGTACTGCTCCAGATCTGTGGTCTCTCTGGTGTGCAGGCATCTCCTTCCGCCCTCCACGGTGCCAGTCAGCGCAGTCACAGGTAATCCTGATAAATTCAGCGCAGCCAGCTGGCCTTTTGTCTGCGACCGACAGAGCTGCAGCGGGGAGCGGGCCGTGCTCACAAAGGGGAATTAATGGGTGGGGGCAAGAGGAGAGCTGGTGATGGAGCCACAAGAGATTCTCCCAAGCTCCCCTGCTCCGGCCTTGCTGCCGTTCGGGTACTCGTGCTCCTGTGCAGAGCCCTGCCAGCTCACGAAGCTCTGCACAAACCGTCACCTTTCCACGTGCCGCTCCCAGTACTGCCCTCCTGAAGTTTGTCCCTGAAAATTATAGCTCACGAAAGCCGGTTTGGTGTGTGGAGATTAGAGACCAGCTGCGGTCGGCAGGAATGGCTGGTGCGAGGCACCTGGCAGGCACCGCCAGCCTTGTCATTGTCGGAGCTGCAGCTGACTGATGTGCCCACCATCAGCGTCCCAGTTGGAGGAGACGGGCTCCAGAGAACCCAGCAAGCACGGGACTAAGGGAATGCAAACAGCCCATCTCAGCCCCACACGTCCCAACAGTGTGTTAGCCACTCTCTGAACAGCTCCGTGGGCCTGAAGTTGTCGATGTGAAGAAGCCCATTACCAGTCAGCTAAAGGCACAGTCGCTTCACATCTTTTAAAAATCAAATAAGGGTTTTTGTTCTCGGCACAGTCTGCAGCACAGCAAATGTTAATTTAAGGAAGAAATCAAAGATTGTTTTTCTCCCCTAAGGAAGGGAGATTTTTAAAATACATGTTTAACTGTCTATTCAGATCCATCCTATATCCTGCTTAAATCTTACAGCCCTTTTAGCAGGAAAATCAAAAAGCATAACACCTGCATTTCAAAGCTTTATTTGAATATATATATATATACACACACACACACACATGCCCTTTCTTTTCAGCTCAGGAGACAGCAAGTGTGAATTCCATTTCTAATCTGTTAGGCCACCTGCAAAGAGGGGAAGGGAATCCTAGAGTTGCTCCAGTAAAATGCAATCCCTCTTGTCAGCTGAATTATAAACCCGTTCCCTGCGCTGTCTACAGAATGTCAATTCCAGTGGAGTCACTTTCTGGGAGCAATGCTGTGCTGCCAGACTGTCCTTCCTGATCCATATGACATTTCTGACAATGTCAGGATTTCTTTCTGATACCTGAAGCCTGCTGTACATTCAAACACCTTGCCCACCCAGCTTTTCATGCAGGGAACAGGTCAGATGGAGTAAGGCACTAATACGTTTTTAAGCAGCAGAGAAGTCTGCTGGTTTCCAGGGGAATGCAGAGCTGGTACCTTGCTGCGTTCTTGCTCAGTGGGGGATAGGACAGGAGCCAGATCTGGCAGAGGCAGTACCCACTGTGCTGTCAGAAAGGGGTCTTTCCAGACTGGTTCTCAAACACAGTGCACAAGGCAGCTTCAAAGGATTAAACAGCTGGGGGAAAAAAATGCTGGGAAAAGAGCAAGAACCTGTTTGATCGCTATAATTAAATGCAAGGCTTCCACCATTGATCGGTGTTTTCCTCGGATCTGGCACAGGGTGCATATTCAGGGGTGCTTCCAGAAACACCCCCTGGGCAGGGCTGGGGGGGCACAGCCAGCCCTGGGGCCAGTGGCCCTATGGCCAGCACATGCCCCACCGAGGTCGGTCTGCAACAGGCGAGGGCCCAGCGCTGCGGGGGAACATGCGGGGGAAAGCCGCTGCCCCAGCCCCCGGGAGCCGGGAAGGGGCTCGGGGCTCTGGGGGGGGGTGGGGGTCTGTCCTTGCCGTGCCTTCCCGACCCGGGGCCGCCGCCGCCCGGGGCTGGGGGAGAGCGGCCGGGGCTCACCTTGGCCTGGAAGTGGATGCCGTGCTGAAAGGCCTCCTCGTTGTGCAGCGGGACGCGGGAGTCGCAGCCATCGTCCACCAGGTTGTACCGGTTCTTCACCGGCATGGCGGCGGGCGGGCGGCCGCCTCAGGCCGCGTCCCCGCCGGGCATCCCCGCCGGCAGCGCCCGGCCCCCGCCGAGCCCCGGGACAGGGGGTACGGGGCTGCCGGTGCCCGAGCCCGGCCGCGTTTTGAATGAGCGTCCGCGGGTGCGAGCGGGGCCCCGGCCCTCGCCGCGGCGCCATTGGCCCGAAGTTCCCTCATGTGATGCGGGGGGGGGCGGGAGCCCGCCCCGTCCGCGGCCGCCCCGCCTCGGCTCGGCCCCGCCGCTGGCCCCGGTGCCGCCGGCAGCTACGGCCCGGGAGCTCCGGGAAAGGGCAGCGCCTTCGCGGGGCCGTGCCCGGCTGCAGCGGCGCGGAGCTTCCCCCGGACCGCCCGGCCTTAGCGCAGCCGCACGCCCCGGTGCGCCGGGCCTGGCGGCGCCTTCCCGCGGGTAACGGCGGGGTCGGCGGTGGCCTGGGCGCCCGGTGGGAGCGGGCCCGCGGGGCTCGGGAAGGAGCAGAGCTCCGCGGGTCTGGAGGGGAGGTTTCGCCTCGCGAAGGCTTCTCTGTAGGCTGGACAATAAACCCCTGCAGCATCGCGATGAAGTTTGGCTTAGGGAGGTTCTGTCTGGGGCTGCCCTGGCCCACGGGTGCCTTGCTGTGCAGAGCAGCAATAGCCTGTGGTAACCTCCCAGGGCACAGAAACCCAAATCCCCGGTCCGCGGGTGTAAATGTATTGCAAGGAAGTGTTCTGAGCCTGCCTTGGAGCAGGTGGTGCTGCCTCGGCTGCGTGGTGCCGCACAGTGCTCTGACCACGGGGGTTACAGATGGAGCCTGACCTTCATCGAACTGTTGGCTTTTGTGGACGGCCAAAGGCAGGCTGTGTCACGGCAGCAGCACCTGCTCCATTTCCCCTGTTAGAAATTCCAAAAACACGGTGCACATAGTTATATGGGATCTCCTGTGGCTCCTGCATGACAATGGTCAACTAAAGCCATTACGTATGCCCAATGTTTAATGTGACTTACAGCTCTGTTAGTAATTAGCACATGCCCTCTGTCAGCAGCCTGTCCACCAAGTGACTCAATATACCATCAGGTTATACCTGTGGGCACAGGACGTAACCACTGTAGCCATGCTCTCTGGGGGTTCTTTCCTTCCAGCACCCCCAGAGTGCAGGTGAGCCCCTGCAGATGCTGCTCTGAGATGTCTGATGTACCTGAGCTCACAGCAGGTACCACTAAGGGATGAGGCACGTGCACAGCCACGATGGCAAGACCCAAGGCTTGTCTTCTGACCGTCAGTACAGCTGCGGTTTTTGCCCTTTACAGGAATGATCAGACATGGGAATTGTGAGGAATCCAAGGGGTGGAGACTCGTATGTGCTCCAAGGGATCTCATCTGGGTTCCCCGGGAATAATTGTTTTGACTGATCAGTTATAACTTTTTGTCATACAAATGACTCCCCGGCCAGATGCTTGAACGTTGCTGGACGCCACCTTTTATGTGGCTTTCACATTAGCAAGAGAGGAGATTTTGGCCACAAAACAGACATTGCACAACTCCCTGTCTCAGGAGCACAATCATTCTGAGTTTCTTGGCACCTCTGAGCTTTTGTAAGTCAGTGGGAGATGGGCAAGAGCCAAAAATCCAGAAACTTATAATTAAGAGAGTGGGGAAAAAAAAGCCCAAAGAATTAATAGTGTTTCTCTGACTGTGAGCCTACACATTCAGGTATTCTGTGGTATTAGCAGCTCAGTCTGGGACTCCAGCTGGGATGGGTTCTGTGGGCAGCCTCCTGTCTTCGCTGAGTTTTTCTGTTCTCAGACAGGCCTTTTTTTTTTTCCCCTCCAAGTTATAATATTGCATTACCCTCTTATTTACATATTCAGGTGTTTATCATAATCCCTCTTTGATACAGCATAGCTCAAAATGGGTTTTGTTTCAGGTATGGAAATACATAAATTGGTTTCTGTCCAATAAATACATAAATTGGTTTCTGTCCAACATACTACTCAAGATACGCATCTCACCTGCAGATTCATCAGTTTAGCTCTTCGTTGGTGATGGTTTTTTTGTGTGACCTTTATGCTGTTGTCTGGTGCGTACTTAGAATATTTCGCGGCACTTTTCTTATCTCGTACAAATCTGGATTTAAAAATTACCTGTTGACCTGAATGAATAACCTAGAGTTTTGTCTACAAATGTCCTTGGACTGATTGAGCAAGATTTGGTCCTTTGGTTCTCCTAAGCCCAAAAAGGAGGAGTTGCCACCCAGTCAGCCTATGCTTGTGCTTCCTTTGATGCCAACGCCAGCAAAGCTCAACTAGTAAGGGAAAAAAAGCGTGAACACAGTCACTGCTGGTGAGTCTACATTGATTCTGCAATAGTGCATTTTAACGTGCATGAACCTGCCGTGGTGCTGAGCTGCTGAAAGTTCCTCCTCGTTACCCTCCCACTGCTACAAGAGCGTTCCTGTGGAAGTGGGAGCACTTGGACTTTGCTTGGGATAGTGAGAGTTTTTTTACTGTTGTAGAAAGAATGGGATGAAATAACAAGAACGGTCTTTTTATTCCTGTTCTGGTGTTCTCCAGTATCCCGCAGATTATGAAATCCCTTGGGTAGGAGGAAAGGAACATCTCACGGGAATCCTGAGAAAAATAAGGCAACTGTGATCTAATAAAGCTTGCAGTGCCAGGCTGTGGTAGATCACAATTGAAAGGAGGTGTTTAATATTCCATGTTCATTAACTTCCATGAACTTTTCACAGGGCTTAGCTCTTCTAAGGTTAATGGCTCGGATCTGTGAGAATTGAATTTGAAGGCTGCTAAACTTAAAAGGCTGTTCACTTTTTAGTTTGTTGGGGAAAAAAAATAATTCTTTGACTCCATTGCAAGTAAGCAAGCTTGCCTTTTCTTCTGGATAATAAAACTGGGCAAATATGTGAAATTAAAAAGTTACACAGTACATCGTCACGGATTTAGTATAAACTAACCCCTACTAGCATTACCCCTTCCTGACGCGAGCAGTTAGCCAAGCTTCATAGTGGGTGTTTGCAGCAGCTGGAGGTACTGAGCTAGTTGTTCCTTTGATGTGCAAAGCACACATGAAGTCCCATTTCTCTGAACACAGTAGGAGTGAAGCACCAAAGACAGCTTCTTGGCTCACAGCTTCAAGTGTTTTTGCAAAGAACAGGTTTATATCAGCTTTCTTTTTCAGGCGCAGGCTACCAAGATTTCTTCCCTTCTCTCTCTCTCTCTCCCCCATGGCTGCACGTTTCTGTCTGCACTGACATTTACTCTGCACAGCAATTCCTCTTCCCATATAGCTTCATTCTTTGGAGAGACCTCAAGCGTGGTGTAAATTGGGTCATGAGCATTATGTGTAGGGTGTTTTTTAATCTTTTTGTTGGTTTGTGGGGAAGGTTTGCTCCCATCTGATCCTGTGGGGTGCCTTCCAAACCCACCTTCACCACGCAGGCACTGCAGAGGCACTGCCTGCTTTCCATCCTTGGTCTTGATGCCAAGGAATTTTCCTCCCTTCTGCTAACCATTTTAAGCACTTATTTCTGCACAGAAGAGCTGCAAAGATTTTAAATGATAAATAAGATGTGACTTAGCAAGAACAACCAGACAGACCTCCAGCAATGGCAGACAAAACCTCCGTTACAGGAAATCACTTCCATATCATACTTGTAAGATCTGAGGGATCTGCATGTTTACTATCTTAACAGATCTGGTTTTGTCGTGCAACTTTATCAACGTTATGAGTATGTTTTTGTGCTGGTGCAATTTTTAGAGCAAAGTCCCTGGTGTAGTGTCCTGCTGGCAGAGTTGCTGTGTGCCTATCGACACCCCTTTGAGATTGAGCAGCTGAATTCCCTACTACGTAACCTTCATTTAAATGAACTGATCTTGAGTTTCCTTTTAACAGGAAAAAATAGGACCAAATCAGAACCCCCAACCATTGTCAAATCTGAGCTCTTCTTTATAGGTAAATTATCAAAATAAAGATGGATGAAGTAGCTCAGAAATCTGTTTTGACATGCAGTTCCTCTGGTTTGCTTTACATCAAAACTCTTTATCACTCAGGATCACAAGGTGATAAACTAAAATCTTGAACCAGGTAAGCCTGGGGACACCAACCATGTCCTATAAATGCTGCTGTGTGATGAAACAAGGGGGCAAGAATAGATAAATTAGGTGCTGTTGACTGGTAATTGTGTGATGTCACCCTTCGTTGTACTGGGGATTTGAAGAGAATGGAGGAAACTCGCGAGCAAAGTATTTAAGTGCATCTCTGAAGCTGCCACACGACGTGAACTCAGACACACTGTGGGGAGCCCCCTCACTCGGTGTCATGTGTGTCCTCTGCCATACAGGGGCTGCTTGGTTAGCTGACAACACCAGATTTGCGTTGCTCAAAGAGAAACAGAAGATTAATGTCTTGGAGGTTCAGCTCAGCAGCACGGCCAGGCAGTCTGCCCGTTAGCCATGCAAGCCTCTTTCATGCATGGCCAATTCCAAAGTTCTCTGCAGCGGGACGCGGCGGTGTAGAATGTCATCTGCAATTACGCGTATCTGCATCATCTGCTGTCATGCAAATCCCCCCACCTCAAGTATGCAGCAAATGTTTCGTTTGCATATGTAGGTCAACCACAAATCTCCAGTGGTCTAACGTAAACACTGGGAGCGTAGCTTGATGTAGATGGGTTTAAACTCGGCCTGAAGGGCACCACCCCCGCTGACATTTTCCAGCCGGGGGCTGGCCATGAGATACGTTTCCTTCTGACTTTCTGGTTTATGAAGCATTGCCTTCTTACTGATTCGTGGCAGTACAATTGAGAGAAGATACCACCACTGCAAAAGGAGCTATTAACTCCAGACATGGACAGATAGTTCTTAATGAGTAACTTTATTTTTTATAATAGCTTGAGGAATGTGTTCTTTTTCAAAATGGTAATTAAAGTATTTCTGCAAAGAAGCCTGATTTTGCCACAGGCAGGAGGCCAATTTTCTATCGTATTTTGAAAAGATTGTATGTTCTTCTTGCAAATTGCATGCTAGTTAATGTTTTCCTTGTCTTGGCTCTCTTTAAAAAAGAAAAACATAGAAAAGAATCCATTTATTGTCCTTATCATGTGAGATAAAATCTTGAAATTTTGATCCAGACTCAGTAACCAAAAAGCTTACTAAAAGTAAAATTAACGATTTAAGAAAAACAATACTTACTAAACTCCTGAGTTTGATGTGTTTTCTTGTGTAACTCATGCATTGTGGATACCACGAGCTGGCAGCACAGCTCACCTTCAGCTGCTTCGATCAGCACGTTATCGTGATGTGAAACTTGTACTGTTCAGTTCATACTGTCTGGGAAAGTGTAATTCTAAGAATTAGGTTTTCATTTTACTTTGCTGTTAGTACTTGCAGAGAACCTGCTGGCACAGTTCTGGCTGCTCTCGGAGCGATGCTCCAGTATGTTACCCATCAGTGGTCTTTGCTTTGTTACCAGACTTATCCTTGGATCTGACAGTTCCCCGTGTGTGTCGTGGGAAGGAGTGTATTTGCACACACAAACATCAGATTAACCACGTCATGGTTTAATGACCCAGTAAGTAAGATTTAGGATAAATGAGAGTGAAATTGTTGGCCTAAGTGATGAGTAAAATACTGCACAATTAAACAACGTCCTTCCCCATCAAGTTAGATTGGCACCTCTGTTGTAATTGATATCCTGATTTAACTAATGAAAGCACAGGGACATTACATTAGGAGTCAGATCAGGGTTCTTATGAGGCCAAAATACTGTGAGATTGGAATTGAAGTCTTTCTCGATAACGTGCCGATAAACACGCACCGATACTCTGCTGAATTCCCTCCTGAGTAGGAGGGCACACTTTGTTCTGCCCTGCCTACAAATACCATTGCCACTGTGACACTGGAAGATGACTCAGAAAGCAAATCCATTGCTATTTTTCCCCAGCATGGCCTAACAGACTTACAGCTCTCCTAGACAGAATACACATTCTTGTTCACTTGTTATCACAAGACAGCAACAATTTATTCTTAACAACAACTCCTTCTGAGCAAGGGTCTTGGAAAATAAGCTTGTATTTAAGAGCTCACAGTAACTTGAAATTCCTCCTTTCCTCACAGGGGACAGGTGATCTGAAGTTTTGTGTATTTTCTCTCCTGATGCTAAACCCAGCTTGCAGCATCCAGCGGGATACATTCTCCTTCTGCATTACCTTGCTACCTTATTACTACCCAACCTATACTTTACTCCCCTACCTTGCAGTACCTTAACACCACGCACGGTCTGACTTCATGCTGCAGACCATCTCTATTTATCTCAACATGAAATGAAGGCTTTATCCGTACAATACAGTGCAAACCAGGTATCTGATGTATTACAGCTTCTCTGGAAGAGAAACAAGAAGTACATTATTATCCTGTAAGAAATACAGATATAGAATAACTAGATATTAAAAATATTTCTCCTCTGCAATCATTTTGTTTGGTGTTTCCCACGCTCCAAAGCTTCTTCATGCCTTGGCCCATCTTAACTATTCCCCTGGCTTTCCTTCAGCGCTGCTGACATTGGTGAGGATAAATCTCTAATACATGTTAAAAAATGTTCATCTGGGGACCTGGCAGTAAAATAAGAGCCAGTCTGAGTCAGGTCACCATTTCAAATGACACTCCAGCTGGCAGACACCAGCATCTGCTGGTGGCTGGTGAGACAACCAGCATGTGCCCTTCAGTGATGGACACCGAAAAAAGACACCACCTGGATGCATCAGTCTTGCCAAAGGTACAGGCCCCTCCGAGCTCCCGCTGGCACTGGGAAAAGCTCCCAAGTTTTTAATTAAGAATTGTCACAGCTATAAAAAAATAATGCACATCATTTAATAGCAACCTGAGAGCAACCAGAAGTGAGCTACGTGACCTCAGCCTTCCTGGTCGCTTCACACTGTAAGACACAACACTGTAATTAATTAATTAGTGTCTTTGTTACCTGCAAGGGTAAATGGTGGAAGATAGGTGATGCACTGAAAAAACAGGGGTAGTGGTAGGATAACAGGTGAAGCTCTAGTCAGCTGCTGAAATAAGATGGTATCTTGGTGATTAAACTTCTTTATAAACTACTGCTGACTTGTGAAAAGGATCCACGTGTACAGAATCACAGCTCCTGGCGCATCCTGTCTTGGTTTCTGTAAAATACCAGGGAGCCTGTGGGGTGAAAGTGGGATATTAATCCAAATGTTCCTAAACCTGATCTAGCAGAGTTAAAGATACATTCACATCTCCTCCTGGTCTGAGGAGTTCCACAGCAGCAGCTTAGTCTTGGCAGGGCATTTTAATTCTAACTCGCAGCTAACTGCAAGTCCCAACTCTTTGCTGCGTTTCTTTCCATCTTGCTTTCATTGAAAAGCTGTCTTCTGACGCCCGGTTTACGACTGTAGCGACAGCTCCTTCACACCCAATCCGGATTATTCCTGTCGGTTTCCTCCCCAGCTCGGCACCAGGAGCCCGGTGTCGCTCGCAGCCCGGCGGGATTTCCCGGCCCGCAGCGCCCCCGCCCGCCCTGCGCCACCACCACTCCCGCCGCCTCCCCAGCCCCGGCAGCAGCGGGGTTCGCTGCTCGCTCACACCTTCTCCATCTCACCGCTTCGTAACTAGTGTCGTCAGGGACTCGCGCAACCGCTGGCGAGGCAGAACTCGCGGGTTTTGTACTTTCTCCCTGCGCGTTTGCCTCACTCGGGGAACGTAACTCGAGGTGGAGGCGGCTCTAGCAGCACGGCGATCGGCAGAGGCTGTGGCAAACTAAACGAACAGTGCCAACCCATCCGGGGAGGCATCCCCAGCCCCCCCCCCAGGGTTCAGGGCCCGGGGGCCCTTCGGTCAACACGCCCCGTGCTCCCGCTCGGAGCAGGCCCAGCGCCGCTCTGCCAGCTGCACCCTCCGGCAGGGGCCTTCCAGCCAGCTTTTGCTTAAAAATAATTGGAGTAAATACAGAAACTAAGCAAATCGGTGGGCGTTAGTGCAGGAAATCAACTCGGTCGTTACCAGACAAGGGTGAGGGAACCCAAGAGCTGAGCCGCGGTGCCGGTCCGAGGCAGAGAAGCCGGGGCTTTGTCTCAGGGTGACAGCACCAAACCCTCCGCCTTCACGTGACAATCACCGCGCTGCCCAGGAAGGAACGGATTTAATTTCTAGCCCACGCGGGCGGGGTTTCGGAGGCGAAGGCGGCAGCCGTCAGGCGCCGACAGAACCGGGGGCGGGGCAGCCACCACCCACCGACGCCAGTTCCCGCCCAGCGCCGCCCGCTTCCAAGATGGCCGCCCCGCGCCTTTCCGAAATGGCCTCCCCGGAAGAGGCGCGGCGGCGCCGCCCGCTCTCAAAATGGCCGAGGCGGCTACGAGACGTCATTGCCGGCGGGGCGGAGCGAGCCGCTTCCCCGCCTCGCGGTGATTGGCCCCTCGCGCGCCCCGTCCGCCGCTCCGCTCTCATGGCAACGGGCGGGGAGCGGGGGCGGCCGGGCCGAGGCAGCGCGCCGCGGGATGGAACCGGCCGGGGCCCCGCCGCAGGGCTGCGCCCCGGCCCGGGAGGCGGAGGAGCCCCCGGGCTCCCCGGCCCTCCCCGCCGAGGAGCCGCAAGGCGGCCGGCCCGCCGAGGCTCCCCCGAGGGAAGAGGCGCCTCTCGCCACGGCCGGCCCGG